>CM035593.1:86635647-87235647 GCA_020423425.1 Chrysopa pallens
TTGGTAATAGAACTTACGAACTACATTAGTACATTATATAAAAGTAAAAACCAAAACTTGCATGCTATTCTCAAAAATCACTGGTATGCAGTATGACTCCATAGTGGTGAATTCATTGAACTTTAACATTGATATTTGTTAAATGTTGTTATGATGCGGATATTAAATTACTCATCATTACTCATTAATTGCATTATAAGTCACCCACGCATAATATTTATTATTCACAAAGTAATCATTTTAGTTTTTTTTGTATGCCAGCAGATAAACGCATTATAACAAAAAATAATGCGTTTTTTAAAAAATTTCTACAAAAGTTTTTGAGTATCATATACAATATTAAAAGTAGTTTAAAAAGTTTAATGTTTTGTAATTTAATTCATCATAAATTATACAAAAATAAATTCCTTTTATTTTTCCAAATGTCACATATGAAAGCTTACCAAAAACTGTACAAAAACTATAAATTTAAACGTAACAAATATCAATTCATTCCATAGCAACGAAATGAATGAATTCCAAAGATAACTTCAACTGAATACGTATCCATACTATGACACAACACGCCACTATGATGTCCAAATCATCTCACACGTATTCATCCAAGTAAGCCGGCCTCGCTGTAGTTCTCGTCGGACGGACTTCCTCTATTTGTACCTCCACCTCTATCTGATCTGCTTTAGGTACATCAGCCATCTGCTCCATTGCACGTACATTTTGCAGTCGTCCCTCACCTCCACGTCCTTGACTCCCCAATCCATCCGAAATTCGTTGGCGAAATTGTCCTTTTCCCAACCCAAACTTCCCGAATCGGTATTGGCGACAGTCTTCATATGCCCCTGCTTCCTCAGGCACAGCACATCACCTTGTCCATCACACCGCTTTATAATATCAACGTCACATATGAAAGCTAACCAAAAATTGTATAAAAACTCTTTCATTCCATAGCAACGAAATGTATGTATTCCAAAGAGAACTTCAACTAATACGTATCCATACCATGACACAACACGTTCTAAACCTGTTCAAATCACATATACTATTTTCAAAACTATTTTTATTTTCGCCCTATAGCTCCTCAAATACTTCATCAAAACTAATGTTTGAGGTATCCATACCATGGATACCTCAGCTAAGGTTCCCTAATGGTATGGAAAATTTGATATGGTTGAATTGAAGTGTAGAAAATGTATTTTTTCATCTTATGTCCAAATTGAAACTCAGTCGTTGAAGACTCCAGTGTCCATTATTAGCATTGTATTTTTTTTGTTTCTAGCCATCATGCAGATACGCAGCTAGTTTTTTAATTTGATCTATTCTATCTGTATCGGGTACACGGATCGTATGCGTATGCCCTTAAATTAGTTTTACATATTTTTATATCAATTTTTAACATAGATAATAAATAAACCAAAAAAATCTTTTTGATTAATAAAATAAATATTTAAGATTATGTTTCAAAAATGGTAATAAAATTTATAATGATAATTTATTATCCAAATTTAACAACAGAATTACAATTTCAAATTAATAAAATTCGTCAGCAGTTTCTGCCTAGAGCTACAAGACATTTTTTTTCCTCAAAATTGTATATAATTTTGAAAAAAATAAATAAATACAACTATTTAATTTTGGCTAAATTTTGGAAAATATTAATAATTTGAAAACCGTATTATGTGAGTAAATCTTTCATTTTGAATTTCGATTCGTTTTTGTTTTGGACAGAATATCAAAAACGTAATGTAATAAAATTAAAATCAAATATATTCTACTTTTTAAAAGCTTATTGTTAACATTTCGAAAAAAATTTTATCTGATTTATACTGAAGGTAATATTGTAGTCGAAATATGTATTTCTAATAAATAAAATTTATCTTAACTTTAGTTCAAATTAAAAAATTTAAATTAACGTAAACGATTTAGAATTGGCGATATTCTATATATCCACCGTTTTATCCTTACTAATTTCACCATAGTTACTATTGAACACTGAATTCAGTTGTAGGTTTAATCTGAAGATGGATTTGGATTCTTGGGGAGATTACGATATCCGTGGCGCCTCGATTTGACGATTAATAAAACAAATTTGATAAAACAACCAAAAATAAGACGAAAATGAAGAATATTATATTCGTCTATTTTTCGAGTTATCGACCCCTTTTTTTTGGAAATTATCGTGTTTATGTCACACAAGTACCACAATTTAAAACATTTTACAAGATTTAATTATTATTTTTTGTTAAATGACTATCATTTAAATACAATTCAAGCACAAACAACTGAAATTTTAATTTTCTTTGTTTTTTTTTTTTTTTTTTAGATTGTAAATGAAGACAAACCGTTGGTGAATCGTTTAAACAGTCATAATAAAATAAGTAGTGATTTAGTAAATAAAGATAATGTAGATTCAACAATAAAGACTAGAAGTACTAACCTGTTGGCAAATAGTAGTAGCTTACATGGTAATAATACTAATAGTGACAATAATAATGTTAGTAGTGCTAGTGGTAGTGTTGTTAATCAAAGAACAAAATTAATCAATCATGGTAAACCAAATTTAGCACCAAAACCACCTGGTGTTAAACCGTCACCACCGCCAAAGAGTAATATTATAAATGGTCGTTTAGTTAATCGAACACAAAGTATGCGAATGTCACGATCACCACCAATAACGCCCACATCTCCTTTCTCATCGACGTCACCATTTGGTAATGGTAATGATTTTAATTCACTACGTAATGTTAGTACATTACATCAATCACATGAAACATTGAATCGACGCAATCAACCTGTAACTCCAACAAGAAATGCAACGTTACCAGGTTAGTGTGAAAGAAAAATAAGGTTTCAACCCAAATTGATATAATTAAAAATTTGGTATGGATGTTATATTTATCTATTTATCTAAAAGCTAATTATTGTTATGAACAGAAGCGAATTGTTTCAATTTTTGTGTGCGATTTCCAAATTCCACTGCTTAAAGGCTTTTAACAACTTTTGATAGATAAACGTCTATTACATTGTTCTATTGAAAGATATATAAAATGTGAAAAAAAAAAATGATTAAAATTGAAACAGTAGTTTCATATAAAATTGAAGATCATTAATTATATTTTATAGACATATACAGATTTTTTATTGGTAAAGAAAAAGTGTATGTTTTGTAACCAAAAATAAAATTTTGCCCATAAAACTAAAATATCTCAGAGACTGCTGGAACAAGTTTCAAACGCAAACTGTTGGTCAAAATAAAATAAAACATTCAATATTTGTTAATTTATTCCAAAATATAACTTTTTAAATTGCAATTTGTGTTCAATACCAATATACCGACACCATCATCGATTTATACAGAATTGCCACTTTTTGTTAATGGTAAGTATATTGGTATCACAGATGTAGAGAATGGGCTTAGCAATACTCTTATGAAATTGAACACTCTGTAGGCACAGAGAAAGTGATCGTACAGCTACAATACCTATCTTTTTTCTGTAAGTTTGTAACATAAACATAGAAAAAGGCCATTACTGGCCGTACTTTTGCTTATTGCTTGGTCTCTATGAATAATGTTATTTTACTCGCTTTTTTTTATTTAATAAACAAAAATATCTCATTTATTATCATTTGATAATATAACCTAAAATTAAAATTAAATTTTTAATAAAAAAATTTTGGGTAAAGTACACCGCATTTTATTAATGGCATTGGATATCTTTGAAACTTTTTGAAGTATTTACTATGAGTATTATAACTACTTTTACAAAGTTAAATTTCGATTTTTTGCCCCAATTTCCTAGATCAAATTTTCCTTCGATATTTTAGAAAACTTTAAACTAATTTTCTTGGTTGTAGTAGTTTATTGAGGTTAGCTCTATTTTCATCTTTATTTTTTTTAATTTTATTAGGTCGACCAACACAACCGCCTCCATCAAGACCACCACAAGCAAAACCACCTCCACCTCCTCGAACCGGCTCAAATACATGCATTATACCACCACAAAGTCCTCCACCACCACCACCACCTTCTTTGTCACGGGTTGCGCCGCCACCACCACCAGCACATAGTAGAGTGGCGCCACCACCCCCACCACCACCGGTTCATGCACGACCAAACATAGCCATTAATAATTGTGGACCACCAGAACCACCACAACGTGGATCGTCAATGCGAAATGGTGTACAGATTTCAGCTGCTAGCGCAATACAAGAATTTGATTCGCGATATATTTTTCATTCGGTTACAGATTTTCCTTTACCAGATACTTTTAAGAGGATTAATAAACAATACTCAGGAGCGGGTATGTAAAAATTTTTATTTATATATAGGGTGATACTAATTTTTCTATTGAAACGCCGTGCATGTAGGGTTAACAAAAATGTAATACAATTAAAAATTCTAAAGCAATCTTTTATTTGTATGAGTTGTACATTATTTACTAGCTCTATGTTAGACTGTTGTTTTCTACATGCTCTCGCTAGATATGTTTCTATAAATTTTCGAAATATAATTAACTTTATTTTTTCCATTACAGGTAGTAAACAACAAGCACCATTACCTCCAAATACACATATACAATTAGGAACAAAATTATGGTCAGGCGGTGATTCATCGAATTGCTAGCATCGGATTATATTCAATCGTACCTTACAAATCATATACAAATATGCCCAAATTCATAAAAAATAAATTATTATTGGTGAGTTATTTATTATAATTTTTTAACTTCCCGCTAAGAAGATTTTCAAAAATCGGGAATTATATAACCCCATGAAAAAATCGAGTTTTCATCAGATATTGACGTTTTGAGGTTACAGGAAGCTTCCTTTACTACCCCTGCCAAGTTGTCACTATGTCTGTATGAATGTGCGTGTGTGTGTGTGAACAGCTTTTGAACAGCTCGGCCGATTTCATCGCGGTTGACGCCTTTCGAAAGGACTTGACCAAACTTTTGAAAACAATTTGGATAGATTCGAACTGGTATATTTTAAGAAATCTCAATAAAAAAAATTGTAATGTAGTTTTTTTTGGAATAACTTTTAAACAGCTGTATCTCCAAAAACGATAACTCCAAAAACTAATCAGCTCTTAACCTTGATAAATCACGTCGATCGCCGCTAGTAGGTTTAAAATCGATTGATTCTTTCGAGAGATATCGTAAACGAAAAATTTCAAAAAAGTGTTTTTTTACGTAGCTTTCATGTCAATATTGCGTATAAAATATTTCGATAAGTATTTTTTGAGTTATTTGTAGGTGAAAATTAAAAGAAGTACAATGTATATATGTAATTTAAGTCAACAGCTTGTTAAAAGCACACTCCAACACATGTCAATATCTTGTAAGTTGATCACTTCCAATTGTTCAAGGCATTAATCAAGTTAATAATAAAAATACAAATACCATGAGATGAAATTATGTAATTAGGACATTAAATTGTTTTTTTTTTTTTTTTATTTGAAAATCGTTGTACTAGAAACTAATAATAAACTTAAATTTTTCATTTCAGTTAATCATTATTACCATTATGATCGATTGAAGATGCAAATTTGAAATGACTTCGATAAATCTAATACATGTTTGTTGAAATATTCATCTAAATATTAAGTTATTCATCAAAGGACAATAAAACAAATTTTACAACGCTTCATGTGGCACCAGTATAAAAAAAATTTCGTACGAAATTTAACACACATGTTGAACTGCTGTAATTTTATTGACAGCATCTTGATATAATGTAGATTGATAGAATTTATTTAAAGTGCACTTAGCACTGCTCAAAAAAAAAATAATAATGTATAATTAAATGTAAAATAAGAAAATTTTTTGGACGTGTTGTGTTGTTCGTCCCTGGTCATACTTAGTGCAAAAACTATAATGGATGTAAGAACATATGACTTTAGTAACGAAAATATAAAAACTTGACCAGCTTTTAAATCATACGTGCCAAATATGGATTATACTAAGGAAAGAGTACAATGTCCTCGGTTAAGGAGTAAAGGGCATCAGTAAAAACTTTGAATCTTGTACGGTTGAATTACATTGTTTTTATTTCTTTCCTAGTAGTATTTACTTTTTTCAGTTTGTCATGTAAGATGCGCTTCTAGGTATTTACCTACTTATTTTCCTTTTGCCAACTGGTTTCCACCCAAGAGATATCATCAATTGGTTTTTTAATCGATGTTTCACCCAGTTCCATTTTTTTTCTTTTGCTTGTTTTAATAATTAGATTCATGTTGGAAAATCTCCATTAAGCTTTTATTGGTTATTTTATGAGAGCAGCGTAAAATAATAAATATTTGAATTTTCCGTAAAATTATTTAATTTATTTGTGATAATTCTTGCGAGAACACTATCGGACAGTCATATAAGAAATTCTCATCAGAAAATTTTAAGCTTGTGCGCGCATACATAACATCGGATATGATCGGATTCGTGTCAGTCCGAACTATATTCTTGTAGCGCATTCAATGAACTTTTATTGAATCCTGATTTTATACTTTTTGCGGGAATATAAAAATTGATGATGATGACTTATTGTTAATCGCTTTATTCATTTATTAAATGTTCAATGTCTTCCATTTTATATTTTTTGTTAGTAAATAAGAGTAAATAAAATTTTTAAACCACTCCAATAGTCACAATGACGTTCGTAATATAAATGACTGTGAATAAGGATTATTTTAAATTAATTACTTTTTTAGCTAACAGATGACCTACTTCAAAAAATTTTATTGTATTGTCTGATGTAACATCAAATTTTCTGATCAAAAAATCTGATGGTGTGCGCCCGCTCTTAATGTTTAACTATTACGACCAAAGTCATTCGTTCATGCATCCTGTAATCACTGTCGTGATTTCGTGTATATCAATATTTCATTTTATCAATAATGACCTAATAATGGTTTTCTTATTCAAAAGTATCATACATTTCGACCATAATTAATACCAAAGTGTTAAACAATTGTCAAATTAGCATCAATCGTAGTATACATAAAACATGTTTAAAAAAAGTGGGGTTAATGGACTGAATTGTTATTTACAAATACGGGGAAAATAATAAATCGTTAAAATTTTGTATGTGCATAATCTTGTAAATATTTTTTTTTTCATTTTAGTGTGAATAATTTAGAAAAAATAAAATAAAATATGCGCAATTTAACAATAAATAGTTATATATAAAAATAAAAAAGAGGGTGTATGCATGTAACTTAAATTCTATTGAAATTATTTTGTTTTTATTAGTCTATCATAGATTAGTTATTAGATTTTCATTCAGCTCATGTTTATAATAATATATTGTATTTTTTTGGTGTATTGTATGCATTCCGTAAATCACTTTCGCTCCCATTTCAGATATTTTTAAAAGATTATTGGTAAAAATTAAAGTTATTATTACCACAGGCTTTTCAAATTAATTCCCGATATTATTTTGATATAAAATGATTCCAAAAATAAATATTAAATTAACACTTCCTGCTAAGACTCATTATTTGGTAAAATTTTGTTAATATATATCGCATACATTGTGTTTTCAAATGTTGACAACACCATTTTAGTTTAAAACTCATTGTTACTGAATAATAATTTAACTATTTAACGTAATTAATAGAGCTTTTCATTTTAATTTTCGACTCGTTTTTGTTTTGCACAGAATGGTAAAAATTTAATAAGTATATAGAGAAAACGATTCGTAACTTATACAAAAATTTGTTTATAGTGAGGATGATGTCCATTCAAACACAGTTAACCATTGTTTATTATCCTATTTAAAAACATTAAATACTAGATTATTATGTTGTGTTGAGTTGTTTATCAGAATTAATTTTTTTTAATCTATCTAAACCATTCATTTAAAACTGTAAAAATTATAAAATATACCATAAAATTTGTGTATTTTATAATTTTATGTAAGTGTTGAAGATTCAAATCGTCGCGTTTTTTTTTTTTTTTTTGTTTATTTGAGTATACATTTGATGATTGTATACACAGAATAATTGCATATATTCCAAAAACATGTATGTTTAATTTACCTGTATTTTCTTCATATGGAAAAACAGCCAATAAAAAAATTTTACCAATATATCATCAAGAAAAGCCTCCTGGTAGCCTGGAGCAAAGCAATGTAAAAATAATTTTGGTAGCGAAATTAGAAAACCATTGAGTAGAAATTGAAAAAAAAAATATATATATATATATATTATTTAATAGTAAACTAATTTCAGCATTCTTAAAGAATAAATTGTTTCTTCAATATGATGATACACCAAAGGAATGGGCTAAATGAAAGATTTTTTTCTTTATATTAAGTACTGTCAACTAATTTTATTAAACTAATATTTATGGTAAATAAATGACTACTTTTTTTAAATAAAGTCTTGCATACACTCTATTGGAGCAAAATCCCAGAACTGGATGCTGAACCTTGTGCCGGTACAGGATGCTAAAGTTCTTACCTCTCTCAGAAGTATATAAATAATACGTACACAAAATTTAGAAGATATCTGACACAATCCAAAGCATGATCTTAATTAGACAAATTAAATATATGTCAACAATGTATTTATAGTATATAAATTAATAAGTAGTCCAGTGGTGAAAGAACCTGCTTATGAAACATAATTCCCGTGTTCGAAACCGGTTATTAATTTTTTGTATATTTGTTTGGAAAAAAATAATTTTTTCTTAATGGGAAAATAAAAACTATACAATGAATTTTTTGAGTGTGATAAATGTGCATACCAAATTTTTGTGAAAATCGAATAAGACGTTCGAAAGTTACAGCGGAACAAACATAAATAGACAGATAGAAACGAAATGCAAAATTGTTTTTATACCATTGAAGCTATATTATAAAACAATCTAATTTTCGCTCACGCACTTATCATAGACGGTAGTGAGTTTTCTGAGTATCATATATAAAAATCAAGACTGAGAATATAAGTAAAATTTCTTATTTTTTGTGAGCTTTAAAGCGTCTGGCAGGGATTACCGCCCACAGGAAGTGTCTGGCAGTATGGATTATGAATATTTATAATATTCTTTGGCTTAAACATAAAAATCAGCTCTGCGACTACAAAAAGTGAGTGAGTTTTGTTTTTACCTATCTTCAGCAACTTGTACCTGTAAATTGGGAGTCAACACAATATTTCAAGTAAACATACAGTGAAACTACATTTTATTTCTTATATACCTTATCCCATATATTTAAGGTCTGGCAGCTCTGAGATCATGGACCATATTAATTAGTATTTCAGTTTTTGTTTTATATTTAATAAAGAAAAAAAAAAGTGTGATTTATTTAAAACCATGTTTTAATATTTTTCTTCAGTCAAAATGTAATTTAAATAACAATATTAAATTTGAACTTATTTATATAAATCTTTTTTTTTTTTATTCACTAAAATAAAAAATAGGAAATGTATTAAATTAATAAGTTTGTTTTTATTTCCATCTAAACCTTGAAAAACTTAGCTTTCTAATTTTCTTTCATGGAATTTTTTTATTGTTTTATTTTCTTTATGATACTGCGTTTAATTTATAAAAATATCCTTAAAACTAATATTAATTATAGTCCGTGGACCCAGGATGACAAACCCACAGCCTTACCTCTACGCACCCAGGTGTAAACAGGTTCATAGACATTTTTCAAGAAATAAACGTTTTTGATAAAATAGAATAATTATTAAAGCTCTAAAAACCGCGTCGATCGCCACCAAGAACGTGAAAATTGGTTGATTGGTTCGCGAGATATCGTTAACGAAATATTTGGAAACAAGTATTTTTTTAACATCAAAGCTCAAAAACATTGTAATATGTTAAATTTTAAGTGCTTAGGTATGGAATTAGCGGGAAGTTGCAGGGACCTTTAGGGTCAATCATTTTCCAAACTTCTTTTTTTACCTATTAAATAAAACTAATTATCCATCTAAAATTACATCGTATATCAATAAAAGTGCGTGGAAAATTGATGTAAAGGAAATAAAAACTCAACCCGAGCTGTATAGACACAGAATAATAATAACTTCACATAAGCTTTAAAATGTTACAATTCACTTGTTTTATGTACACAAATATATATAAAAAATATTATTGAAAATAATAATATTTTATTGTTAAATAAATATATATAATAAATGTATATAACAAATGACATTAAAATTAGCTAAAAAAATGTTGGTTCATTTTGATGCTGCTGCTTCAAGTTCTCGTTCAACAATTCTTCGATATTCATCAAAGCCACCTTCAATACTGTGTACCAATCCACCACCACATACCCATAATTCTTTACACACAAGTCGAATTAATCTTTCATCGTGAGAAACTAATATCACACCGCCCTAAAATGAATCATCATTTTAAATGCATTAATTATTATATTAAATATCACACAAACAATAATTTATTATTAATGGAATCATCGTATAATTTTATTCCCAATTACATGGAAACTATTTCGATTTTAATTAATTTTTAGAAATCATATTCGATTAGCTTCATGAATATAAAGGAAAAACAGGAAGTGTAGATAGATAACTTTCTTTATATTACTTTTGTATTATTATGAATCGATTTCTTGTATATATTTCGAAAATTTTACACGGATTCGTAAAGCTTATAAAAATATTATTATAAAGGAAGGTCTAATTTTTTTACTTTAAAATGATTTCGATAAATAAATATTTTAGATCATAAAATGAAGAAATTTCAAAAAGGCTGCTGGAAAATAAGCCAGTGCATCTCATAAAATAACTTTTAATAAAAATAAAAAAGAGTTTTATTAATGCGATCTCAAAAACCTAAACAAAAAATCAAGAAAATCTAATAAATGTAAGAAAGTGATTTAAATTTTACGACAAAAAAAAGTATAAAGAATTAATTATTTCAAAATTTCACAAGAAACTTTTTTCTTGTTTAAAAATAGAAAAATTCGATCGAAATTGAATCACCCACGTATAATTCCGAATTAATGTATAACTTACGGTATATTTATTGATTCCTTTGCCTAAAGCTTCAATCGTTTCAATATCCAAATGATTGGTCGGTTCATCCAATACTAAGAAATTTGGTTTTCCCATACACATTCGTGCAAATGCAACACGTGATTTTTGTCCCCCAGATAAACTACCAACTGTTTGTAATGCCATATCACCAGACACACCAAAACTACCCAATTGCCGTCGATATTCTTCAATACTTTTCCCTGGGTAGCTGCTTTGTAGTAATTCAACGGAATTTACATTCATATCTAATTGATCTACATGATGTTGACTAAAGTAACCAAATTTTAAATTCCTATGAACATGTCGAGTACCACTGGTTGGTGTTAATATACCCATTATTATTTTAAGTAGTGTTGTTTTACCGGCACCATTATCACCGACCTTAAATAAAAAGTTATATTAATAAATACATTCTATACGAGTAAAATAATTTTGATAAGAAATATTATTATTTTTTGGTAGAAGTCCAAACTTGAGAGACTGATAAAAGCTCTAGTGTTAAAAAATGAGAAAGAATTAAAATTTATGTGAATATTTAAATCTAGATCAATAAGAAATTTAGTACTTCGTTTCTACTGTCCTAAACCAAAAGCTCGTTACACTGAAAATTTCGTCATCGCTAAATTAAAAAGCTTCTATGAAAATTTTAATTTGAGAGTAAAATAAGTTTGGAAAGCGTGGATTTTAAATTATTTATTAATTTAACCAAAAATTTTATTTATTTTTCTTTACTTTGAACAAAATGTATTTTAAACAACGAAAAGTTTTTACAGCTTAAAAAAAATCGAATATATTTTTCTGTTTGAAGTTGAATTCAAGTGTACATTTTGAGATTAAAATTTTTTATAAAAGATTTAAATATTGATAATTTCGTTTAAAAAGGCGAAAACAAAACAATTTATTATAATTTTAAAATTTACGGATCTAAGATTTAGTGAAATTAAATTATTATTTTTTTTAAATATAATTTTATATTACTATAATCGTCAATTGAATTGAGTTCATTCCATACACTTTTGCCGCCCATTGTATCTCCCAAACATTTTTAAAGAAAAATACATTGTTTTGAAAAGGACAAATTCCGTTGAAAACTCAAAATCGATTTATTAGACTTTTCCTTATTTTAATTATATAAATATTGGATAAAAGATAACTATATTATAACTAAAAACAAAACCATAGGCACTATTTTAGCATCTAATTTTTATATGTTTGTAATATGAAATACTTACAATACAAATTCTAGATTCCAACGTTGCACTAAGATTTACATTACTAAATATAATTTTTCCTTGGTTATACCGGAACAAAACTTCATCTAATTGTAAAATTGGTGGAGATAATGACTCAGTTTCAGGAAATCTTAATACTACATCCACTTCTTTTTCGATAGGTTTTAATTCAGGTCTAAAAATAAATATTTTTTGTTAGTTATCAATTCAATATTGAAAATTAATGTAATTGAATATCCACTGGATGAAAAATTTTCTTTTTTAATAAGTTTTAAAAATACTTACAATTTTTCTAGCATTTTGATTTTCGATTGAACTGATGCGGCCCTATTAGCATTATATCGAAAACGATCAATAAATTCTTGTACATGAGCTCTATGCTGTTGTTGAGCTTCAAATTCACGCTGTTGATTTTTATGTTTTTCAGTTTTTGTCTTTTCAAATTGTTCATAATTTCCTCTGAAATATTAAAACAAAATTTTAACTTAGATGTCTAGCTACTTTCTAGCCTATTGAAAAAACTAAAACATTGAAAATTTTAATTATAATTCGTTTCCAATTTACGAAGAAAATTATTTCCAATTACAATGGCATAATACTACTGGTGTTACCCTTTAGCTCATTCACAAATTACGATTGACATTTTTCGAAAACGCAAATCAATGGACCATCAGTTATATTTCATTCAATAAGCAAATTCATAGGCAGCTAAACAATCATTTTCGTCATTTTTTCTCCTCTTCTACATTGTAACAGCCAGCATTAATTAGGGTGTACTGATAGGTTTAAACATAGGAACTTATTATCACACTGCCCACAACGATTCACCAAATAATATTGACCGTATCAACCGGGGTATTCTAACCTTTACCAATTTTTTTGTTTCTAAAGATAAATTTGTAAAGCTTGAATGTTTTGAAAAATTTAAGTTTCTTAGTTATAACCATATATATACCATATAATAGACTGCCTTACTGAAAACTTAACATATAAATATACACAAAAAACTTACAATTCGATTTAACGAGAATCGAAACTTTAATGCTCGATTAATTGAGAATAGAGTGAATTTGATTTGAATACCTAATTATGATCTAACTACTACGAAGTGGCTATATGTATGTACCTGTAGGTCTCAATTCTTTGAGTATGTAAATGTAAGATGTCCGTAGGAACTGTATCCAAGAAATTACGATCGTGCGATACAACTAATAATGTGGTTGGCCAATTTTGTAAATAATTCTCCAGCCATATAATCGCTTTTATATCCAACATGTTTGTCGGTTCATCAAGTAATAGTAAATCTGGCCTGGAAAATAATGCACGAGCTAATGCTAATCTCATTCTCCAACCTCCAGAGAATGTTTTTGTAGGCCGTGCTTGCATTTCAGATGTAAATCCTAATCCATTTAAAATAATTGATGCCTTTGCTGGTGCTTTATCAGCTTCAATATTTTGTAATTGTGCATAAACTTCTGATAATTCGTTTGGCAATTCTGCGTCCGTAGAACTAAAACAAAATCATAACTTAATATTTGTTGTATATTAATATAATCTTAAAGATAATTTTTTTGTTTGTTCTTTTTTTGACAATTTAGATAACGAGATTTAAAAAATCTTTAATTTACAATAAGATTACGTGTAAGAAAATATGTACATATATGGCATGTGCTTAAATTTGATACACTGCTTCTGTTATACTATTAGTTGAAACGTTTCCGCAAGATTTTAACATGTCAGACACTACGCATCCAATCATTCAATAGACCCGATTATTTCAAATTCCGATATAACCACCATATGTTTATAAGGTAATTTTGACCCATCAATTTTATAAACAAAGTTTATTGAACGATTGAATGAAAAGAATTTGATTATAATCTCGTATCTCAGAAACGAATTGCTCAATCGTAAAATAATTGTTATTTTTATGTTTTAAAACTTAAATGAATATAATTTTTGCCTTTCATTATCTTTTTCCTCAAAGAATAATAATGTTAGTGACACATCATCAAATTAACTGCTAATAAGATTGTAGTGAAAATAACGAATTTATACTATTTATACAATAATATTGATGGCGGTCCGGAATGATCATTTTATATGACAAACGTGTGAATAAATGGATAATTTCAAATAAAGAAAAGCAAAATTAATAGTTATTTTTTATAGAAACTATTATTTTAAATCAGACTGTCGAAATAAATGGGGAGTTGGAATATTCAGCGGGTCTAGAGATTGGCTGATCTCCACTATAGTTCTAGTAAATCCAGAGAATATAACACATCCGACGCCGCGTAGGGACGCATAACGAAATAAAAACGTACATTTTTAAATTATCTTTTAAAACAAAAAAATTATAATTTAAAACAAAAACAAAATTAGAAAATTTATTTCAACTAATTTGATTTGTGATGAAACTTAGAAATAGTTGAAAAATTAATTACAAACTTTAAACTTGAAGCTCCATATATACATGGGTTGATAAGAATTAAATAAATTTTGTAAGTTTTACCAAATTGACTTCGTTCTTTTATTATTAGAAATAAATAAATTACCCAGCATTTAATAAGAAGCTAATTTCTTTTTCTCTAGCAAGTAAACGCTCTCGGACCTCATCACACTGTAATACACTGTCTAATGCGGCTGTATCATCACCAATAACTTCTTGTTCAACATGTAAAATGGATATGTGGGAAGGTATTCGTAAGTGTCCACCAGAAATCATTCGAAGTAATGTCGTTTTACCAAGTCCGTTACGTCCTACCAAACCATAACGACGTCCAAATGCAAGTAATAAATCTGCCCCTTGTAGTAATACTCTAAAATAAAATTGAATACAGTTATTTTTTCCAACTTTAAAAGTTGAATTTAAATCCTTGTAATTAAGTAGCTTAATGTGTCATTGTATTTTTTGTTCAACTAATAACTCAACTGTGCTCAAAAACTAATTGACCAAGTTGTATGGGCAGTTTCTAAATCTCTAATACAAAAAAATATATCAAATAGAATTTTTTTCTAAACTTTGGGGGAAATCCGAATTTTTGGGTTTGTAACATTTTTTATACTACAAGGCCCTGTAACTTTCGTTTAAATAGAGCTACAAAAAATCTAATTATACCGGTAAAAAACTGATTAAATTTCCTATCTAAAACACAAATTAAAATATTATGATGTTTGAACTTAATTGGATTATCGATTGCCGAAACGTAAAACTTTATAACTTAGGGCGTAAAATTTAGATGGTCATCATGACATTAACCTATTGATGTATGCTGACGATTTTGTGCTGCTTTCTCATACGCCATACGATTTACAAAAAAAAAAAAAAAAAAAAAAAAAAAAACTGCAGAAACTAAGACATAAATATCTCAAACCTCATAATAGCAATGAGACTAACATTCATTTTACACAAACATTTTTAAATTTTTATTTATTCAAGTTTCTTCTGTTTATTTTCTCAACTATTTTATATCATGTGTTAATAATTTTATCAAAGAAAAAAATACCTATCTCCATACGCTACATCAAAGTTTTCTATTCGTATATCTTGAGTTCGATTCGTTCCTTTTGCTTCCAATTTGCTATCCTTTTTACTGGTAACTTGTGATGCACTAGCTATTTCCAATTTTGGGATGTTTGATGCAGGCTTAGAAACTTCATTAGATCTTTTTTCTTGTTTTTGCTGTAATTTTGCTTCAGCTTTTTCAAGCTTTTTTGAATCAACTTTCTAAAATAAAAATTTAAGAAAATAAGTTGGTGTTAACCATCATATTAGTACGTAAATCTATTAAATTTTTTGCTATTTTTAAGATTTTACAAACCTCCCTAAACTATTTTCAAATAATGTCAGAGGATAGAGAAATTGACGCTTGTAAATACATCGAATTAATAATTGAAAGCATATTAAGCCCTGTCATATTCAGCTCTCAAGTTGTAACTTGAAAGTTTTTTTATTTTTATAATAAATGAAAATAAAAAATTACGATAAAACTTCAAATTTTGTAGAATACTTATACACGACAATATACCATATACATAATTTAAGACGATTTATCAACAGCTATTGTCCTGACATTACGGAGTGTGCTTCTAAAAAACTGTTGACTTAAATAACATATAATATATATCGTTTTTTTTTTCTAATTTCCCAACACAAATAATTCAAAAGACACTTATCCAAATATTATAAAATTTTATAATTATTAATGAGAACTCTAGGATTTTTCGAATAAATTTCGATTTTTTCCGCAATTTCCTAGATCAAATTATTTTGTATTTTATAAATACGTACTTCAACTACAAAGTAGTCATCATCAGTATGAATTAGCTAGTTGTAATGATTCTCTGAGGAGATTACTCGTTACTCGTTGCTTATTTGTTGACGGTTTGCGTAAATTACGCAAACCGTCGCTGATTATACTGATGATGACTGCTTTGTATTCGAAATACGTATTTATAAAATACAAAATAATTTGATCTAGGAAATTGGGTAAAAAATCGAAATTTATTAAGAAATTTGATATGTACAATATTAAGATGAAAACCTAGTGCTTGTTTTCTGAAATACAATATCTAAGGTAAAAATCAAAACTTTATAAAACAAAGATTAAAATTAAAAAATAAACAATAAACAATACAAATAAACGGATTATCTTAGTAATAAGGTAAAATGAATTATTAAGAATCAACTTTTATGTAACAATGTTGTATAGATCGTTTGAAGAAACATATTATATAGATACCATGTAAATAATATACATTAAAGTATAATCAATTGCACAACAAAGAAAATTTATCACTTTTCATAAAATAAGCTTACCAAACTTTCGTCTCTAGACGCCACCCATATACTTTTAATTTCGTCAATGTTTGAATCTAAATTGGCCACTATGGATCCCAAATGAACAGGCGCATTTAATACTTTTGCTTCACCATTGCTTATCGTTCCTGAGCGATTTGGTTTCAGCATATTCAGCAGTTTTTCACAAATGAGTCTAAAATTTATAAAAGAATAAAGATAAAAATATCTAGCAATATATTTGCTAGAGCAATTTATATACATGATAGAAATCGAAAAATGAACTAAGAATACAATAACAACATGTAATTAATAATATATTTACTTGATATCATCTTCAGTCTTATTGTTTGATACTTCTTGAAGTACTTCTCCAACCGCTTCGTAAACTTCATCACTAGATTCAAAATCGTCAGCACCATTTTCTAAAATGCCTAGAATACATTTATTATATATATTTTTGTTTTTTATATAATACATTTATAAAATAACTAAGGATCTCATGCCTACTTAACCAAATATTAATATAAGTTTTATTCAGCGTTGTGTACAAATAACTTCACTTTTTTAAGAAAAACTTTATAAGAAAAAAAATATGTAGTAAAGAAATTGCTTATTGAACATTAAACTGAAAATTAATTGAGAAAATCTGGAAACCTAATTTAGAAATTTATCAACAATTTGCCAATTAACAGTTCACATCATTGCAGCATTATTTCTTATCTTATGTATTAATTTCACTCCAAATTTGGTTTTAATAAATTTTATTTATTCGGGGGAACCTTTATTCGCATTGAATCTTTCAAGATTCCAACAACAGAATACAGTTAGAACAACAGGAAACAGTTAGGTATAACGGGTTATATTCTTGACTTGATGTCAAAAATTTATAATTTCAACAGTCATAATAACCATCAAAAATTGTTATTATTATTCCCGTCCCTAAAATGATTGCAAGTTTAACTGTTTTGTTAATAGTTTTCTGAGGTAATATACCTACATAATTAATTGTATACAAATAACGCAAGCTTAAGTTAAAAAAAAAACCTATTCTAGGAATTAAACACTTACTTTCAACATAATGCTTTAAATCATCATCAATTAACGGAAACTCATTTTTAATATATTCTCTGCATATTGCCATTTTAATTCCAATAATTTCAAAAAATAACGTAAAAAGGCACCTAAGCACGTTGTTTTTGATTAATTTGACATATGACACAAATCACAAAATACAATTTAGGGTTAATTGCATATATTTCTAAATTGTGTGACACTCGCAACTTTTTATTTATTTCCAGCAGAGAGTATAGGATTTGCTATTACCTACTACATATTCAAAAACAAATAGAATGTATGTTATGATTGTTTCATGTGGTGCAGCATTGTCGGTAATGCAGCTAGCTGTACACATATTGTTTGGCTGTGATTAAAACTGCAAAAAAAAAATAAATTATGCAAATTATAATGTATTTTATTATAAAATTTCAATTAATATTTTTACTTTAAAATATAAATTAAGAAAATGTATATGTTAGTTTCACTAATAATAAATAATTTAACCGAGATAATATGTTCCAGATATATTTACTATTAATTTAGTTCAGCTTTTTTAATTTGTGTAGCGAATAGATGATAACTAAAAATACCCATTTTTAATCATATTTAAAAAAAAAAAATTCTTAATTT
This sequence comes from Chrysopa pallens, assembly GCA_020423425.1. Lineage (NCBI taxonomy): Eukaryota > Metazoa > Arthropoda > Insecta > Neuroptera > Chrysopidae > Chrysopa > Chrysopa pallens. The sequence goes on from CM035593.1 coordinate 86,654,369, forward strand.
TTTGGGAATAAAATTTTAAAGATCTTGAAAATAGCTATATTTTAGTATAATGGAGATTAATAACTAGGCAGCCAAATTATGAAGGGTAATATACACTATTATTTATTTTTATAAGCTTTTTTAATTTCGTTGAAATAATCAAATACGTATTGGATTGATAAACATTTTAAACTTTCACTAAAATCGTTTCTGTTTTACCGTATTTGCATATACTATTTAGTTCTCAAAAAAATCTTTAACCCTTTTGAGGGCACTGCATTTTGTCTTCAAATTTAAGATAATATATAAGAAGGTATTCCAATCCTACAATGCATCATGGGAAATGTGTCAACCGGTCGCGCCACCACGCGTGTGTCAAGTACACTAGCCGGCATCTAAAGTATTTATATATTGTTATATATTAATATATAAATAAATAAATATTTTCATAAGATTACTGATTATTAATGATTATTTTTATTCTATTTTTTATAAAAATCATAATTAATTAAAATAATAAATATAGAATTAATAAGTACATAATTTCAGATATCTAATAAAGGTAACGTCGAATTCGTTCTTTCCTGTCATTAAGACTTTTATTTGACACATTTCCTATGATGCATTGCAGGGTTGGAATACCTTCTTATGTATTATCTTTTTTTTTTCTGGCTTTAGCTATTTTCAGCTATATAGCCATTAACCAAAGTGGATTATTATGATTATTATACAACAACAGTACACAGTAATGCTAGGTGGTCACTCATCCAAATACAGATTGTGACTGCTTTTGCTTAACTTGTATTAGTTGGTATAAGCATGTCATTACGTTACGTCAGTCCGGGGTCATGTATTATCTTATTCAAATTAATAATTGAATTATCTGTCAACATACTTTATGTCTATAGTTTACTTATATCTATGGGTTTACTTAATTTTTTTTTATATTAAAATCAATAGTAAGCGAGCTCTGCGAATGTTATAGATAGGCTAAAGTGTTTGGGAAAATTGAGGGTGTTATACATAGATGGCCGTCGTCAGATGGCATTGGTTAATTGTTAGGAAGTTTTATAACTATGTAGTTTATTTTGATTTAAATTGTTTTAAAAAAATATAAAAACTAAGAATCGGGGGCGAATGTATTTAAAAAATGCAGCTAGTTAAAAATAAATAAAATTGTTTGGAAAAAGACAATTCTTTACTTACCGTATGGCTTAAAGGACTCTTAAATTATTAAGAATTTCTTTTCCTTGTAATGTCATTTTGCTACTCGTATAGGATACATTTTTTTATCTTTACCATTGCATGTTTATTCTATGACTTTGTAATAGACCTTTTCTTCTTAAATATTCAATAAAAAACTGAATGAATGAACTGTATTTGAAAAATTTGTTTGAATAAATATTTGGTTGATTTGGTTGAGCTTGTATAAAAAAATATATACAATATGTCAGAGTATATTATTTTTAACGTCTTGTAAAAACTGTTATTATCTTTTTTTGGGTATTAAAAATGACGGAGCCGAAGCGTCTAGAAATTTATGTACATCAAATGTACGTGAAATGCGTTCATGTGCGAGCTAAAACTTTTGAAAAGCTGCGAATCCGTTATATTTAATAATATCGAAAAAAGACAAAGTACTTTTTTTAGTTAAAATTTTATACTTTAAAATTTTATCTGAAACTTTTTTCTTACCCTTACCTATTTGACCCAACTGAACTCTCACCCCCTCAAGTGAGTGCGGGGTGAATTCCTACCATGTGATTTTCGTACTTCGCATACTACGATTCATCATTGAAAAAAAATGCAGCCTTTCAGAAAACCACTAAAATTTCTAAAATAACTTTTATTTGATTGGATGAATAGTTAAGATAACGCCCAAACTCCTATATGCAAGCCAATATCTCGGAATCATTTCATGTGATATCTTAGAAAACAATCAATAAATTGTATAATATTATTTTTGTGTTTTTTAAACCTTGTATATCTTAGAAATCTCAATATTTATTTTTTTTATGTTTTTAAGGTATCATTAAAAACTTCACTTAACATACAAAATATAGGGTCGCCATGATTAAATTTAAAACATACAGAAAATTTGAAATATTTTCCAGGCTTTTATCAACATTCCATACCTATTCTATAACTTCTTACACAAAATTATAAAAAATGACTATCAGAATATCTAGCTTTTCCTTGATCAGTGGAAACTCCTGTTAATAAAGTTTTTACTGTTCATATTTAAAAAGAATCAATTTAATAAAATATAAAGAACATTTTATAATTATTTTATATACATTTATAATTAATTTTCAATTTAGCTTAAAATAACTTAAAAAAAAAAAAAAAAACTAAATTGTTTTCAAATTATAACAATACGTGTGTATACAATAATAATTGACATGCGGAATTAGTATAGTTTCAGTTTATTTGAAAAATTTAACTTATTCTCTAAAATTTGAATTTCTTTAATTCAACATTTTGTTAGTGAGAATTAGCTTGTGTAAGCTTATTTTAATCATTAACTAAAAAATCCCACTATTTGCATATATTAGGAGTCACACTAATTCAACATTTCATCATTATATTTGTTCCAAATTTTTGTTTAAAAAAATAGCAGAATAAATACTTTTTATTTAGTACAATGTAGTAATCAAACAATTAGTCTACGTTCAAAAGTAAGTTGAAGTCTAACGCAAAATATAAAACAATCCTCCTAGAAAATATTCTAATTATTTTCAACCATTTATTTACTCGTAATACAAACTATGTTATGTATATTAAATTTTGAATAATTGAATACCTTTGAAATTAATCAATTATCTTAAAATTGGTCCTTTACCGATATAAATAATTTTATGTTTAAATTGCAAATGAAGCTTGATATAAATAAATAAATCAAATAAATCTGTCTGTTTATTAAGATTCTTTGACGTATATTTTATAATTTCATATTATTTAATGAGCCAAATTTTGAAAGTTTTATTTATTTGAAAAAAAATAATTTGTGATGAATGCTTAAAAAATTTTTTTTAGAAGCTTTTAATTAATTGACAAGCATGCATATTTCGGTAAAACTATCATTTATTCGTCAATCTGTCAAGTTAAGATCAATCGAAGATGAACAAATTAATATGGATATTTTGTTGTTATTCGGAATTTAATGGAAACTTTGGGTACTTTGAAAATTTCTTAAACTAGAACTTTATAATCATGTTGAATTATTCAAAAAAATTTATTCCGTTCGATTTCTTATTTTCTTATTGCCCTTTCAATAATTTAACTTGGAAAGTTTCTAAAAAATCTGCTGTAGCGATATTACGTTGATTTTAACGTTTTGAGCACCCATAAATTAGAGTTTTGCTATTCTTTTTGTTACAATAAGCTCGTTGCCACCAAAGAAAAAGTTACATACATATGATGGGTTATAAAATAAAACATCGAAATTTACATTGGAATATAACGTTAAGTAGTACAAAGAAAATAAGTAAAAATTTTTCGAAAACAATAGAATCGAATTCTAAAAATAAACTAAAAATTAAAAAATAATTTTCTTGTCAACATTTACATTTCAAATATGCAGCTGATTTCCAAGTATTTAATTTAAAATTAATTTTTATTTTTTAGTTCAATTTTTTTTTTCGAAAATTTTTATTTTTTAGATTTAGTTTTTAATTAAAAATTAATTTTTTAAGTGGTATAAACACACCAAAAATATGTTTTGGGCCACCTACGCTTTAAGGCTAGAATGTTTATGGAGCCAATCTGAAAGAATAGTCTTTCAAATAAAATTTTTCCAAATGGGTTTATATATGACGAAGTACTGAAATAAGAAACTTACAAACGAATTGATAAACTCTTTCTTTTTATAAATCGGTTAAAAATCAGTTATTATTTCCATTTTAACATTTTAAGATAAAATTTTTTTTGGATAAATAGCCCATTGTTTGTAATGCTCATGATTAAACAATATACTTTATCATTTCCAGTTTTTTTTATAGTTTATACACAATTAAAAACTTTATACAAAAGTGTACAAAATATTTATACATTATTGTACAAAAGTATTCGACCTTTGAATTTTCAAATTTTTAGCATTTTGTCTTTATGTTTTCATTAAAATAAATCATAGTTGTTATATAAATAAATAAAAAATTATTTATTGTCTTTAAAACAGAGCATTTCTAAAATTTAAAAAATTAAAAATTTATAACTTTAATAATATAGATTTAAAAATTTGCATTAGACATTGAGAAAAATGAGATTATGAAATTATTATTATTGTGTTTTCTAAATTTCTATAGTTTATAAAAAATTATTTAAACAAAAGTTCCAAGACTTATAAGCAGATTCACAATTTAATTCGTTCACGCACTTGATAAGTTAGATCATTTTATCAGCACATGTAACAATAACTATCAAACAGATCAACATTGTTTACTAAACTTGTAAACAAAAATTTGGTACGTGCGATATTCAATTTATAAATTATAACGTGCAAAAACAATAAAATTATATCCAGTATGTTTATTTAAAAATACTGGTTTTTATGATAATATGTTAAATATTTATATAATATTTACAGATAAAAAAGTGTACATTATTTATTTTGTACAATGTTTTAAAACAAAAATTATATGTACATTAAAACATACTGTATATAACAAAATGATTATTGAAACTCAGTAAACAACGATAGCGTTATCATGGTGGCATCAGATTTTTCAGAAATATGGCCACCATGATTATGTGCCAAACAGAAATTTATTTCTTGCCCAATTTGACGAGAGTTGGTTTTATAATAAGTAAAAAACTAGAATTTTAATGAAATGAAAATTTTATTTTGAGACTTTCTTCTATCGCTACGTTTTAGACCAGTTAGTCAAGTGGACACTTAGACAACTTATACGGCAAAAGTTAGTAGTATATATTCAGAAATTTTCATTTACAAAGGTACTATAAAAGTTTTACAGTCACCACATACAAATATTAGACTCCAATTTTATTTTTTTAAGAAATTTAATATATTTTAATAAGCTTGGGCGAAGAACAGATTGCTCTAATAAAAAATTCTGATTGACAACTATACAATTTTGAATTGAAATGTTATTCCAAATAAAATCTTTGCAAATTGTGAATCAGAATGAACTGGATATTAAATTACCGATTCATTTGGATTTAAACTCTATCAAAATATCGATTCAATTCTATTCATTTCCAACTGAATTTCATTAGATTTTAATCATACTTTTTTATTAAGGTATTTATAGAATTTGCGTTATTTGGCAACATAAAGGTAGATGAAAATCGAGCTGAGATATAGGTTCTAATAATATAAAATGAAATTATACCAATGAAATATAGTTAATGAAATTTTTACCATGAAGATCGAAAATTTCTAGTTTTATATATTGTATTTTTTTCTATAAAAAAACTTAAATTGGACAAAAAGTAAAACTGTTTCTTCTGCCGCTTACTGAATTTCTTTTTTAAATATTTAAAAAAAAGTATTTTTCACTATAAGGTAATTAAAAAATTTCTTTATTATTTAATTTTCTTATATTATAAAAACACTGCGCCATTAATTTTTTTTTAAATGTGCAAAACAAACAATTTATACTAAAAATTTTATAAATAAATTATTATTAATTGACATACTTTGTATAATACGTTAATAGTTTTGTTTTCCACTTGCATTCGATATAGCAATTATTATTTATTAATGTTGTAGTATAAAGTACCATGGTCATCCACATTTATTATTTCAATAGAGAATAATAAGGAATATTAGACGAAACCAGGATGTTTGAATCGAGACGATTAAAAAATATTCACAAACTTGGGTAAAAAAATTAATTTTGTGTATTCTATTGTTTAGATCGGATTACATTAGCGCCTCTTAAGGAAGATAAGGTTCCTTATTATTGGCCAATTTTTAATATATTGTCGAAATTTTTGATGGCATTAAGCTTGATATTAAACAGGTTAAAATTTTGAATGTAATTTTACACACGATAACAAAAAAAACCACGATCTAAATTTTCAATCTTATTCGAAATTATAAAATCAAAGTTGTTATAAAAAAAATTTAATGTGGAAAACATTAAGTTGTTACCACCATAGAAATCGTGTAAATTAGTTTGAAATAGGTATGAATGATTCAGATATCGTATTTTTTTGTAGTCGTGAATCTTATATATTATCTTAGTCGTGAATACATGCATATTTTCTTTACTATTCTAGATACTAGGTGGACACTGGCACATCAATTCCATCCAAATATGTTTTTATCAATGGAGTCAAATACATTTAGAAATCTTTGGGAAGCAATACAAAAATATAAAAGGGGAAATGGAAAGATCTAAAATTCAATGGCTAAAGTGCCGAAATACATTTTAAATAAAATATAAATTTCTTTTCGTCAATTGCTCATTCTTTATAATCGACCTTATAATCATATAAATTATACAACTATACACAAAATTATATATTTAAAATTAGAAAAAACAACAAAACGATTTTAACTAATCGTGATTTTATTTTAAAGTTTACCATCATTATATATGGATCTATTTAAAAATATAAATTTTATTTAAGCGATTAGCTTATTTGAATTTTAGGAACAAATTTTCGTATCGTGCTCAAAAAAACTTTCAAAACATTCAAAGTAGGCACGGTACAATTACTTCAATTTAAATTTTAAACTAACAACTTATTAGTTAATTGAAACACGTACCACTTATATTATTTTAAGGCAACTTTCATCACTTTAAGTGATACCAAGTTACACAAATTTCGAAATCTTTGTTTTAAGGAAGTAAATTATTAGAAATTATTAGAAATGAAAAATATTTTGAGTATAATAAAAATATCTTTAAGCGTTTAACCATATTAAAATTCAAATATGTGTTATGATATTGTGTAATTTTTTCATTACAAAAAGTTGTGATTATAAAAATAAAATTTTAAATTTTCACAACATGCAAAGTACAGCATATAATTCTACTTGGTTTCATTTTTTTTTTTCACTGACAAAACTTGATTATGAATAGTTTTTAGAACAAGCTCCACAACACCCACAGGTTAGTATAGTTTAAATATGAATATAATTTATACAACAGCATATTAACCGTTGATTTTCCATAATTTCAACGAACATATTTAAATTTTAACATGTTATATGGATGACCATGATAAATAAATTTAGCAATTTCAAAATCACGTGAATATAAGTCGTTAGTCATGGAAGAAGTTTTGCATTTTGTAACTACATACTGTTTCAAAAAAAAACAAGCATATAGCTTAAATAAAACAGAATGGATGATAAACAAATGTATCAACAACAAAACATAAACACAAATATAAAAATTTGAATTATTTCTTCCAAGCAGTTGATATTTCACCAACCGTACCGCCACCTAAAACTGGAAAATGATTTTCTAATGTATGATTAGCAACATGATGTTTTAAATCATTTGAAACACAAACTTGTCCACAAATCGCACACAATTCTAAATGAACTGAATTATTATTCATAGATTTTTTGTCTTTAGTATAAATATCGTATAATTCTTTTTGTTTTTTGATATCTGGCAATAACGCTAATAATTCAGGAAAAATATTTTCAAATTGTACACCTAAACACTTTTTACAATAATCGTAATAATTTTTAGCAGTATATGAACCTTGTTTAAATAAATGTGATAATTGTCGAAATTCATTTAAATCGCCATCACTTAATGCGGTCATAAAACTTTGTACCAATTTTTTATTACGATGATTAAAATTTGGTGGTGAGTAGAAAATTGTATTATTTTTTGTTACATTATTTGGTAATATTGAATATTTTTGCCCACTGCTATTTGTAAATGTGAGATCATTCGCTGATTGTGCAACCATATTTAATTGAATATTATTGAAACCAGGTGGAGGTGGTTGTCGAAAACCTGGAGGTGGTCCTTTAATGGGCCATGAATCAAACCCAGGTGGTTTTCTTACTGACGATGTTGAACCCAATGCTGGAAAATCATCAGTTTCTAAATTTGGTGTTTTTAAATTCCCAATATTTAATTCCGAACGTTTTCTTTCAACTTTTCCATTTTGATTTGGCGATGTACCTTTCTTCGTATCTACATTATCTTTTTTAACTTCTTGACTTTTACTTTTCTTTTTAGGTTCAGATTTAGAGTTATCATTTTCCAAGGCACTAATAGTTTTAGCATTCCCGTTCTTTTTTATAGATTCTTTTGTTGGAGGAATTGTGACATTATTTGACGTAGTTTCGGGTGTTTTCGTTTTCTTCTTTTTATTCTTGCTTTTCGATTCTGTAGACGATTTTACAGATGACTCTTCACTAGAACATGAATTTGGGACAAGTTTTTTCACAGGCGACTCAGGTTTATTTAGTTTTTGTGGAGTTGCTGTAATTCCATCACCATTTGTAACAGTTTTGCTTAAGCTAGGGAAATTTTTTAAATTATTACTTATTTTATTAATTGGTGAAGGAGGCAAAGGCGCTGGTTTATTTGGTTTTGATTTATCTTTTGATTTCAGTTTTATCCACTGAGCAGGTTGAAATGAATCTGTAATCGAACCAAGAACGGGAAATGCTTCAGCTAATGATTCGGTTTTTTTATGTGTTTCTTTTGATGAAGATTCAGTTATTTTACTTATTCTTGTAGATGTTGGTCCAGTTACAGAGATACTTCCCGGCCTGTGATTTACATGAATTGATACATTTGGTGTTTTTGTTATTGTTGGTCCGTTGGACGAGCTTGATGCAGTACTGAAAACATTCACTAGTTTATAAAGAATAATATGAATTATATAATTTAAATATTTAAGTATTATACATGACTCGCCATTTAAGGGAAAACGTAGTAAAACAAAACGTAAACACGGTAACGTTATGTATAGTATTTATATTTACATTATGCAATGTTGCTCTTCGTAAAACCTCACGAAAAATGCTATATCGCATGTGTTCGTTCTATGTTTGTTTGAACTTTGATTTTGTGCATGAAGAAATTCTTCAACACTTAAAATAAAATACAAATCATCAGAATCCAATTAGACAGAAAAGTTTAATCGAGGGTCATTTCTCATACAGAATCAGGATGGCCACAGATTTTTTTGAAATAAAATTCCCTGACTATTCCAGATTTTCCAGGAGTATAATTGAGAAATTGCCTGGCAAATAAGAAACTTTTTAAATATTTGTATACATAAATAACCAAATAGAGGTCATTCTTCGGAAAATGAGTTTTATAACAATCAATTTTCATGTTTTATACTAAATTTCTAATAATAAATATGTTATTTTTTTTGAATTTATCGATTTTATTGTTTATTGGCCAAATTTCTTGAAATTTTCAAAATTGGGGAATTTTTGGGAAAATTTTGGAAAAGTAGTGTTGTTTCGTTGAGTAAATTGAATTTACTATAGTAAATTGAATTTACTAAAAATTATTTTAAACTTGCTAAAATCATCGATATGGAAAGAACAAATTTTTTTATTATTTATGATAAAATTCTGCGACTTAGTATTCACTGACATTTACTTTATCACGTTTCTGATGTTTGTTAGAATTCTCTCTCACCGGTATGTGAATTTAACATTATAAATAATTTAATTGAAACATACTTAACACTAAATCTTAATGTACTTCCACTAGGCACTTCTGTAGATAAAGCTGGGAAATTTTCATCGTTTTTAGCTAAATTTTGTCGCGTATGACGTATTGTTATTCCACTTCCTCCACCACTACTCCTAGTTAACGGTTTTGAAGTGATAGTACTTATTGCTGGAGTTGGAGCGCCTCCTAAAGATGGAAATAAATTTGGATCTAAAGCATTTATAGGTTTCTTTTGTACTGGATTTTGCGATATTTTTGATTCACTTGTAGCTGTATCAAAGCCACCAACAGCACCATCTTCGTCAGGCCTATATAAAAAATTGTAAATGCATATAAAATGAAATATCAAGTTTTTAAAATGTTCTTTTTAATTATTAAAACTTTTTAAACAAAAATTGTATATACAATAATTTCAAAAGCCCAAATCTCAATAAATTAATTTCTTTTGTTGATTGAATTTTTTTAAATCTTAAACATGACCTTATTGTGATTGCATTCTTTATTTCTTGAATACCTAGACAAATTTCTATTTTAAAAATTCCTGAACTATTGACAATATTAGAGGCTATGGATTAGAAACTTTACTTTAAAATAGCATATCTTGCAATTATTTTATTTACAGAATCTTATTAAATCACTACACTTGTCGGTTTGTTCCTTAATTCATCGTGGAAAGATATTAAGCTATCTTGAAGATTTTGTGCGATAAAATACTTAAAATATAACAGAAATATGATGCAATTCGAGAGTTTTGTATTCGAATTGAAAATGTAATTTGTGTACTCATTTTGAATTAACAGAATTATGATTAAAAAAAAAAAAAAACTTGAAGAAGCTACAGGCAATATTAATCCGCTTATAAAATGACTTTCTAAGGCTGGAAAACGCTGATATTTATAATATTAAACAGAACTCAGTATAATATTTGCAAAAAATTGAATTTTGTGTTTTATTTAATAATACCCAATTTATTGACACAGAAATTTTCCATTTTTTCCAAATTTTGTAACGTTGTAAATCTTTATCCTTAACATAAGATGATAAAAACCTACAATTTACAATAGACATTCTAACCCTCAAATTAGACAAATTTTTTTCGAGACTGTATCAGTACCGTCTCGTAATTTGAAATAGCATAACAACACAATTGATACTTTTATTTTCGATTTTTTATACATTAATAATTGCGAAAATGTAAATTTTTAGTTCATCAAATTTAGCGATATATAACACAAATAGCGAAATATAACACAATTAAGCGCGAAGCCTTATTCCCTCACTAGTAGTGACATTCTAAATTTTTTACAAAAAAACTGCTAACATGATTTATATTTTCAAAGTTTTTTTAAATTTATTTCATAAAACCGTAGCCAAAACAGTTTTCATCTATATTTTTTCTAGCCGAAATCAATACCGTTTTATTTCAGATTTTTGAAACCGACACTAAAACCAGTTCGTAAATTAACGGTTTAAATTCCTGCTTGACAACTTTTGTTTAAAATATTTTGTATAATTTCATAAAAATATCATATAATTATAGACGTTTTTACCAATCACTTTCAACGCCCATTCCTAAATGATGTCCCAATGTTTGTGGTGGAGGTATTCGTGTTTGTCTCGTTTGCTGTTGATTCTGTGGGTCTCCCGGTCGAGGTCTCGGTGCTAACCGAAATTCTAATTCTAAAGTACGCGCTTGTTTAGCTCCAATTTTACCTAACTGACGTCCATGAACAGAAGCTTTATGAACTACAAAATAAAATTATTCAGCAATATCGAATCTGAACATTTTAATAATCGGAACATCTTAATATAATATTTGTAAAAATACCTTTTAAATCAATATCCGTACGAAATACGGAAGTAAATTGTTCTGCTTTACAATCACCTTCTTCGCAAAGAAAATGTTCATTTTGAAAATGTTGTCGCAAAAACTCATAGGAACTATAATAATGATGTTTTCCATCTGCATCACAGAAATGGCAATATAAATGGTCTCTTCGCAAATGCCGATAGAGTTCATCACTGTCCATGTATCGCATATCACAAAATTCACATAATGGATGGCCCCTAAAAACAAATTAAAGATGTAAAAAACAGCGTGTTTAATCATTCTTTGGCAAATAATGTTTATGCTTTTATTTTAGTAAAAATAGAAGTTTGCTTTGATGTAAATTTAGAGACCGTTGGAGATAATTTCTTTTAGATTCAACAATAATTATTCTTTGATAAAACCTTTTCGTAAAAAATAGAAACGATTTCAAAAAATTCACTAAAAAGTAAAAAATTAAATAATTTTCTTGTGACCCATTACTTTTCAAAATCGGCGCCAACGAACATATACTGTTGTGTATCCTGTCGAACAAAAATTAATTCAAATCGGACTACTTTGTAAAAAGTTATACGTGGTTATACACTAAAAAAATATACGGGTCGACTTGAAAACCTATTCCTTTTTTACGCCGGTTAATAAATTATATCACATGTAGATATTAAAAATATCAAAATTCTTGTGGATTCGGTTCTTATATATGCTTGTACCTAGATAGTAGCTAAAAATTTTTAATACAAGCAAATTAACACACATTATAAACCGGATATACACATGATAAAAAAACGTACTTAAATGAAACTTGGGCTCGGACAAACAGTTTAAGTTAGCAAGTGCTGAAAGCTGTCATTCATAAAAAAAAGTTCGGTCGAAACGCATAGTTGGAGCCATGCCTCTGTTAACATATATTTTTTGGAATACAACAAAATGAATTGTTGAGTTAAATTGTATTTTTCAAAATACAAACACATCAAATTGCAAATAATGTGTAAAATCCAAGAATGATCGTACATTTAATGAAATTGTCGTATTAACACTACTTGTAGTTATGCATGTGTTACACTATTATATGCAAAATTATCTATATGTAAATTGTTCGACTACATATAGTTGGATCAAAACTTACTTATGTGATTTGTCATCAGGATCTCCTTTCCTACGATGTAAAGCTAATTGGGTTCTGTTGTAAAAACGTCTCTCGAAACTAAATATTTTCAAATTTTCAGAGCATAAATCACAATAAAATACTTCATGTTGGCGTCGCATATGATCTTTTAATTGTTGAAACGTTTGAAATATTTCATTATCACATTTTGAGCATTTATGTGTTAGTAATTTTAAATAAGCTCGTTCTATGTCTGGTGTCATAAAATATATACCAAATTTCTTGTCCAGTAGGTTAATATTGAGGGCTTTCGGTTTAAGACGAACAAATGTTTGCACATCTGTTGTAAATATAACCTAAAAACATTTATATAAAATTCGATTAAAATATTCATAAATATCAGTCTTGAACGCTATTTAGATTATTTAATTTGTTATCAATTGATGATTGGTATGATAACAGCTGGGTCATTCAATTCACAAGGGTGTAACATTATGTAATATTGGATAATTAATTAATACTTTATTAATGGTTTAAATTTAATATCATGAATGTTTGCTCACTTTTGGCATGTCTCTTCTACAAATGGGGCACTCATTTTGTAAGCATAGCACCCTCATTCGTGTTGAACATTCAAAACAAACGGGATGATCACAGTCCCCAATTGAATAAATATCCACGTTCTTAAAACAGACAACGCACGCGTTTTCGTTTTCACTATAATTTTGATTCTTTTTTGCAGACATTATTTTGCTTTCCAAAATAAAATATGAATACTTTCAAGTTTGAAGATTATCTACTAAATTTTAGAAGTACAGGTACTTCCAACACTTTACTACCGTGGCCGTGCAATCTAAAATCACTGTTAGTAGAAGCAAAATTAGACAGATGACGTTAGTGATATATACTTTATGGCAGGAGGGAAATTTGTAAGGGTAACCAAATATTATACCATACCGACAACTGAAAAAAATAGTAACTATATTTAACATTTTAAAATTTATCATTCGTTCAACACGTTCCATGTCTTTTTAATTTTATCATATATTACGTTCGCGACTTTCATCGTTTCGAAGATTTTCATTTAAACGGAACCTGAGATCGCGTATTAGCATCTACCACCGAGAAATTAGACATTTTAGCATGAGAAAAACCTAGTTCACAGACTCAGTCCCCGTTCTGTTGAAAATCTTTGAGGTCAAAGATAATATATTAGAAAGGTTGTTCATAGTATGGCCAATTTATTCATTTTTGTGCACTCAAAAAATATATGTACAAAAGGTGTAAAAAGGCAGACAGATCTAGATACCACGTGCATAACAAACGTGCCCTCAATGTAGTACATATGGCAGAATATGTATGTCCGTTTCGTTTGATCGAGATCAAAATCTCTGTTTTCATGTTTAAAATGTCTAAATATATACCAGCTACCCGTTATGAAACTTTTACCTAAGTACATTCAAATAATTATAAACATGTACCTGAAATTTAAACAATTTAAAGATAGAAAAAATATAATAAGCAAAATACTCATAACAGATTAATGTAGTAAATAAATAAAAATATTTACTGATTACTTAAAAAAATCTCTCGTCAGACATAGAAAAATATAAATTGGTAGATAATTATCCGAATTTTTAGTATGTTGTAGTTAATAAAATATATTATTATATAAAGCAAAAATATAGGTTCTTTGCCGGTCAATTAATAGAGTAATTATTAATTAAAAATATGCTAAATAACCTTATTTAACCAATTTTTTTTTTAAAGTTATTTAGTGTATTTTTAATTAATAATTACTCTCTAAATTGATCGGCAATGTACCTATATTTTTGCTTTATATAATAATATATTTCGTTAACTATAACACACTAAAAATTATCTATTCTATTACTGTTTTATATACTTATTTTTTCTATTACTGTTTTATATTTAGACATGTTTTTTTCCAACAAAACTCTTCGACATACCTTTCGTTTTTATGTAAAAAGCTTATAGTCGTCTCTGTCAAAAACACACCTCCCATTAAGAGTAATAATCACAGCTGTTAGAAGCGCGCTACTTTATGCGTTACTTAAAAAAAATTTCTAATGTAAAAATAAAAAATTAGATATACTTAGAAATGCTTTTCCGAGAAAAACTCAAGTCCATGTCAGTATTGTTCATACCAAATTTCAAAACATTTGGATAAGTACTTTTTGAGTTGTTTGTGCTTCAATATTATGTTACAATTCCCTAAGGAAACTAAATATTTATAAAGAAAAAAAAATAAATAAATAAATAAAAAAAGAACAAGTAAACATTGAAATATTATATTAAATTAAGAATTAATAATAGTTTCATTTAATTCAAAATTCATGTTTTATATCACTGTAATTAAATTAAATTTATTTAAAATTTATACATATTAAATAATTTTATTATTTTAGTGTTCATCATTTTATTACGGTACAATTTATATAATAATTATATTTAATAATTTTTTACATTTTTTTAATCTTCAAGCAAAAACGCAAATATATTTTTTACTGCAACATTTAGGTGTTGATCGATTAATGAGATGTATGTATCAGATGGAAACAATGATATATTTGATCCAGTGGGACATTGTATCAACATTGCACCTGATTGCAATGACCAGCAAACTATTCCTTTTTTTGAACAAGCTAGAAGAACTCCACCATTGATTCCAACACTTTGTATTCTAGAAAAAGTAATGATTTGACATAATCGATGAAGTAATTTTTTGAAAGCAGCAATTTTTCGAATTAAGCTAATTTGTAATAAAATAAAACATAAACAAATTTGAAGCTATTATATATATTTGTTTATATTAGGCCTAATTCAATTATACTTCAAGATGTTATCAAGGTGTTTACACAATTTATTTTCCGTATATATATATATATATATATATATATATATATATATATATATATATATATATATATATATATATATATATATATATATATATATATATATATATATATATATATATATATATATATATATATATTCATGAAATTTAGTATATAGGGGGTTTCGGGGCTAAATCGATCTAGCTAGTCACTATTTTCTAGCTAGTCACTAGTCACTGTTACTATTTTTAGAAAATGTCATTTTATTCGTGTTTTATCGATTCGAGTAGTCTCAACTGAAAAACATGACTCTTCCTGACATATATTGGCGAATAATAATACTAAATGGAAAATAATAATACATATGCAAAAATATGACTCTTCCCCACATCTATTGGCGAATAATAATACTAAGAATAATAATAAAAATAAAAATAAAATACCGAGCAAAGCTTGGTCATCCAGATATTACATATATATATGATTTGTTTATATTATTTATATAATTCAATTATACTTCAAGATGTTATCAAGGTATTTACACAATTTATTTTCCGTAGGAGACTTTGTTGTCCAGATATAGGCTTCTAAAGATTTGACATAATCGATGAAATAATTTTTTGCAAGTAACAATTTTTCGAATTAAGCTAATTTGTGATACAATATTAAACATAAACAAGAGAAAATGTGTTTTCTCTTTTTAATTTTTGTTTCAAATTTGAAGCTATTTTTTTTTTTTTTTTTTTTTTTAAGAAAAAATTTAAATTATGATTTTAATCATTCGACCATTTTTATTTTGATGATTTTAGTTGCAAAATGAAACTATAACTTTAACTTTAACTAATAACTTTACCAAAATGTGATATAAATTAGTTTGAAAATGGGATATATATTTTAGTTTTGGTGATAAACGAATTATAAAAGATGAAATCTGTACTATTGATTGTTTGGTATTCATTAATAAATTTACATTATTGTTGAACATACCCAATATTATTTATAAAATAAACAAACGAATAACAATAAAATGCAATGTACTGCCAAACAATGAATGGTACAAATTTCTTCTTTATAATTCGTTTATCTTATCTCATGTCATAATGTAAATTGTATCTTTTAAAATTTATACTTACTCTGTATGATCAGGCGGAATCTTATATTTTTGTAAATTTTTCCAGTCTTTACGTAATCCATTTATAGCAATTAGATGTAAAACATTATTATCCGTTTTATTTAATAGGAAAAGAAAACCCTGAAAAAATTTTTATTTAAAATTGTGTCTTAAAATTTTTTTTTTATTTGAGTTCAAATTAGAGAAAAAAATTATTTTTTTTATGTTCCAACATTTTTTATATTAATAACTGTAATTAATATACACATCTGGGTGAGTTAAAATGACTGAAGTGTTCTGTTATTCTGAGCCATCAGCTCATTATATGTCTATTTAAATTTCTCCCGTATATGATGCATGTGTATTTTATTACTTTTTGTTTCTAAAATTTTACATATTTAATTGTTTACTTATTACACCCATATATTGTTAATTTAGGTTCCTATAAAATTATATCATTTTAAGTGTTTACTTTCTTTGACATTCATGCAATTTATAAATACATGGGCGAAAATCAAACTCTTGATCTTTTCAAATTAAAACCAAATAATTGTTTAATTTCTTTGGATTAAAACTAAAAAATATAAATAATGGCTTCAAATCAAAAGGAAATAGAATACTTACTCTATCACATAAAGCCCAAACACAATTAATATCATAATATTGATTTCCATTAATTTGTTCTTGAATAGGCAAAGGATTATTAATAGTAACCGTTGTGACTAATTTTCCTTGGAGTAAATGCCAAATGGATACTTGATGATTGCCAATTCCCAAAATCATTTCAAAACATTCTAAAATATAATACAGAAGGAGCATAAATATTTGTATCCAATTTAAAGTTATCAAGCTAGGTTATTTTATATTTTTTCTGAATTTATTGATCAACAGTGTTTAATTTTATGAAAACAGGACGAAGCGAAGTCACTAAAAAGCTTGTTTGAAATATTGGGAAAGTATTTATTAGATTTTGGAATGATTTATTATTGAAAATGAGTAAAATATTTTTTTTTTTTCAATTTTAAATTGAGTACATTGGTCTAATATTTATGGGACGTTATAAGCTTTTATATATTTAAAAGTGTGTCATTCATTACGTAAATTCAAAAAGTGTTAATAGTTATAAAAAATGTACAAAAAATTTGTGGAGCATATAATATTACATATGTTTGCCTTTTTTTGATTATTATTAAAAATAATGTGGCTAGAGCGTCTAAAAATTTTCACATACATATTTTCAATTCACATTTATATTTTATCTACTAGTAAGGAATGATGCTACTAAAATCAGGCCATTACCGACGCTACGAGCGCTCTTAGATTTGTTAACACTTATTGACCTGCACCGACATGTTAACGAAGACTCTAAATACCGGTATAATTAATGACCATTTAGAATTATCCAACATTTATAAAACTTATAATAGATGAAGTGTTCCATAATAGTGTATAGTTATAATATATTACAATAACTAATCACATTTATGTAGTTTATGGAAGATTGTCAGCTGAGTAGTTTTAAATCTTAGCATGAATTTCCTACAATCTAACATAAAATTTTAATTTAAGGCAGTTTGGTAGCCGCAATCCGAAATCAAATAAAAGATTTTTTTACTAATAAATATACGAAGCATGATATAAATTCACATAAGAATTTTATTGATATAATTTAGCACGGATTATAATTATATAATTAAAATAATGTAATAAATAAAAAATTATTTGACTAGTACTCAACTGTCACTAGATAATACCAACTTTAAATGATTTTCAAAACATAACTCCCTGAACTGTCAATTTTATTTTTTATATCGTTAATTCTTTATTTTTATTTTTTTTTTAAATTTTAATATAAATAAATAAATTATTTCGTTAGAAAATAAATTTAATATTATGAAAAATATTTGTTATATTTATTAATGTTCAATATCCTTTTGTTGTTATATACCATTAAAAAAGCTAGTTACTATTTGAAATTGGTGCGCTTAATGGAGCCGCCATTATTCCCCTAGTTAATACGGAGGAGAGTGATTCCGCTTAACGACAGAGATTGAAGCCACATATCAATATTGAAAAATTAATTACATCGAAAGTACGTGGTAAATTATTCTGAAATTTTTCCAGTGTATATTTGGGATATAGTTATATCAATTTAAAAGTTTTTTTTGCGGGGTCAACTTTGCCAATTTTCTACAAACCTTCCATTTTCGGTATTATTGAACAAGGACTCTCATAAGAGCTCGTGTATTTTTGATAAACTTTAATTAATTATATCTCTTAAACGGTGTGGTAAAAAAATCTGTTTTTTTTTTCTATAATTGCCTTTAATTATAATCTTTTCAATAAACACAAAAAAATATTGGGTTAACTTTAAGTCAATTGGCTTCCAAACTACCTTAAAAACTCATTAAAATGGGTAAAACTTACCATTGACATCATGCAATTCACTAATATAATGATCTACTGATTCCATCTCCATGACATTTGATATAGTTTGAAAATCAATTGCCAATTGATATCGCCGAATTTGTGACCTTGGAGGACTTGCAAATTGATCTCTCCAACTAATGATAATACTACGACCATATTTTAAACAAACAAATTGCACGTCTTGAGCAAAACTGCAAAAATAAAAATTCTTTAAAAACATTTTATATTTTATATATTAATCTAACCACTTGAGTTACAACTTCTAGGTTTAAAATAGATACAAACTGCAAATACAAAAGAAATTTTTGGTAATCATGAGATTAACTTAAAAATCTAAACATTCTTTGGACGAACAATTTGTTCTTATTCTGAATTTTTTTAATTATCTGTACTTCTTTTCAAAAGCAGATTACTAGGTTTTTTGAATCCACTGGTATAATTGCAACAGAATCCAATGATAATTTTTTTGGTTAAGTGCAATAATTGTATTTCGAGTTAGGTTTTAATTTAATTTCTACCGAACCTAAATTTAAACAAATGAAGATAACTAAGAGTGTTAATTTATTAAATATTTGGCATATTCATTAACATTTATATTATTTACAAAATACACATATACACCTGCAGTTTGCGAAATAATGTTTCAAACAAAAGTTGTTTGTTTTGAAAAAACGATAATTTTTCTTCTATTTCTTATATTTTAAAAGATGGGTCATGGATCAATTGGACCCAATTGAGGGATTTTTCCTAATCCACGAACTTAAACTCACTTATGGGTCTAAAATACGACATCAAAATTTCAGCTTATTCTGCCGTCAAGATAAATCAAATTGATGGCAGACGGAAGGACAAACGCAAATGGGCTAATTAGATGATTCTATAAACAACCATACAAAAATTTTCTTTGTGCATTCAATATTTTACAGCGTTACAAACTTTAGACTAAATTGAACATACTCCTCATAACTTCATAAAAACCTTAAATAAGGCGAGATTTTTAAACGCCCGAAATTTGTTGTTAGTTTTATAATAACATTCATTGAAAATTAAATGTTGGTTTGGAACATAGGAGATTTCTTAATTAATTTCAATTTTATAATTTACTTGAACCTTATAAATGATGGAGGCAGAGAAAACGAAATATTCTAAAAAAATTTATTTTTGGTACTTTGACTTAAAATATCTAAGGTTCCTTACACGTGACCAATTGTGAATTTTAGGGCAAGCATTATAATACCAAAGTAAAGGTTGGTACAAAAATTCAGTTAATTTCGTTGGATTCCGAGATTGACCCATTTATTTAATTAAGATGATTGTCCTTAGTTGAAGGTGGTAAACAATAATACAATAATAAGAATCATTCTTGCTTCAGCTTGTGAGTACAGTACATGTTTATCTGAATAGCATGCATTTATTTATTAACTTGTTTGTTCAAATACATTGAAATTTTACAGAATGGCAACATGCCAACAAGCAACTAATTTAATGGATTAAATTAACGGAAGTTCATTTTAACGAAAGTTAACAAGAGAGTTACCATTTTTTGGGTTAACTTTAAAGTTAATCCGTTAGGAAAATTGTTAACTTCGTTAATTAACGAATTCTAAGTAAGGTCTACAGATCACAGATCTAATAACAAATTACAATTCTATAAACATTGTAACATAGAGGGCTTTAATTATTTTATGAAACGAATGAGAATGTTTTTAATACATACATACCTTTTAGTATTTTCAAGCTGTATAACTTTTTTATCTAATATATTTCCCTTTTTCATTTGTTGATGAAAATAAACAACCGCAAAAACGTCCGTTATTGGACGTTCTCTTCGTTCAGATTTATGTTCCTTCGCCCATATTTCAACAAAGGCTGTTGCATTATCTGAACTCAAACAACTTTGTGATACACAACGAATATTTACATATCCAACTTCTAAATTCAACCGTTGAATTTTACCCAATGATAACCACATATTTTGAGCCCCAAGCATATAACCAAGTGGCGTTTGTTGCCAAAAACTTATACATTTATCTTGTACAATCATGAGCGTACTATTTAAAAAATGGCCACTTAGAACCTGACCACCATCATTGGATATATCCACAACATGTTGTTCCGATTTATTGATATGTGGCATTAATATTCTATTTTGTTTAATATTCAGCTTATCTTGTATTGTTTGCCGTAAAATTGGTATATATTCCGAATAATTACTACTGGAATTATTTACCATACTCCATTCTTCCGAACATAAATTTGTATATAAAACATTTGATTCAGTTCCAAATATACAAGGAGCGTTATTCGTTTGCTGTTTTTGAATTCGTTTATTAAAAATTTGATGAAATGGGCGAACTGGGTGAGGAGATAATGGTATGAATTTCGGAGAAGATTCTTCTGTTTTTATGGAATTCTCGAGTAAGTCTTCTACTGGATTATGGCACTCTAAATTTTCATTTGTACTAGGGGATTTAATCGGCAAATCGGAGAAAATTAAATCATTCAATTTTAATTCACGCTCATTACTGATATATGTTGGCAACGAATATCGTCTCTGTAAACGTATTCCACATTTATCGTTGTGTAACGAACTTACTTCTGAATATGAATCAGTAGTTGTTCCACTCGATGATGTTCCACCGTTTATCGGAGTTCCAAAACCTCGAAAATAATGTTGAGAAACTTTGCTACACTCACTAAAATTATCCTCGTAACATGAATTTTGTGTTGATAATTCTAAAATATTATTTTGTACTTTAAGAACTTCAGTATTTACAGCATTTAATAAATTACTAACATTTTCCCGACGTACACTAATATTCTCTAATGACGGTTCGATATTTGTAACTTTCTCGAAATTCTGAGCTAATGAACACGATTTTGATCGTACTTTTGAAGTGATGAATTTACTAGGTTTATGTTTGTTGTACATACGTTTCATGACAGCGTCCAAATTTAATTTTGGCAGTTTTGTATGAGAACCGCGTGTTAATGTTTTATGAATCACTGCAAATGAATGCCGAGTTACTGGTCCATTGATGTGATTTAATAAATTATCCGATTCATCTCGTGATTTTTTTTTTACTAATATTTTTTTTTCGAGTTTTTTCTCTGCAATTTTTTTATTATCATTCACATCATTCTTAGAAATTAAAGCTTTTATATTATTGAATTGTTCTAATGATTTATCAATTTCATTTTTGGCTAGCGTTAGCATCGATTCCGATTTTAATGAAGTTTGTTTATCAACAATAGAAAATCCAATTTCATTAAATCCACAATCTTCTATTTTATTTTTAATGTTTTCTATACTTTTATCACTTTTTTTCTTTGCTTGATTTAACATATTTACATATTTTCGATTTGATCGTAAATTAATACTGTTATTAAATGATCGGCGTGTTTGTATAATTGACGAATATTTTGACTTATTTAAATCACTAAGCGATAATTTTGTTTTTAGATTTTGAGTATCATTATCTTTCTTTTGTTTATAATTAAAACGATTTAATAACTTTGGTTTTGCAAATAACTTTTTTATTTCTTGTTTTTTAATACAATTTTCAGGTGGATTTGTTTTTTCTGGTTTAATCTCTTCTGATATCGATCGATTTCTTTCTTTATTAATTTCAATATTTTTAACACGAACGGAACGTCGGCTAGGTTCCAAAGGTGTACCATCAGTTCGAAACTGAGGTTTCACGTTTAATTGAAGATATGAATAAAATTCATTACGTTTCGTTGTTTCTGGACTAAGTGGAGTTTCAGCGAATTTATTTTTCTTTCGATTTCTTTTTATGTTTGATGAACTATTTCCTGAATAACTTGTTTCTAGGTTAAAATCATCTGATTTTAATTTTTTTGCTTGATCTGGTGGTGATTCAAGTTTGTGTTTAGTTGTACCCCGAAATGCAATGGACTGATAACTACAACCTTGGTTATCGATCGACATTTTTCCAGAATGGATATTGATAGCTTTTATAGCTTGTTCAGTGATTCTCATACTAAAACCATTACGAATAAAACGAGTTTTATCAAAAGTCGATAATTTCGAAAAATTTGAATGATTTTTATTTATTTTACGTAATAAATTCTTTTCATAATGAATTTTATCTTCATGGATTTTTTTAATTAATGTATCATTAAATTCGTTACTTTCATACTCATTATTATATGCAGTCTCAAAATCAGCATTCCATGATTTAACTTTCGTTATTGATTCGGAAAGATCTTCGAATTGTGTTTTATCGTTCGGTTGTGATATAGACGAACTTGAAGTATAACTTAAATCTGTATTTGAACTGTTACTATTGTTTGACACGTTTAAAATAGATGGTTTTTTTAAGATCAAGTTATCTGTTTCCTGCAATTTCATAATATATCGTTTTTTAAATGGTATTGAACGATTTTCTTGCATATAATTTGGTGTATAATCCGACGATGATCCACAATTATTATTTTGTATTACATTTTTAAAAGTTTGACACGTTGTTGAAATTTTTGGTTCAGGTGAAACTTCTTTTAAATGTTTTTTTGATGGTATATCTGTCGTTGAATCACATATTTTACGGATAATCGATGTTTTTGAATGATTGAATGTTTTCTCATTCTTTAAACTACCATATTCAGAATCAGAAAGATTGAAGTCAATTTCAGGAGTATAAAATACCTTTCGAGTTGGTGTGAAATTTTTTAATGCGCTGATTTTATTATCATTTCCTGGTTTTTCATTATCATATTTTTCATATACATGATGAGATACAATTAATGATTGTCTTTTCCTTTGTGGAAATATTGGATATATATTTGGTCGATTTACTTCTTGAATACGATAAAACTTATTATCCATGTTGAATTCTGTAAATTAATCTCTTATATATTTTTGATATTTAGTACTACGTTATTCATATTAATTAGTAATGCATACTTACATTTTAATATAATATAATTTATTTAAACATTTCTATATACAACATATACATTCACATTTATTCATTTATAATAATTATATATTTGACAACATTGTATCTTGTACCTTAATTCTGTGAAAATATGAAAGCCATATACGCTCATCAATTTATTTTTATTTCAAATAAGTGCTGCCATGTAACGTAAATAAAAGGTACTCTTACAAAATTATTTAAAAAATGTACTTCCATTTAAAAATACTTTATGCATTATAAATTTAAATTAATTTTGATTAAAAGATTTATATTTTTCTAAACAAATAACTGATATTGTTACCCTTTAAAATTTGTATTTTATATTATTCTTAATTTGTATTTTGTAATTTGATTATAATTATTATTTCTTCTATTTGTCTTCCATGTTGCTGTCCTCACAACTTCCATTATATATTAAAATTCCTTTACCATTAATATACAAAGTTATTTTCATCCGGTCATATTTTTATCTAATTTATAATTCTTGAATAACCTCAATCAATCTCATTAAACAATTTTTTCATTTTTTCTTTTGAAGAATCATAAATACATATATTACAAAATTTTTTAAATTTTGAACACTAAATTTAATTTAATTGCGTTTGAATCTCTGAAGGGTATTGAACAAACCAACAATATAAATGTTCGCATTTACTATTTCAATAATAATTTTTCTGTTAAACTTGTTTTTAACAATATCGATTCAACGCAAACCATTATTGAATAATTAAGGAAACTATTTCATCGAAAATATACGGTGACTAATTAAACGACGATATTTTCCATCTTGTAAATGGCAAATTAAATGTTCAATATTGGTTATCAATATAAATCTTGATACTATAGTTTTATGTGCCACAATGCTAAAAAATTGTGAAAAAAAGAAGTTTATTATTGAAGTTGTTTGAAATTAAGCGGGATTACCCCTTAGCTAACCTAAGAGTACGAAGATCGGTTGGAAAAAATCGCTAGTTAATAGTTATAAACAATTTCACCTACAACTTTACATTTTATAAAAATATAACACCACTAATTTTAATCAAATCATTAAAAAAGATAAATATTACAATTAATGAAAGTTCATTCCATTAAGGGTACTGCGGATCGAAAAAAAGTTGTACGATAAATTATATAAAAGGTTATAGTCTACTGATACTGATATTAATTTAAAAAATTAAAAAAATTATGTGTAATATGAACTGTTAAACTCTCTCATTCTCTTAAGAATTTCTAATAATTTAATTTCTAAATGCAGTTTATACATCTACTTTAACCACGACACATAGAGGGAAAGTGTGCACAGCAGTTCGTCCGGTTGCACGGATTTTTCAACTAAAAATCGGGTACTCATTTTAATGTGAGTATAAAATCGAATAGATCTCAATACACTATACAGTTATGTATTGAAATTGCTTTCTCTTATACTTCCAAATTAAATTATATAACGAAATAGGCAATACCACGTTAAAATTTTTGAGTGTCTTGTTGATATATAAGTGTTATCATTAGTTATCATTATGTATTGAAACCGAACAAAGGATAAAAATTTATTTTACATTTTATTATCCCAAATACTACACTTAATTTACAAACTTAATAATTCTCACATGGTATTATGGAAGTTTCTTGATGTATATACATGCGTTTAATAATTTCATTTAAAAAAATTATATATAAAATTTTGTTATAAACTCGATTGATAAATATTTAAAATACAAAAATAATCTAATGATACGAAAATATAATTAATCATATTAATTTTATGAATTAAAAATATGTGAAATAATACTAGATTTTTAGCCATTTTTCAAAACACAAAGCGGCACGCGGGCCAGCGCGATATGACGTCATAAAAATGTAATATTTAACATTGATAGCATACAATATTGATGGCATTATGCCATGCTGACCAGCATGTCGATTGTGTTTTAAAATGCAAGCATTGTATAATTTAGAATGCAAGCCGATAATACCCGAAGCCTCTCAATAGAAATGGAGTCTTGTATCTTACATTCATATTTGGTGTGGATATAATATATAATAGTTGAAATTACTCTAAAATATTGTGATTTTATTAATACAGTGAACGTAAATTAATTATACAAAAAGACTATAATCAAAGGTTAGTAATGTGTATTCTTTTTATAATCATTAAAAATTGTATTATTCTATATAATTATTAAAAAATAATAATAAAACTTATGTATATTATAAAAATAGTACAATATTAGTATTTGGTCCAAATGAAAATTAATCATGTAGAAATTTGTTATTTGATAAAATTTTAGTTTCCAATAAATAAAAGTCAATACGTGTTCTATTTTTTAATAAATAATTTCTTTAACAATTATATCGATTATTATTTTTTTTTTTTAAATATCTTCTAAAAGCAATATGGCAATTTTAGTAAATAAAGGAGTGTTTATTTCCCCTCACCATGTCTATACATACTTATATAGTAAACATTATAATGTATTAAATTTTTTTTTATAATAGTCAAACAACTTTATGTATTTCTAACGGTGATTGTTTAAATGGTTGATTCTCGTATTTAATGTTCAGGTTGCTTAACATTTTAATACGGTCACTGACTAGGCTAAAATTACTTATTATTATGCTTTGGAAATAAAAGACAATTTTATTATTTCAAGTAGTTCATTTTGTTTTAATTAATTTTTATGAGGTATCTCAAAATTAAAAATTAGTGATTAAAAATTGGAAAAAAATATTAATTTTTAAAAACACACCCTTATTTTCTATTTTGTGTAAACGCAGAGTCCTCTGCGATGTTTTATAAAAGTTCAATAAATTAGTTTTTACAAAAATTAGACAAAACTTAATTTGTATATTTTTTGCTATATAATTAAAAATTCGTTAAACCTTATCGAAAATTATTCAAAATCATAAATGTAAATTACATAGGTAGTTATCAGTGGAAATCGAAGTATTAACTTAATAATAGTACCAAGGATATCTAGAATATTAATTCTTATCAAAGAAGCCTTAACCTATGTAACTTTGTAGTATATTCTTTACTTGTATATAGAAACTACAAAGTGACGTCATATAAAGGCTAAATTTTCGATATCTAAATCCTATATGAAGGTGTGTTCTCAGATTTGTTACTCTTTATGGGTCTATGTCGATGGAAGTCTATATCAGATATTTTGTGGATTTCTATTGAAAGCTTCCTGTTTGATTATGTTGAATACCAAATCCACGTTTCTATGATGTTCTTGCAATTTTTGAAGTCTAATAGGAGTGCTCTTAGTGAAAAAGTAAAAAGTCAGTGAATTTAACCAAAAAGACCCAAATTTTATCAATAAACAATGGAACCGATAAGTTGGAAATTAATAACATATTTATATAATAAATGTGAATAAAAACTATCAATGGAAATATTATTTATAAAATTTATTTTCTGAAATAAGTAATGTTCCTTTACTATCCATCTTTTTAATTAACAATTTTTTATGCCAGAGATTTTTATTTTCAAAATTATATGGCCAACAATCACAGTGTCTGGCTGATTATAATTTAACGAAGTTTTACATAAATCCTTTAATTCATGAGTGAAATTTTTAATTTTAAAAATAATAAAAAATCATTACTATGGTAATGCTTAAAATATTTTTTATAAGTTTTTAAAAAGATTACAGATGACATTAAATGTTCGTAACATGCAGAGACATCTAAGATAGGTGTTTTTTTCGAGTACTAAGAGTTCTCTTATCTATCTTAGGTATTATATAATATGTGGTTCAATTTGACAGTTATGCTTTCTGGTGATTTATTTTTATATGGGAAATTGTACAGCCGTTTGTATACTCAAACAAATAATGTGACACTTGAATTTTTATACCTATTTAAAACCACGATAGTTATCTTGCGTTGGCTTTTTTATCAGAATTAATTTTTTTTATCTATAAAACATTTATTTAAAAAAAATAAATGATAAACTATAAAATTAGTTAATTTTATAATTTGTTATGAATACAGAATAGTTTAACATAGTAATCGATACATTTTACATTACGGTCGCCTGGTTTTTCCCCAATTAAAGATCGATATCCCTTTTTAAGGGATGACTATTACGATGAAAGCTCATTTCTCTATCAATAACCCAATGCGATCCTATCCCTATCCGTATTGAATTTATCACTGAAACCATATATGGTATGTGGGGATTCATTATTTATTTATTTATTTAGTTAATTTATTTAAAGGAATTAATGCTTTGAATTCTATTTACCATTATTCAGCGTCACTTGTTAATGAAATAAAATTGATTAGATATCCTCTTTAAGTTTAGCCATAAAGTAAAAAAATTTTGAATATTTTCAAATAGAATCTACCAATCTTATCTGTAACCAATAATAATGTATATTTTTATCAATTTAAAAATTATTTAATAATTAAGTGCTATTCCATTTAATTATTTCTATTTGATTTATATATAAGAGTAGCATATCTTCACGCTTTGCTGTGACAATTTACATAGAAAATCACTTAACAAAATGATAGACCCGGTCACATTTTGTTGTGAAATTTCTCATAGAAACATTTTGATAAACGATTTTACATCAATTATAACCAAAACTTTTTAACTTGTATAGAAAAAAGTTGATAATTTTGGCAGATCGATTGTAAAAAACGACATCTTCCTAGATTGCATGAAAAAATTGTACGGAAAACAAATTTCTCATTTTCTATAATGATTTCACATTGAATGCAAATAAACGTACTATTATCACTCTCATAAGTTCAATATAAAAATTAATTCAAGTTTTTTATTATGTAAAAATTTAAAAATGAAAATAGAAATCTTTTGTAGGATCATTTACAGGACTATTTTCATTTTTAATGCAATATTGTTTGTATTTTGTATTTAAATTAAAAATTAAAAAAAAAAAATTTTGCAACGCTTCCACAATATTTCTACTTTTTTCATAGCTTATTATCCAATTATATCTACCCGGCGATTATCAACTTTCTGTTTAACTAGATGGTCGTAAATATAATAAACAACTTAATATTAATTTTCAAACATTGTTTGATCCAAATAGACAAAAACAATCGACATACAACAACAACAAAAATAACGTTAGATAATGAAGAATTTATTTCGTATTAAAATTATGGTTTTCTAATATTTTTCAACATCTAAATGTTTATTACTAGATAATTTTACTCAAATATTATTTTTTTTATTAATTATGATTTCTGGACGTTATAACATATATACTTCGTAACTCATTGGGTAAGATAAATAACAGTTACTTGAATTATTGCATTTATAGGAGTGCATTCATGTGACGAGAATGTGTAAAAATAACATTTAGGTATAATTATATTGATATTGTGTAATACATTTATTTTTACTCGAGGGTAGGGTAGATTTATTACAACTTCCATCTGACTTTTTAAACATAACGTAAAAAGCTTTGATTTTGCAAATATACACTGTATGACCTTGTAACATCTGCAGCTGGGTGGTGGTTGAATTATTATTTACCTTGTTGCACTATTACAGAAGATAATGCCATCTTTCTCGGACATACACATTAAAGACTAGACAGATTTGAATGTATCTTTATGCCTTCTCTATGGTCTATTATTTATTTATAGTAAGTTAATTTTTATAAAATTTTACAATTTCATTAGTTCAAAAAGTTTAAAATTCAAGACTTAATTTTTTTAAATAGTTAATTGAATCTATATTTTATTTAAATAAATTTAGTACCTACAGGTTTAACGCTTAAAAAAATAAAAGTAATTAAGTTCATGATATGAGATAGGTTTTATGTAGAATTTTAATATTTACTTCAGGCATGTGTACCTAAAATTATTTATTTATTTTTAATTTTATTAAAACTGTTAAGCAAATATAATTTATATATAATAGTAATAAATAATTAAAAATGTAAATCTGAATCTGAATCATTTAGTGACATAAATTTTAGCTTACAAAAAAAACATAATTAAATTTCGAAAAATATACAAATATTTTCGGATATTTCGCGCATAAATATTCGATTAATACTTATCCAAATGTAATAAAATTTGGTATGTACAATCTTGACATAAACACGGAGGGGGGCATGTTGAACTGTATTGTAAAGTTCTCTATCAAAAAAATAATCCCCCCTTAAAAGTTATATTTAATTAATATATTAATTTGAATACGTTAATTTTATTTGTTTTTTAATTAAATATAAAGTTTCTTTATTTAAAATAGCTATATCGGCTGCTAACCATCTAGAAATGCTAAAAATGTGCCGATGAATTAATCACGTTTTTGTTTAAGATTTTTTAAAAAATATAGGTAATTATCTACGCATCTAAACGCACAATTTGATTTATTTCTATTTTTGTCAATATGATTTAACTGTAGAAGACTCAAAATTGATCGATATAATATTTTTATACTAAGTGTACTTCACTCACACATGAATGTATACATACATAATAAAAAAAAAAGTGAATATCTAATATCCCATCTTTGTTTGTCACAAGTATGGTATAAGCCTATAAAACATTATCCATAGACCATTTAATAATGATAGTATAAACTATATTTGCATGTAAACAAGAAGGATCGAATATCATAATATGCGTATAATTCTTACTTTTTCACACACTATATGGAATATATTATTATTGTAATACTGTTTTGTTTGTCGTTCAAGTGAAGCGAGTGAGCGAAAGGCGAACTTGGGCATAGCAACAAGCTTATGAATAATAATTTATAATAATAAAAGATAACATATACAATTTTACACAATATAACATCTTATATCTTTGTCACCTATGTGATTACTTCTATTTTAAGTATTATTAAATTCCAGTGTAGCATTATAAAAATAATATACTATATACATTATAAATTTTTGTCACTACTACTAATTTTATTATATCTTTTATTTTATATTAAAAAAAATGTATACAGAAAAATTGTTTAAAGAGAATAATTCCATTAAATTAATGAACATAATTAATTCAAACTAGAGTAAGAATAAATATTGTCAATTATCAAAATCTACTATTCATTAAGGAAGTTAAAATTAATGAAAAATTAAAAATTTATTTTATTAGCATTTAACGTTTGATTTACAATAAAGGCATTAGAGGTCCAGTGTCCAGGGCTGCATATTTCCAATATTCTTTCTTATACAATTAATGTTGAAATATTATATACAAATTAAAATACCTAATAAATTAATTTTTGTCATTATTAATAGGCTCTTTTAAGAGAGTTTTTCACGGCAGTCCTGCGGCAAAAGTATTAGCTTAGTATCTACATTTTCTGTATGGATTTCACATATACAGTACTAAGCAAGACAACTATCTAAGGCTATCTTTTATAACATATTGTACCTAAAAAACATACTATATTTCCGATCTCCGCGTGATTATACTACACACACTCATTTATTATAGTTTACATTAAATAATCTTTAAAATGATTACTTAAGTCTTAATTTTATATGTAAACGACGTGGTCAATTCATCCCTATTTTTGAATAATTCAGAATAACACTGTTCTAAGAAATATTATCAAATTTATCCAAGATGGTAAAAGTCCTTCCTGAAAAATAATTTTTTAACATCATTTTTCAATGCTGACTGCTGTTCCCGACTGAAACTGAACAGGGTACAGTTGAGAAGAGTTGTGGGTTTTTGACAGGGAAGTGTCGGTTGATCTATCTTCTTCATAATTTGGGAATCTCACATGTCGTGCCTGGTGGACGATGAAACCATTCACGTTATTTGCACCTGTAGAAATCTACAGGGTGTTAGATATAAAGTTCAGGTCTGAAATTCTGTATCCATCCATTATGGGAACAATTCCAGCGGAGAAGTTGTGGGCTCCTTGCATGGCCACTGGTCTCGATAAGATCCTGTAGCATTACCTGCTCTGGGTGGTTTTTTTTCTGTACCTTAAGACAGAAGAAATTATTTTTAAATTTCTCATAAGAAAAGAAAAAAAACATGAACGCATGTTAAAACCTATAAAGAGTCTAAGGTAATATAGCTAATTTCCAACTTGCAATAAAGAGTCATTACTAATTAATAATCATTAGATATTTTATGATTTTGTTTTTATTATTGAATTATTGAATAAATGTTTGATGTCATATTGCATTCATAGCGGGATCCGACAAATAATTTAAATAATAAGTCGAAAAATATTATTAATTGAAAATACAGTTTTAAATAAAAGTTGTAGGTAGTCAACAGATCTACAATTTTGAAAATAAATAAAATTGAATGCAAGTGAACGATTAGAGAAGTATTCGCGAAAAACAAAGGTAACAAAAAATATAGGACATTTGTGCGTTTCGAGTTCGATATCTCAAGAAATATTAATTTTAAGGAAACAAGTTTCATATAGAAAATGTAGCTGTTGTTTTTCTACCTAGATTGAGCCGTTTAGAAGAGAATAAATAAAACGCGTTTGTCACGATAGTGGAATTAACGGGTATTCGGCAACCCTTTAAATTTAGCTTTAGACTTAAAAAATGTCCCCTTTCACGAAGGGCCATTCATATCGTGAAAATTATATTTATGTTAGCTAATTCACAAATACACTGGACTAAGATAAGATAGTATGTATGATTTTAATGATTCCCCTATTGGCAAATACATATATTGGTGCTGAAGTTCTCATTGTATACTTAAATATATGAATTTGTAATTATTTTATTCCCAACTGTACTTTCTAAAAACTTATTTACCTTTTATGAATTAATAAATAGAAAATTATTGTACGAGTATCTTTTTTACTATACCGTTTTCTTTGTTTGACAGTTGGTCCTCGTTTTGAGAAATACTATGAATTTTAAAAGAAAAATTAGATGTAAATATTTAAAAAATTTAATAGAATTTACCTAAATATAAGAAATAAGTTTAATTCCTTTACGAAGAATCATCTCTTCTAGTTCCTGTTTAAGTAAAAAAAACATTGTTTTAAAAATGTCAAAACGATTTTAGTAAAAATGAACGATCTGAAAATAGTTATCTTTGGGTTGTTGGATAATTCGTTTTTTAAGGTGTCAGACATTTTTTTGTATTTATTATTTAATGATCTACTATTAAAATTAACACAAAACCGAATATCCGCTTATTGGAAGCTTGTGATCGAACCATTTACGGGTTCTGAAAAAGAAAACATACCACTTTTCAGAATTACTTTTCATTTGTTTGATTTAATTGAAAGTAATGTATGGAGAGCTCTAAAACCAAAGTGGAGTTTAGCTCCTTACTTACCTAGTCAACGCGCTTACTAAACTCTGTATAACAGTTGATCTGATATTTTTTTGACGAAAAAATTTGAAAAATTTATAATAAGTGCACTACAAAGTAAAAAATTACTAAACAGTAAATAGTTATTTGTGAATATTTCTTTATGAACTCAAAATACTATTAGTAACTCTCTGAGCTGTAGATCCTATTCGAAAATAAACCAAAAACCGCAAATTCTTTGATTGCACTAAAGCGGGTGGGGTTGGATGGTTTTGTCAGGAGAAGCATAAATTTTTCTTCATTTCATTTCACATGTTAAAAACCCCCACTTTTCATAGCTTATATAGAAAAAAAGGAGGAAAGGGGTAAAGAAAATGATAATTTTCCTATGTTTACTTATCATTTCACATCGATTGCAAAAAACTGCATCCATTTTGCCTTGCATAGAAAAAAGTTGTAATTTTTAAAAAGACCACATCGTTTGGTGGGTTATGCAATACAAAAATTTCAATAGAAATATTTACAAAGAAAAAAAGCTGATATTTTTAGATATTTTCCCTAAAAGGAGGTGGTGAAATAGACAAATTATAGTTTCTCGTATTCCATATAAAGAATAAAATCGCATAATTAAAGGTAATAGAAAACGTAGTTCATATAAAGTCGAAAGACTGTTTTTTGACAATCGATTAGATCGTCAAGATTAAAAATATTAGATTGGAAAACCCACGATGGGAGATGTTATGATCAGAGCAAAAAGAAGAAATTTATGTATTACTATTGACAAATCCGCTCCATCTTTTATTTGGCAGAAAAAGCTACAGCTCAAAGAACCACTAGTATTAGTTTTATTGTTATAATTGTTATATTTTTTAGTACATTTTAGGTAGTTTTTTTGAAGTAAAACTGTAATTAATTGCAAATGATTTGTTACAGTTTTTATATTCTAAAAGCTTTCAAAATTTAAAACTAAACGCAAAATATATAACTGTTGATCGTAAATGTATTGTAATTAATAATGATCGTTATTAGAAATAATATTTTTAGCTGATGAATGTGAAAAATAATTATGCAAATTATTAACTTTAAAAAAAAAAAAAAAATTCCTAATTTTTTATATTATTAAATAAACAATATTTCTGATTAACACCATATTTCATGGTACAAAATATAATTTTTTTGCAATGATACATAAAATCATTTATAAATTCAGCATAAAATTGATAGTTTTTGTATTAATTTTAGTAAAAGATGGCAAAATTTTATATTGATTTATATTAATTGTAGTACGCAATTACGTTAATTAATTAAATTATATCTTTGATATCAAACTTATAAAACTATTGTAATAGATATAGAACTTATGGACCATTTATTAATAATTTTTTTTTTTTTTTTTATAAATTATTATTGTTTGCTGCAAAAGACATTTTTATATTTTGTTGTCTATATCATTATTGTATACAATATGTATATATGTATTTACGATTTTATATCAATGTTAGTACAATATTTTAAAGGTATCTGCTAGGGCTTTAAATCTTATATATCAGCGACCCTCAATATATTTAATTATTAAAAAGAAAATCAAACATGTTACTCTCAAGTTTTGTTATTTATTATTTTGTTATTATTATTTTTTTAATATTCGTTGATTAAAAAAACTCAATACAAGAAAAATGGAACATTTTTCGAATGTGATTGAAGCTCGATGTAAAACTTGGTAGAATACGTAAAATTATTTCAAAAATTTGTTACAGGCCAATATTATTATAGGCTTTTATTTGGGTTCATTTGTTTCGTTGTAAGTCTGTTATCCAGCCTGTTAACAAGTTAAATTTGGTCCATCATAATAAAAATTTTATGGCAGCGTTATAAAATCAAATTGTTATTTTTCTTCCAACACTTCCGCTATATATTACATATCCTTATATTTTTGTATTCAACATACATATAAAGAATCCGTTTTAATAATATACAACACTTAATACTCTTGTTGATTATAAAAACTTTTAATTTAGAAAATATTAATACTCGCTCTTTTTAGTAGTAATTTTCAGCCATTTACGAAAATCATCAAGGTCCAGGTTATTTTAATACAAAACGGTTACACTAAAAAATTTTATTTTCACTTATTATATTATTTGATAGATTGGAAAACCCTTGTATTTTTATTCTATACAAGTCTGTAGCGCACCTGCTGTGCGCAAGTCGTATGCATAGTTGTTTGGGCCTCCATACCTCTTTATTGCCCCTCCTTACAGTGCCGTGTGCTACTTTATTGCCACGTAAACCAGCGATCAATATTATAATACCGAGTACCAACATTTAAAATTTGTAAGACTGTTTCTTTAAATATATTTCATCACATAATTTTTAAATAAATACTCTAAAATTCATAGAAAATTGCTGAAAAATTTTCATAACAAATATTAATTTGCAAAATAAAGTTTTCGTAAAAATAATATCTACAAAATGAATATACGACGCGGTGAATGTGTTCGGCAAGTATTTTTAACTGGTTATTAACTTCGTTAATCTTCGTTACGCCTTCCATTACTGAAATGTAAGTGGAATCTTTTGACGAAATTTCATTGTTTTTAATCAATTTTAAGGTAGTTTTAAAAAAAATAAAAACTGTTAATAGAAAATGTTAATATGTGATCAATTATTAATTTCATAATTCGTGTAAATTTATAATTCTATATAGGTAAATTTGTGTTTTTATATTTTTGTTTTTACTTCGGCTATTTTCGTTATTGTTTGATTGTATGTTTCTTCAATGTGAAATTTTCTATATTGTACTATTTACGAATGTATTTTGCAAACAAAATTCTTGCTTAATTTTGGTAAACTTCATCTTTTTTTTTTTTAATTTTTTGTATGCGATACTATTCATTTTAAGTATTTATTTATTTTTTAAGTTTAAAAAAAATTTGAACCTAAAATTTTTTATTTTTTTTTTTAGATCTCCGCGTGGGCAGACTGACATGGATCACTAGCCACACAATGAGTGAGGCAATAAACGCCAGTAAGAATAGACCCGCGCGCTTCTCCGAGCCATCTCGAGTATTTACCTCCCACGTACAAAATATAAAGGTAAATATAAACATAAGGAAAGGAGTTTTTCAAAATTAGTTATTTTGAATACTGTTTTCTTTTTTTCTATAGAGTAAATGATAGGATTTTATAAAATGGGTATTTTTTACCATAATATTTTTTAGACAGAACCGTAGGCTTATCTATTTTAAATTAATAACCCACTTTAATATTTAAACATAAAATAATGAACTTGCAGAAAGTGATTATTTTAATTTTAATGAAACAAAGTCATCTCGAAACGTTTCTTTTCTAACAACTTTGTTTGACTGGATTGATAATCATTTAACATAATTGTGTGAAGAAAAATTTAAATACATCGAATGAGTTTCGTCATACAATTTAGAGTAAACAGTCGATTTTATCTAATAATATTTGTAGCAATTTTAATAATTTTTGGTTGCTTTTCCTTAAAAATGATGCTTGAATAATATAGCATTTTGAAGTTTTAAGCTTCAACGGGACTGTTATTATAGAACGAAGTTATTTTAATATTGCAGATACTGTGAAATTTTAAATTTTTTTTCTATTTTGGCTAATTTGTTTTTTTATTTTTATTTTTTTAAACAAATACATAGATTGAATAACTTGAATATTTATTGTTCATTCTCGACATTAAAAAAACGTAGTTTAAAAAACGTTAGTGTATTAATTGTATCGATTAAATCGTTATATTTGAAATGTAAAATCTTTTGAAAAGAATTTATAGAAATAAAATTACTCAAAAAATTAAATGAAAAAAATAAATTAATCAATCAATTTTGAGTTATTTTTGAAAGGTTAAATCTCATTAAAAACTACTCACATTGAGATGAAAAATAATTTTGAAACATTTAGCTTTTCGTGTTGAGATCTTTTAGTGGAAAAATTTTTTGAACTACGTTTATCTAGAAATTCAAAGTAAAAATACCAGAAACGTAAAAAAAATTTTTTTACAAATTTGTTGATGGATAATTTCCAGAACAAAGTAGTATTTTAGCATTTTATTGGTAAAAACTTGGATTTATTAACATAAAATGGTAGAAAAATCCTATATATTTAGAAATAATTTCTTAATTAAAATGGATCACTTTTTCACTTCAACTTCATTATTATTGATTAAATTTTCAACCTAGTCTAAGGATGCGGCTTAAGTAGAGGCGCCCAAGTATTATTGAAAGATAATTCGCTGATAATAGACAAAACTAATTTAACATTATGAAGAAAACCGATTAGAATCGCGATGTGTTAAAATAAAAATACAATGGAGATAGTTTTTTTGTCTTATTTTGACATTTGTCAAATATGAAGTTATTATTGATTATATACAGTCTGTGTTTTAAAAGTACAACGTCATGGATGGCCTCCACATTCATTAATATTTTATTTGATGATGATACAAATATAATATTGATGATACATTTTTTGATCACGTCATATGTGGATGTTCATCCATGATGTTATACTTTCGAACACAGGCCAAATTATATAGTGGGACAGCTGCTGATATCTATGCTGTGTAAATATCATTAAAATTTGGTGTAATACATCTTTAACAATTGTAGTGGTGCCTTTTCCAAATTTATTTAAAAAAAAAAAGTTTTTTTTAATGTGTAAATATTCTTAAAAATATTTAATTTTTTTCAGGAGGATGTAGTACGTGTGAAAGCACAACATTGTTCCACATTTCCTACCGATCAAGTGCCTCAGCCTGTTCCGAGGGTAAGGGCATAATTAATACTTGATAAAATTATGTGAGTAAGATGTATTTATAAAACATTTTTAGGACACAATCGTTTTAACAAGAATGGCAGCTCCGACTGATTTCCGTGGCGCCGCCTGCCTGCCTCAGAGCGCACCCACAGTACAAGCACAAGTTAATAGCACAGGATGTGTAATCACCTGTGATGACTGTACTCAAGCAACCTTCTATCAATATCAACGTGGGCCAATGTGCCCCGTGGACCCCCGGGGGGATCGAGCTGGCCCCCTTGTGGCCCTACAGCCCCTGTCTGTGATACCCAGCTCAAGTTGCCCCGCCTCCGCCCGTCCACAAATTACCTTAAACCAAATTGACAGTGTGTCATCTCCCATAACACTTTTAAACCCGATGTTTAGCATCACTGCCACCTCTTCATTTGTTTCATTATATTCGTGTTCTATGACTTCAGATCAACAACAATCCTCTCCTGATATTCCTATAAAACCTGATATCCACTTCGGCGGCAGCTCTATTCTTAAGTCTAATAATAAGATGCAATCTGTGAACGTTAATTGTAGTTTAGCGGTAAATAAATATAAGGGTAATAAAAATAATTTCTCGAGCGAAACTGCTGTTACCGAACCAAATACTACTGAACCACAACGTAATATAACTGTAAAAGAGGTAAACGTCGACGTAACTAGCACAGGAATAGAAAACGTCGTCGCAAAGCCAAACAATAATTCTTATAATAGTGTTAAGTTGTTAGAATTAGTTAATGTTAAAAACGTTAATAAATATGGTGCTTTAATCCTGTTCCCGAATGATGATCAATATAAAGCAAATCAACAATATATTCCTGATATAGACATTCCCGTCGTATTATTATTGCCAATTGTCCAGGGTAACAAGTACAGTAATTACTACCCACCCATATGTAGCTTTAAAAACAATATAAAAAAACTGTTTGAGATTGATGAATACGCTTTGAACTTCGCTGAGTCTGAGAGTAAATCAGGGATACATCAACAACACACCATTACTTCCAACGATATACAGAGCAATACTTGCGAGATTCACAACGATTTTATCTACATGACGACTAAGCATACCATAAATACTACAATGAGTATTAAAAATGCAATAAATAATAATTTAAATAAA
Organism: Chrysopa pallens; assembly: GCA_020423425.1. Taxonomy (NCBI): domain Eukaryota; kingdom Metazoa; phylum Arthropoda; class Insecta; order Neuroptera; family Chrysopidae; genus Chrysopa; species Chrysopa pallens. The sequence continues at coordinate 86,693,448 of CM035593.1, forward strand.
AATACCAATTTTGTGACTTCATTCAATGCCAAACACCATCACCATGACCAATATTATACGTTCAGTCAATTGATTGAGCAACAGAGTGAAGCACAAATCAGGGAGAAACAATGGATACGCTTACATGGAAGACGATTACGTTTGTGTGGTGGTGGAGAAAGTTCATTGAATACCGGTACATCTGGTTGGGGTACACCACCAACAACCAATACAAATAATAATAATGGAAATAATTCAACTGGTTGGGGGAGTACTCCTGCTGCACAAAATCCAAATAATCAGAATAATTGGAATAACAATTCAACTCGTAATAACACAACTGGGCCAGGACAAGGTCCGCCTAATTCACAAGACTGTAAGTAAATGTTAATATTTCTTTTCTTTTTTTTTTACAAATTTGAATTAAAATTAACTCCTTAAAGGTGTAAGATAATAAAGAGGGCATTCGATGCTGCATTCTTGAACTTTTTAGAAAAAGTCATTGAAGCAATTGTGCCGGTTTAGTTACTATCTTTTCTGAATAAGTCAATCCATAATGGGCTATTGAAATTGAGTTTTATGTATAAGAGATTGTCTTCTATTATATGTTAATATTGGTCCAGATACTGGGATTACATAATTCTTATATATGTTTCAAATGTTTCGTTTTCTAGTAAGACAAATTATTTCTTATGATTTTTATAAATCTGTATTTAGCTACAAAGAAAATCTATCAGAATTTTTTAACAACGAAAGTCTCTGCTTTTAATATTGATTCTGTTATTTAATCAAAAAAAGTTGTGTGCATATTTAAATTGCCTTGTGGCCTTTCAAGTGATTGATTTAATATGTAAATTTTCTATGTTTATCTTTTATAATAACATAATTTATTCCTGGAATTAAATTACAATTATGCCTACATGATGATATTTTACATTTACCAATGGATCCTTATGAACTCAGATTATTCTGATTAAAATTATTATCTGAAAAACTATAGAACTGAATATAATCATTTTCAGATTTAAGACTATGTTTCTATTAATTAAATAATTTTCTAGCATCAAATACAAATAAATCCGCAAATTCAAATGCAAATCCTTCACAAAATGCAAATCCGAATCAACCGCCTTCATCTAATGCCGCTGGTAATCAAGGCTGGAATCAAAACAATGCAAATAAAACGCCAACTAATTCAGGACCAAATCCTACTGGTCCGCCGAATCCTACGAATACAGTAGCTCCAACTACAACTTCAACTAAACAACAATTGGAACAATTAAATTCGATGCGTGAAGCGCTGTTTAGTCAAGATGGTTGGGGTGGTGTAAGTATTTAAAAAAATTTTGTTTTATTTATAACTGATCTCTCACATATTTAATTTCCGGTATGTTATTTTTGTATTGCAATTAATTTCAGTGTTTTTTTTTCAAAAACATGTTGTTTAATTTATATAGTGCTTATATAATATAATTTTGTAGTGAAAATTGTATCACTAAAACGTGGTACACCTATCAGGTAAATAAATTTATTCTTATGCGATAGTAGATATCTTGAATTAAAATTGTAATATAAAAATGTGATGTTAATATTTTTTAATTTTGAAAAATAATAATACTGTTTTAATGAAAGCAATTTTAAAAATTTATTAACAGTCGAAATATAATAAAAATTAAACATGTACAATTGGCCATAAAGGTTTTTATATTTAAAAAATATCTTATTTTCTGAAAAATAACTTGATAATATTTATAGAATTATCTATGATTTTAAAATTCTATTTTTGCCACTTATTAATTATAAATACGATAATATAATTGAAATTAACTCAATCTTGTCTAAATGATGATTTTTTATATTTACCAATGGATCCTTATGAACTCAGTTTATTCTGATTAAAATTATAATCTGAAAAATTATGTACATAATGGATTTTTCTCATCTTTAAATTAATCAAAAGTCTTTTTTATATACAATTTGTTTTATTGTAGCAACACGTTAATCAAGATACAAACTGGGATATTCCATCGTCTCCAGAGCCTGGCCAAAAAGAGGGACCGGGTGGAGCGCCTATATGGAAACCACCAGTAAATAATGGAACAGAATTATGGGAAGCTAACCTACGGAATGGTGGTCTACCTCCAGCACAGCCAGTACAAAAAACGCCATGGGGCCATACACCAACCACAAATATAGGAGGAACATGGGGTGAAGAAGATGATGTAAGTGATTCCTCAAATGTTTGGACTGGGGTTCCAAATAATCCACAACAATGGGGTGCTCAAGGGCAAAATAACAGTAATGCAATGTGGGGTGGACCAAAAAAAGAAAATGATTGGGGTAATAATGGTACTGGTAATAATTCTGGTTGGGGCGATCCTAGAGCTGATCCACGTGCTGCAGCTATGGATCCACGTGAAGCTGCAATGCGACCAACATCAATGGACCCTCGAAATTCTGGAGCTGGTGCAACTGATCCAAGAGAATCTATTAGAATGATTGGTGGTGATCCAATGAGGGATGGTATCCGTGATCCTCGTGATTTACGTGGTATTCCAGATATGCGCGGAGATCCACGTGGCATTTCTGGTCGGTTGAATGGTGAAGGTATGTGGGGAGCACCACCACACCCTCCTCATCAAATGAGCCATCATCAACCACCTGGAAAAATGGTGGGACCTGCACCCAATGGTATGTCATCATCAATCAGTATCAGATATATGAATTAAGGATTATTTTTTGAAATTTCTAAGTGCCACCTTTGAATCTAAAAGTGCAATTTAAACATCTAACTCTTTCTTATTCCTCACTTTGCCACCGTAAAAAAAAACTATATTTAATTACAAAGTAGCTCTAAAAATATAACAGATGCCAGAATGTATTTGATAATTCATTCAATTAAGTTGTAAAAGTACTTCAAAAATAATCCTTTAAAGGTCTTCTAGTGATATAAGCATGTATGATGACAAAGTTTCTGCCTAAAATGAGTGCAAACTGATTAATTTCACTTCCTTGGATGTCTGATATCAATTATTTAATGATTTTTTAATGAATTTATTTTTGATGGTTACATTAAATACTATGATTAATTTTATAGGAGTAAATCAATGGTCAGGACCGCCACCAAAAGACATGGGCATGACTAATAAGCAATCCGGTTGGGAAGAGCCATCACCTCCATCTCAAAGAAGAACAATGCCAAACTTTGATGATGGAACATCGTTATGGGGAAATCCAACTCAACAACCAAATCGTATGCCTGGTAAATATTTCATTGCACAACCACTGCTTACGCTTATCATTTATCATTTTCCTACCTTTTATTGAGATTTAACGAGGTATAACTCCATTCTAATTCATTATGAGTTAAATATTTTAAATTATTCATAAACTTGTAATTTTAAATTCAATTCTGCCTAAGTAAAGAAGTGTCGAGAATTATTTCAAAATGAGTTAAAATAATTACTCAATTGACAGGGCGTGTTTTTTTTTGTCTATTCATTCGATGTAATTTTAAAGAAATTTTTTCCGATACTGTTTATGATATGATACACAGATTGAATCAATTGGAATCATAGATAATATTTCAGGTATTATAATCTGGTTGGAATTAACAAAACGATTGTCGGCTCGTACGAATTCCGATACTTTTTTTTTGATAGAATGTTCATTATTTTTATAAAGTAAAAGCTTTAATAAAAGGGATGTTATAATACGTTATATTTCATTAAAACTTTTACATTTAACCACTTCATTGCTTGCATTAACATCCGCACAAAAACATTTTTCACAGCCTCAGGCAAACTATCTCATTGGACAGACTTACCTTCAGGAGGGCCCATGGGTAATCGAGGAGGAAATGCTTGTCCACCAGGAATGGTTGGCAGTAATCGTAAACCACCAGCTGATGGGTCACTTTGGGGTCGTAATGGTTCATGGGGTGATGATGCACAACAACATTGGACTGAAGAAGCATGGAGTAAACCAAAAGCCCCACCTGTTGCATGGGATTCAGAAATTGATTGGAATAAACCAGGACCAAAACTTACCAAAGAACATGTATGGAATAGTAAACAATTTCGTCATCTTGTAGAAATGGGTTACAAAAAAGAAGATGCAGAAAATGCATTACGCTTAAGAGATATGAACTTAGATGATGCACTAGATATTTTAAGTCCATTACGCCCATCTGTTGATACTTGGCGTAATAGTACTGGTGGTTCGGCAAGTGCTGTTGGCGGAAGACAACATGATGAACATTCTGGGTATGATCATGCCAATGCAGGGCCTTATGGACAACGTTTTGGGCCTGGCGGGCCAGGTCAAATACAATTTCCCCCTGTAAGCATAAAATTTATTACAAGGATTTTTAACAAACGATCATTTAGATTGGTTTAGTAATTTAATTATATTTAAAGGGTGGAAATGCTCCTAATTTAATCAACAATATGAGTGGAAGTGGTGGAAATCCGTCAATACCATCCATTAATAATATGTCACCTGCAGTTGTACAGAAAATATTACAAGCAAGTGGAGGTACAAATGCTGGATCTGCGGCGGTTACTAATATACCTGGTTATGGTGCTTCAGGTTCACAAGCGCGATCACAGCCGCCACCTACTCAATCTCAACCAAGTACTCAACAATTACGTATGCTTGTACAACAAATTCAAATGGCTGTTCAAGCTGGTTATTTAAATCACCAGGTACTAAATCAATAATAAATAAAATTAAGTTAGTTAATTTTAAACATCATTAGCTCACTTCGAATAACATTAATTTTTTACTATCAAATAAGAACACATTATTTCATTAAAAGTGTTCATTCAAAATTTGGATTGGATCCATGTATGATATTTACTAATTAATTTAATTTACATTGAAATGCATGATAGATTTTCAAAAAATATTTTTTAAAGTTAAAATACTGCGATTTTTTTTAAGGTGGTTTTTAAGCCTATTAGAAAATTATCTTAATTTGTTTCGTGGTAGCTTATGCTTTAATTATCATATCTGTTGTTTTAACAGAAGATTTTCATATAAAAAATTCAATTCGCGATTCAAATGTTTGAAAATAACAATTGATCAAATGCACTCAATTTTAAATGATGATAATCACATAAATTTTCATTGATCTTGATGATTTTTTTTACTTCCTTGGATGTCTGATATTTTAAAATATTTTTCAACTTGAATTTTTACTGTTTACAATTACCATTAATTAATTAATTTATTATTATTTTTTTTCTTTTTTTGTAGATTCTCAACCAACCATTGGCTCCACAAACATTAATTTTATTAAATCAGTTATTACAACACATTAAATTACTGCAATCATTAATGAATCAACATAACGTTATTCAATCACAAGGTTCATTAGGAAAAAATTCTCAAGCAATACTACAAAGTACCGTTAATATCACTAAAACAAAACAACAAATTGCTAATTTACAGGTAATTATTTATGTATTCTGTAATTTTTAGAATATTTTGTCCAACGAGGGTTGTTGAAATACACAATTTAAACGGATTGTTTAAATATACGATTAGCGGATTTATTTGTGATGTAGAATTAATGATCGTCAAAATTACCGCATATTTATTAGATCGATGATTAGCATACATGCGCTTGCAAATATAAAAATTAGTTAATCGTTGTTAAAGTTTTAACATTTGTCCAAGAAATATTCGATAGACTTGATCATTAGTTTATCACATCTCGTGTTATTATGCGAATGATAATTTAAATACAATGTTTTATTACATCAAAAATTATTAAAATTAACGTCTTTTTAGGTAAATTAATAAGAATTCTGTCATCGAAATGAAATAAATTTTAAATTAATTAAGATGAATATTTAGCGATGTAATAATTTTAAAAGCTAAGTTTTTAGAAAATTGTTGACTTTGGATAAATATTAGAAATTATTTTACAATATTTTGTAAAATAATTTTTTGTTCGAATACTTCTTATATATATAGTTTTTCATTAAATGATGATAAATAAAAAAATTTTCTTTGATATTGATGATTTTTTTTAACTTCCTTGGATGTCTGAATTTTTCTACATTTTCTATTGAAATTTCAAATTTGTTTGTCTCGATAATAGTAGATAATTAATTTATTTTCAGAATCAAATTGCTGCCAACCAAGCATTGTATGTGAAACAAATGGGAGGAGGCGGAGGTGGAACTGGTCAAGATTTCTTTAAGACTAGTATGCATGATCCAATATCAGCTTTACAAGGAAATTTCTCAGATTTATCATTAAGCAAAGAACCACCGGTAATAAACCATTGAATTACAATAAATATTAACAATCAGTGATGTGCCACGCATTAAATACGCCAATTCTTTACGGGTTATAAAGATAAAATGTAAATAATCAATGCTTTTATATCATTTATTTGGATGGTCTTAAACTGTTGATTGTTAGACTTCTGCGGGTTGTTAAGTTTTAAGAAACAATTTGAGTTGGTAATGTGTACAAAATGGGTAATAGATTGAAATTTAACAATGTATCGTTAAATTTTAGATTTTAATGGCCATGTGAAATTTTTTTTATAGTATGATTAGGACACACCCTACATATAAACTATTTATTCTTAAGTTTTTTCATCTAGGGTATGTCTGAATCATCCTCAATGTAATTTCCTTAAAGTATATATAGAAGATGAAAACAAAATCATTTTAACTCATTTTGTCGCAAGAGTAAAAATGTTTTTAAGAAAGATATTTTTTCGATTTGAATCTACTCCTAGGTTTAAGAATTCATATTTCATATTTTACGCGTAAACCATTACTGTTTAGTAATAATAAACAATAATTTAAATCACTAATAATGTGTTATAGTCATCATACGCCCAATCATCACAATCACGACTTCAACAATGGATTAAACCTGAAAAAGAAGATACTACTGGTGAATTTAGTCGTGCACCAGGATCAATTGCAAAACCGCCTGTAGCTCATTCGTCACCATCAATGAACCTTGGTCTTGGTCAAAGTGATGGGTAAAAATTTTTTTTTTTTTTTTTTTCAGTTTTATGGTTCTCTTGCTTAATAGACTCATTAACCAATTTTTGCCCTATTTAAATAAATAAAATTAATAAAGGCTAGCTCCAATTCTTCTTTCAGTACGTCTCTCATTTTGCGAGTTTTGTTGTTCAAGAGAAATATCTCATTAAATTATTTATAAAAAAAATCCAATTTTAAGGACAACAATGGGATGCAAAGTATAAAGAATCTGAGGAGTTTTAAGGATTATCTATTTTTATCTATTTTGTTAGTACTTGTTTTTTCTTAAAGTGAAAATACTTTTAGTGACTAAAAAATGGAGGTATCAATTCTAAATTTTTTTCTATGATTAAAACAACGGATCCAATTTATGATAATAAATGAGTTCAAAAAATTGATTATGAGAGTAAAATTTATTTAATAGATTGTTTATAATGCAATTAATATGAATTATATTTTATTTAAATTTGACATTACTTTCTTTGTAGACCGTGGTCTACTGGTCGTTCAAATGACACTGGTGGATGGCCCGATTCAGGAACAGATGGTCCTGATGGTGCTGGAAAAGATGCATGGCCTTCGGCTCAAGCATCACCTGCTACATTTTTAGATGTGGTTCCGGAATTTGAACCGGGAAAACCATGGAAGGTATGCTATAACGTAATTAGACGGTATATTTGAAAAGTGAAACACAGGACCAAAAATACTTATGTATTTTTATTTTGTAATTGTGGCATGCTTTTTGTAAAATGTATAAAAACTGTCCACAATTTGTATTTTAAATGGGCTTATTTTATAAAAAGAAAAATCAAATAGTGTTCGATTAATAACATGAAAATTTTCTGGTTCTTATGGAACCGTCGTTAGTTATCGAATATTTTCAACAGGTGTATGTATTACAGCTTTTGGCATGGTCAAGCATGCTAGGTGGTCAATTTGTGTTCTCTTTATATGTAAGTTCATCCTAAAATTCTTTAATCGTTTACTGGACATTATTCAGGGCAATCAGATGAAGAGTATTGAAGATGATCCAACCATTACTCCGGGAAGTGTTGTTCGTTCACCATTATCATTGGCTACAATCAAGGATACTGAAATATTCACCACTCAGCCTCCGTCTACTGTTACATCAAAAGCATCACCTCCGGTTGAACCACTAAGCATATCTTCTTCTACATGGAGTTTCAATCCAATCTCAACTACTTCATTTACCAGGTATATAATTTTGTGCTATGCATTTGTTTTTAACAACATAAATATAATTAAATTAAATCTTTTATAAGCCCGTTAAATAAAATTGGAGCTACAAAGGGTACTTGGGGTGATATTACACCTCAACCAACAGCCAATTCAAATGAATTATGGGGTGCACCTGCAATGGGTAAACGTGGTCCACCGCCTGGTCTTGTTAAAGGAGGAATTGGTGGATCTAATGCTACCACAAATGGTTGGAGTGGAATTGGCGGAGCTAGATCATCGGCCGCCTCTGGCGCTTGGGGCTCTGCAAATTGGGGATCTTCATGGCTTTTATTAAGAAATCTTACTGCACAGGTATTATATTTTTTAATAATCTTTACATTTCATTATACTATATTCAAACTTTTGTACATTTTCTTTTTGACCTCTAAAAATTTCGTAAACTATACCTCAGTCAAAAGAAGGTAGTATGTATCGTTATTATTTACTAGAGTTCGCCACGCCACATGGTCGAATTTCGACCATAATCACTCGAAAGTAAATACATACCTTTTTACGAAGCATTCATGTAAATATAAACCACATGTGTTCAAAATAGTTGGGTTGTATAATAATTAAATTTCAATACTTAAATTATGTACTTCTAATATATACCGTATGTGAGACCAACAATAATTTTTGGAATCTTTTTCCAAAATTTATTTATTCACAAAACACTTAAATTTTTCATCGGCCGACTAGAAAAGGGTGTTTTCTCTTTGTTGATTTATTAGTGTCTGATTATACATTCGGCTTTGGTCAAAGAAATCACCTTCGGCTTCTGTTTGAAATCAGACGTAGGTTTGGCTGAAGCTGAAGGTTTGTATTAGTCGACAAAAAATGACGAACCTGTGTCAACAATTTTTTACATTTTTAGTTTTTCAGCTACAGATAAATAAGCAAAAAATCAAATTTAATTGATTGATTTGTGATATTAATTTTTAATTAAAATTCAGTGATCGATTTGTGAAAATAATTTGTAGACTAAAAGATCTTAAAGTTAAGGCTAATTAAATTTGATACAGTTTATACTAATTTTATTAAGAATGTATTCAATGAGATTATATTCAGATTGTTTTTGTTACCGTATTTCAATAAAGACTTTGTACTTTTTTTTATTACATACTATACATATCAAATAATTTTTACAACCGAGTTTCCAACGAAATTATAGTTTTTAGCCAATATTCAATAATTTTTTACTGAATTCAAACATTCGGCTTCGGTCGAAGGTTAGAAGTAGGGCCGAATAATTGGCCTCGACCAAAATCAGACATTCGGTCGGACACTACTATTTTTATATACATTCCAAAACGCTATACGTCATTTATTATATTACATTACTTATATATTATAGTAACAATAAAATTCTATAATTAAAAAAAGATATATTTTATGATATAAAATGAGTTTTAAATATTATAATAATACAAAATTTTTTTATACAACGAGATATTAGACAGTAAAATGATATTTAAATTTGAGAATGATGTAAATTTTCGAATTAAAAAACTTTTATTATTATCAAATTATTCCAACAGATTGATGGCTCTACTCTGCAAACACTGTGCAAACAACATGGACCTTTACAAAGCTTCCATCTTTATTCCAATCATGGATTTGCACTTGCAAAATATTCATCTCGTGAAGAAGCAATCAAGGTAAAACAGAATTTTATTTTTAAAATTTTTTTCTTTATGTCTATAATATACAAATGCTAAAATATATTGAAAAATTAAATTACTTTACATGTCAAATTAAAAATACCATAGGAAAATGTTTTTCAATTTTTCGCATAGTTTGAATGAAAAATTTATAGTTTTCGTAATTTTCCTCTAAGTTTGGCATAATTTGGAATCGATTAAAAAAAACCCAGGTTTCTAGTACATGTAGAAGTATGTTATAATCATACGTCTAAAGTCTCAAACATGTGTTATTTAAAAGAGATAAAAATATGAATTGGCATTTAAATATTTCAAAGATAATTAATTTTTAGTTTATAAATTTTCGATGATTAAAACAACGGATCCAATTTATGATCATCAATGAGTTTTAAATATTAGTTATGAGAAAACGAATTTTTTTTAAAACGAATTATGTCGATTTGGATCGATTAATGTAGTAATTATATTATTTCCATTTTTACAGGCGCAAACAGCATTAAATAATTGTGTATTGGGTAACACAACAATTCTTGCCGAATCTCCCGCTGACAGTGATGTCAATACGTTAATGCAAAATTTAGCACAACAAAGTGGATCTAGTGGTGCTGGATGGCGTGGTGGTGGTGGCACAAAAGGTGCTCCTGGTGCCAATTTAAATGCTGGCACCGACACATGGGGCAATGCATGTTGGCCACCAAATCCAACACCAGCCGCTAGTTTATGGGGGGCACCTCCATCTACAATGGACAGTGATACTCAACGAGCCACACCATCAAGTTTAAATTCTTATTTACCAGGAGACTTATTAGGTGGTGAGTCTATGTAACAATTATAAATTAATACCCTTGTAAATAGAAATGGAAAAAAAAGTTTAAAAATGTTGTAAAAGTTTTCATCGAAAAATTGTATAAATAGAATTTTTCGATTAAAATCTTTTAGGGACCAGCTTGTAAAAAAAATCATTATAATGCATTAATTTTTGTATAATTATACAAATTCTAATATTTATGCAAAATATTTTAATTATCAAAAATGATATTATTAAAATCGATCATAATAATATATGTTTAATTAATACAAATATTTTTAAACTTTTTTTTTGTATTATCTATATATTTATAAAAAAAATTGCAAGTATTTACCTGTAAAAAAAGACGGACAATAAAATAGTCCAAAAAAATATACTGAATACTCGACCATTTAATTAGTAATATTGACGGCTGCTTAAAAATGGCCTTCTTTTCAATTTTATTATTTGTGATTTAAAAAAATAAAAGCTACGACTGTTCGTCTAGTTATGAATGACTAAAATAATGTTAAAACCAGTTATTTCATTAGTGATCTATACATTATTTGTAGTCAGTCTCTGGACTACATCGTATTCCAGGAAACAAAAAAATTATGTATTTGGTGATATTGTATATTGAATGTGACATTATTAAGATAAAAATCTCTACTCCATTGTCATGTCATAACAGAAATATAAATAACGATAGCGAATGAATGATGATGGCGATTTATTTACATACAACAACAAAAATTTTAAGACTGAAATAAGAGCTGATTATATAATTTTGTTCATGTTTGTACATGAATATATCGAATTGTATATTATAATCGCAATCATTTTTATTAAGTATTATTTAATTATGTAATCTCTATCAATCATCATTTTATTGTATTATAGATAATTAGCAGCTCAATTCAAGACTTCTCCATTTCATAGCATATTTAAAATAAATAAATGACATGACATACGTATTTAAATATAAATGCGACAGTTAGTATAATTGTTTTAAATTACATCACACATACAATTATTATTTATCTCACATTGCATTTCTACTTATTTTATGATGATATAAATGTACTTTGCATATCACTTTGAGTGTACTGTTACGATACTAGTCAAGTTTTGTTCTTCAAAATATTTGAAAAAGAAATTTTACTATCTTTTGTTTTTTATTATTATTATTATTTACATATTATTGTATATTTTGATAGGGAAATGTGTGATAATTAATATGTGACGAACATTTATCTTAGCTACATCACTTAATACAGGTGATGGATGCAAATGTTGCTAGTGATGTCGTGTGTGTTGATTCATTGACGTTATTTTTTACTCAAGGCGGAAGATAACATTCAAAGCACTTTTAAACACATTTTGTTCTTTTGTGCAGAGTTTTGAAGATAATACAATTCATTAGTAAATTCATTGTAACCCTGATGGGGCGGTGCAACCATTGTCTATGGCTAAATTTTTCAATTCTATGTACTCTTATGTTCAAGGTCATTAATGTTTGAAATTCTGAGTGGTGCAATAACAAGTCTACTTTAACTATATGTTGAGACGCTTTTTTTTTCTTCAGTTTAACTAAAAAAATTTTTGAATTAGAAGATCAATTTTTTCGAACGTATTTAAATTGATTAAGATGATCTAAGTTTATTTATCGGAGACAACATCGTGGAGATTTTTTTTTCTCAAGTGTTTCATAATGTATTTTGCTTGAAATCCGTACCACGTCTCGTATTTTCTATAGTAGATCATTATGCAATTTCTGAGTTAAATTGCTTAATTATTTGTTTGAGAATTAAGTAAAATACACATTTCGAAAATACTTTTTGCTAAACACATTTAAGGTAAAAATTAATTTTTTTTTTTTTAATTCGAAAAAATTCGAATTCTTTGTTTGGCACAATTTAAATTTCTAAACTTTTTGTTTCTAAATTGTTTTATATTTTGTACTGCGTGGAGACAATCTGTGTTTAATTAAGCATTCTTTGCTCATGAATCGTCGTGAATTAAGTTCAAATAATAATTTCTAATAATCAAATAAGCGTTTTTAATTTTAAATGTTAACGTAAATATATTTCAGACAACGTAACTATTTTCTTAATAACGTTTAATCGATTATTAGAAAATTTTCAAATGCAGTGATTACTACTTCAATTCAAACTTTATAAAACAAGTTCAAAATGTGATGATTAAGTGCTCTGTTGCACTTATTACTTGACTGATACTTTCTGCTATGACTGACAATTGAGTTTTGTACAGGTGTACAGGTGTGTCCAGAATTGAAACTTCATACAATTTCAGTTGGTAAAAAATTTTAAATTACAACGATAAGAGTTCAAATTATAATTTAGTACTGTTTTTTGTTTTTTCGTTTTTTTTTTACACATGACTAAACTACAACTGTATTTTTTTCCTCTTTTTTTTTTTATTAAAAAAAATTGTTTCTCTGTTTTCACCAAATCACCCGTATTATTAAAAATATTATATAAAAAAAATATATTTAAAACTATTATTTAACGAAAGTTAATTTCTTGTATTTTTATGTGCCTGGTTTTCAATGTTTAATTAATATTTAAAATAAGTATGTTACTATTTTTAAAATTGTACCTTAAAACTAGTTATATTTTGAAAGTCAGATTATATTTGCTATTTACATATTTGTCAATAATTATTATTAACTTTTTTTTTAATTTTTTTTTGTTTAATTCTCGCACAAAAGAGTCCAGTGTTTTAATTGATATATAATATATATATTATTAATGTATGATATATTATTTATAGTTTGTAAAATTAAGTATAAACAAAGCTTATTATAACGAGTTGTAGATTTATCGTGAAGATTTGTTTTTGTACACAGGCTGTACAATTATGTTTAATTAATCAGATAGAGATGGGATGGAATTTTAAAAAGGAAGGGTATTCATAATTTTTACTCATATTTGTGATATAAAAGACATTTTCTGCACAAGTGTCAAGAATAACGACGCTTGTGAAAAGCATTTCATAGCCTAAAATAATATTTTAAATAAAAAATTAATACTGTGTTCAAAAAAATAAAACGCAATGAAGATTTAATCACAAAACAAAACGTAAAATACCAAAATAATGTTGTTTTTAATATAAAATTATTATACTTTGTGAACAAACATTTAAAGTAAACAACATGGCCATATTTAAAAATAAAATCAAATACCTTAATAAAAAAACATCACGAAAAAATGTAAATTTTATTAAAAGAATCTTATGACTGAATATCTTGACTAAAAAAAAAATCGACAATTCTAAATCATAACTGAGATTTTTCTAAAATATTTATTTAAAACAATTTAATAATACAATGAATACCAATGTTAATTAATATTTAAAAATAATATAAAATAATTTCTGATTCATTTAAATCAAGTGGGTTATTTAAATTTAGATAATAAAAAAAAATCATCTGATAAATTTAAATCGTAATCTTCAAAAAATTTGCTACTGTGTTTAAAATAATCTTAATTGTAAAAGTTATTAATAAATAAAAAGCCCTTTTACTCTGTGATCTCAACTTCCTAAAATATCAAAAAAGAAAATATAAAAAAATTATAAACAATCTTCTTTTTTTTTTTTGTAACCTTGTATGATTTCGAAAACTTTATTTTTGTGGCTAGTCACCAAAAGCATACATATATTTTAGTAGAACTGGCGATATTAATCTCAATTTAAAAACAGATCTCTTATGAATTAAAATTCAGAAATAAAATTATTGAAAATGAATCTGAAAGGAACATTCCTACAACGAAACTTGGCTGTAAATCATTAAAGTTGTAAAGTTGATTCCAAAATTTTATAATTAAATCACTTTTTAATTCTGAATTTTAATTGAAAAAATCTGAATTACTCATCTGAACAGAACTGCATTTATACAACAGAATATAGAATATCGCCTCCCTCATTTTGTATCGTTGATAATTAGGCGGTACGAATCATTTATTCGAATGAAAATAAGTCAGGAATTAAAAAATTTATTACTAAATTGTTTATAGGCATAAAATTTCGATACGAATTTGATTGGTGTAAATAACACAAACAAAAATCCAATCATCTTATGAATTGTAGATGAAATTTTGATGTTTAAAATACAAAAAAAAAAAAAAAAAAAAACATTAACACCACAATCAACTAGACTGCACGCAGAGTATTAAGTTATTTAATAATAATCATTAAAAAATCTAGTAATAATTAGAAAATAAAAATAAAAAAACGTATAAACATATTTTATTCTATTATTAATTATAATACTATTGGTATATCTAATTAATAAAAATAACGAGACATCGTGTTTAATGTTCTAATTTATAAAAATAAAAGTTTTAATTCTGAATTAAGGAAGAAAATCTATATTATATATAAATATATATTTAAACATATTTAATTAATATCGAAAATTGTGGTTATATGTGAATTTATTAGATATTAGCTTATTTAAATAAAATCATAATATTAATTAATATTAAATTAAATGTTAACATATGATAAAATAAAAAACTAGTATGTCTGTGGTATTATTAGAAGATCAATTCTACTAATTTGGTGGTTAATGGAATTTTTCTATTCCGTACTTAATACAATATTTTCATACTATGGATATTGAGGTTGATTTTTATAAGATTTATAAATTTTATTTCCATTCTTAAATATTTATACAAAATTTATCATATGATATTGTATCTCAAACTGATTATACGTTTAAATTAACTCTCACACGTAATCTACAATAAATTGTAAATTATATTTCTTGGAGAAAAGATTATCATATAGTGTTTATATAAAAATTTGATCGTAAATTTGGTCGAATTTTTTATAAAACTGCTTTATTATAAGCCTAGTCTAAAAATTATTCGATTCGTTTTAAAGATTCATATCAAAAGAGAATGCGCGTGGAACCAAAACAGAATTGTAAGCCAGTGAAACTAACCAATTCAAGTGATTAAGATAACTGCATCACTTTATATTCACACGTATTATATTTAAGGTTTTTAATTTACGTAGTTAATTGTATTTCTCTTTAAATTAAAATGAAGAAATTACTCTAATTTTTAATAGGCAAGAAAATTCGGTATAAGTTTTTAACATTTTTTAAATTAAAAAAAAAAAAAAAAAATACACTTAATATTATTAACCCGAATACAAGTATCTCATAGTACACACACTAATGTCAATTAATTTAGTGAGAAGCGAAAATGACTTTAACTTCAGCAAGTTATTAAAAGAAAGTGTTACGGAAGAAACGAATTACATACAGGCGCATTAAACAAATAATCAGTTTCTAAATTACACTCATCCAGCTCTTGTGTTTTATTTTCAATAATTATAAATCTTATATTCAAATTCTACCTGTCTTATTATTCAAATCTTGTCTTTAAAATTAAATTTGTAAGAAATTTTTAATCAGGTTTATCATATCTAGCTAGATTAAACGGTAGGGTCTAAAATATAATAATTGTGATTAATTCGTATCTATCCAACTTCAAGCAAACACTTATATAAAATCCTAAAATCAACCTCTAAGCAAATACTTAATTTAACTTTCCAATATACATTTATTTTAATTAATAAAAAAAATGCAATATCATTTACATATATAAATAACGACCAACAATAAAAAGATAAAAAATTAAATGTAGATTGTCTTCCATTAGTTGAGTAAAAAAAAAACCTAATTATTATTTATTGAAAATATATCGAAACTAACTTATCGAATTATTTTGTGATGAGATGTATTGTATTAAGTACAAATGTAGAATGTATCGTCTAATCACTTTAATGTTATAAAAGTGTTCATGATATATATTTAAAAATATATATATATTATAATATATATTATATATATAAAAATAGTAATTTTTAGAGTATTGAAAATTTGAATGGACAACATATAAATCGGTATACGTCCGTTGTTCGAATGAAAAACAAACATAAATGTGAAACAAAACTTGATCAATAGTTAAGTGCGTCACTTAGACCACTTTTAATCGATCAACTACTTGCTATAGAGAAATGAACCATGTAAGTACTATTACTACGGTGTGTGTATTTTCATTAAAAGAAGCAACCAATACAATTGATTGATAAACATAGTTGTAAGGTATAATCCCAAAATTTAGATTTTAGTAAATATGGAACTTATTACATATTGTATTTTATGTACACAACTGTGCTGTGACTAATGAGTGGCTTTTTAATTTATATAAAAAATGTTTTTTGAAACAAAACAAAAAAAAAAAAAAAATTAAAAATGGTAAAAAATATATTATGAATTTATCAAATACACATAAAACATTACATTCTTAAACAAACAACATTTTTTGCTTATGTTTTGGTTTATCTACTGAACAAAACATTTTTTCACACAACATAACAAAATTTCCATAAAATTGATTTTCTCAAAAAAACAAAAACAAAAGTTTAAAAAGTGAAAGCTGCGAATTAGCTTTTAATTTTAGGATTAAATTGTAATTTAGAATTAAGATTTTAGATTTAACTATATATAAATGGTGCAAAATAATTTTAGCTGGCCTATTAACAAATCGTATATTTCGCTGACTTAAAATTTATCGAAATTATTTTTGATTTTTTATCTGTCAGTGCAACCATACTAATGAATTTTTTTTTTACCTTACTAAGACAACTGCTTACATTGTCAAAATATTTTATTTTCATTTATCATTTTAGCCATTTGTGCAAGATAAAAGAATATTATTTTCTTTGGCGCCATTTAGTTTCTTTATTAAAGTCTGGACACTTTACTCCAATCTCTTTAACCCGTCCAAATAGTATTTGATATTTTGTGATTCAAATAGGCGTTAACGAATGATACTCTTCTCATTAATAAATAATTTTAAACAAACCTTAAAGGTCCGTGGAACCCAAGTATTATGGATAGTCAATCAATTCGAACCTTATTTTGTGAATTTCTCTTGTGGAGAAAAAAAATTTGCTAAGCACTGGTACATTATTTTAAAGTTTATAAATAAAAATCTCTTTGTAAGTAGTATATACAAATTTATACCAAAAAACAGTCACCATTATTTTTCTGGAGTGTATGTTTATTTGAATATAATTTTAGATCATACAGTGTAAGTGTGGCACATAACGCCAGGTTTGCATTTGTATGGAATCCATATAATCAGGAACTATCTTTCATTTTAAACGTTTATCTTGGACACAAACGACTAAGTTCTCCAACAGAAATTTTTAGGACATTATTTTCAATATTTGGAGTAATTATTACTACTTTATTTTAGTGCTTAAAACATTTTTGACTATCCTAATAAATATTTGTCGAACACAAACTGTTCGAATATAATACTAAATGCAAGACCTACGACAAACGTGCACTGTTGCCAATATATGCATAAAACTATTGGGAACATCTTAAACAATCAATATAAAGAATTTACTCTGATATTCATACATTTGAATTGCACAAGTGTTAATACTTTTTGGCAAATTATTACTACCTCGAACAAATTTTTGATTGGTTTCTACTATCTTCTTAATTAATACATTTGTAGAAAAATTTATATAAAGTTTAAATTTCCAAAAAAGTCTTTAGAAAAGCATTTGATATAAATTTTAAAATATTCCATTCCAATTTTAAAGCCATTTAAGTATTATAAGTTGTTTTAGTTTAAATAGGATAAAATAACAACTGTACAAGGCTAGCTAAGTGAAATTATCATGATATAAAAAATTTGATATATGCATAAGTCCCTGATTGAAACAGATTGCCAATAGTAGCTAAGGCTCATGTCTTATTTAAATATTTTTCTGTTAATATTATTTTTTATTTCGATTAATTACGTAGCTTTAACCGTTTTTTTTCCAAAATAGATTTTCATAAAGTTATTTTAAATATCTTTTATCAACACGAATTATTGACGATATGTCCAAGATTTTTTTTACTCTTCGATTTATTAAAAAATTTCACTTAACAAAGTTTGCAAATTTCCGTTTACAATAGAGAATAATATACGAGAAAGCAATATGTGTTCATTCTGATGACTGTATTATGAGGAAAAAAAATTGTCATTTTTGTTTATTTTACGTAATTTGAAGAGATTATCCGCGCCATTTTTAATCAAAAAGATGAAAAAATATAAAAGACAATAAGTTGTAAAAAAATTGACCAAATTTTTAATTTCCCAAATTGATCGTTATTTAATTTTTTAATGTGCCAAAATTATACGTTCAAATTGGCTCTCCCACATACACACACGTACTTTTTTTGTGTTTTGTTTTATTTATTTTTTTTTATTACAGAACTTTTGCTTATGCAAATTAAGAATAAAAAATACCTCTGTGACCAAAAACACATTGGTTTTGTGATTTTACAAAATAAAAAAAAAAAAACTTAATTTTAAAATTACATTTAAAAGTCTGTTTCAATTTTAGTCTCTATTTTTAATTTGTAATTAATATATAATTTATTTTTAAAACAAATGCAATTTTTTTATTAGCTATATATTTATTACAAAAAAATTCATGTTATATATGCGTGATTGGCGGAGTTAAAAATTCCAATTTTGATTTTTGTTTATTAATTTTAGTATAATTAATTCGTAGACAATTTTAAAGGAAAATTGTTTTTTGTTCTTGCTTATAGGTTATAACCACGGTCTAATAAGGATATAATATTTTCAAAGACTAAATAATGTGATTTACTGGTGAAAATAAATTAAACAATCTAACTTAAATTATCGAACTCCTGTCGCAATACCAATTTTGTCTGAAAATTGTTCAACTTATCAGGAAGTTTTTTTTTGGAACGAAAGAAGTTGTGACCACCTTGGAAATTGCAACAAATGCTCTCTATACAAATCGTTTTGGCAGCTCTAAGCATATGGAAAACAATGTTAAAATACGCCTATATAGAATATAATAATTTTTAGACATACACAAAAATATTTACATTGATTACCAATAAATGGAAAAATATTCAAACCTCTAAGTAAAAAAATTGTTTATATTCTATTTAAACATTGTTTTTCGTATGTCTAAACCTAACTACCGAAAACGATTTGTATATAGCAACTAACTACAATTTTTTAGAAAACGTGTTTTATCTCTCAATATCTCCTTTTACATTTCCTCTCCATAACCATTGATCACAAATAATTTGATTTTTTATTACCATGACAAAAGATCTCTGAACTTCGTTTACGCATTAATTTTATAGTCCTTGAACAAGAACTGCTTTGAAAAAAATCAATTTGAAAATTAATAATACAAATAATAATTCATTTCGCTTTAGTTAGATTTTATATTCGTTGAAAGATTGATATCGATTGATCGTGGTTATAGCCAATAATAAGTTAATTGAAACCTTCGTAACTTTAATATGATCAGATTTATATTTTTAGACTTACATTGATCAAATTTAAAGGCACATTTTTTTTACTAGTACGAAAAATTTGATGTAGTTCTGTGCTGTACGTTTTTTCCAAACATACAAAAACCAAGTATTCAGATAATTATTTTGGAAAATATTGTACTATCTTAATTCCTCATATTTACGTCTTAACACAAATGTGTCTAATCATAATGTACCTACCCTGTTGATAAATATATGCTCCTAACTTAAACTAATGGTTAAAAATAAGTAATTTAAAATAATCATAAAAAAATTTAAAAAAAAAAAATAATAATAATAAAAAAACATAAAAATTAATAAAAAAAATAAAAATTAATAAAAAAAATAAAAATTAATAAAAAAAAAATAAAAATTAATAAAAAAAAAAAATAAAAATTAAAAAAATTAATATTTAAATAAGCTCAGCTTAAAAATGTTTTCAACTTAAAATATATCCAATTGTAAAACAGAGTACGACTTAAGTAAATATAGATTTTTTTTCATCTTAAAATGCACAATTTTAATAAGCAAAAACTATTTAGTCCTTTTATCTAGGTCTAATATTTGTCATAACAACAATAATGAAATCGTTATCGTAATAAAAGTATTAATTCATTCGGGATAACGGTTTCGAAATCGATATTACTTACATTCCCACCCAAGATATTGAAACTAGTCCTCATTTGAATTTATTTACACTGAAAAAAATCATTTTAAACATTTACATTTAACTTGTGGTTTGCACAAATATTACATCTAGATTTTAATTAAAAACGGAATTTATATGAACTGATGAATAATATTTATGTTTATATATATATATATATATATACATATATATATACATATATATATATATACATATATATACATATGTACAAGTATATATATATATATATGTATAAGTATATATATACATGCATAAGTATATATATATATATGTATAAGTATATATATATATATATATATACATATATACATATATATATATATATATATATATATATATATATATATATATATATATATATATATATATATATATATATATATATATATATATATATATATTTAAATAAGAAATCACATAACGGGAAAAAGTCGTTTGTGCCGAAACATAAGTAATCTTGTCGCGTGGTATGGGTAGAAATGTGCAGAAACAAATTTTTTTTCTGTTAGAATATAAAATTTTACAGTATTTGTGATAACAGTGCCACCTGTGTTTCAGATAAATCTATTCAAAATATATTTCATATATAAAAAATATTTATTATTAGTGCATTTTTGATTAAATATTAAAAATACGGATTATTTAGTCAGCTCTAAACGCACGGTGGTTTATTTAAGATAACAGAATTATGGGCAAATTTATCATTCTCTTCCATTTTATTTCGCAATATATTGAAATGTCATCACCCAGTGAAATTTTTTGAGCGGCCCTGTTTAAAAAATTCCATATTACCTTGACTAAGCTTTGAGAATTTAAATACTCGGTAATACAAAGTACAAAACATTGTAAGTCATTATTCCAATAAACATATCTTTTTTTGTAATTTTATCATCATTAAGTGGTGGTGTTAAACAAAGAATTCTATTTGATCTTTCCACAAAAAAAAAAAAAAAAAAAAAAACGTTCACGATAATAAATAATACTCTTATAAACTCGAAACGAACAAACAGGAAATCCGTGCGTTTTGCTGAAATAAAAATACGTGAACTAAAAAATTGGTCAATTACTTAAAAATAACTCATTTTTCGTTATTTAATTTTATAAAAAATCATTTTAGTCATTAATTGAATAAAAAAAAATTATTAATAAAAAAAAAAACATCAAAAAATACAAAAAATAATATAATATTTAAACTAATATCTCTACAATCTGTGAAGACTAAGTAAATACGACATAATATTATTATTATAAACTTTGACAAATGATAAAATTATTATAAAATAATCATATTATCTCTTACAAAATAAATAAAATATTAAGATAAAACAATTTCATATATAACTAATAGAAATAGAAAATGAGGGTACTTGTTTTTAAAAGATATTTAAATTAAATTAATAATAAGGTTACAATAAAAATAATATTTTTTGAAAATAAAAAAAAATATATAAAATATGTGTGTACTTTAGAATTTAAGTGTTTTTTTTTTCTTGGATTTTCCTTGATTTTTTTTTCTTCTTTTGTTAACTTTATTTTTTACTAGCGCCATATCAATTTGGTCTGAAAAAAGTTAGTTTTTAGGAAATAAAAAAAAAAAAAATTATACACGGGAAATAATATATATTTTAAAATACCGTTTGTCTGCGATCCTGTGACTGCTGGCTTGCCCCGTGATGATCACATTTGAACCAATTTAAATTTAATTTTTGTATTTAATATAAAAGTAATATCAATATTATTTTATAATAAATATAAAATTGTTTTTGGAGAAATATTTTTAAAAAATGTGTGAGAAACACTAAATATTTAATAAACCTAGCCGTCACGTAAATGCCATAAGTCACCTTTAAGTCTGCCAAAACTTATTGATACAAAATTATCTAACTTAAACGTTTACTATTAATATTGTATTTTAAAACAAAAAATGTAACAATTTAATAATAATAATAGTAATAATAATAATAGTAATAATATATATTTAAGAAACATACAGAAGTTATGCACGTCTCTCTAATAAAAAAACGACGTTTTCAAGACAAAAACATTAAAATATATGCCATTTTTCTCTTGAGTATCTGTTAAAAATTTCTCAAGCTACTTCAATATTTACAGTATATATTAATTAAAAAAAAAAAAAAAAATAAAAAATAAAAAAAAAAAAAAGTAAAAAAAATAAAAATATGTTAATAAATAAATTTATTACAAGGAGCAAGTAAAAGCCTTCCGTAGGATACTTGATAGTTTAAAAAAGTAGAACAAATAATATTTACTTTATTGGTTTTGGGAAAATTGTGATTTTAATAATAATTAAAATATAAGCAAAAAATCAATATTGAATTGTGAAGCATATACACACGTTAGTTTTTTATCAAAGAAAACTTTCACCAGGAAACTTTCTTTGAGTGTGTACTGTATGTAACATTATTTGTGATATGATTTTAAAATAATTTTTCTTCTAGAAGAAATTTTCTCTAAATTAAATTTAATAAAGTACTGATTTTTATTACAATATTATGTTACATGATCAAATTTTATGCTAATCCAATATTTATTTATTGTATAAAAAATTACACCTAATTATATCTATCTATCCATCAATGTTATTAAAATAATAATAATAAAATTCATTGTTTAATAGTTCTTAAGTAGATTATTATTCAAGTCATATTAAAAATAGTGTTAATATTACCCATATAATAAATAGTTGAAAATTTAAGCAATTTAACTAGAAATCTACTAAAATGCTTTAAATAAGTTTAATATGTTATAATATTTGTAAAAATTGATTAGACTATTATGTGGATATAATATTAATAATAAGACGTATTTAATACACGAAGTGGAACTATTTTACTTATATTTATTAAATTAGGAAATCTCTATCCACTTGTAAATTAAATTTCGCCAATGTAAATTTATAAGTTTACTATTTGGTCTGAAAATTATAATCGAAACAAGTAATAAATTTTATGAAAGTGTGATAAAATAACATATTCAACGTATAAAATGGTTTTAGATGTGTATGATGCCTAAATAACAAATTACGACTGATTATTAGATGGTTAGATAAGGGAGGATGTAGATCATTGTTAAATTCCTTTAAAGACTGATTTGATGATTTATTGAAATATATAATATATATTTATATAAAAATATATTGTTATTTACAAAAATTATTATATTTGCTAAAAGTTTGAAATGTTATCGATAAGAATATATTAAAATCATTCATGGAAATAATATTCTGAAAATTATTCAATGGATGATATTTGCGGCCATATGATTTCTCTAAACGGACCTATCTTAATATTTTATCCGAGCCAACAGTAAAACCTCATGTCAACGTATAAACTGTTTGGTCCATATTATAACATCGAGACTAGTTAAAATGCAACTAATTTGACTATCAAATTATTAATAAATTTATCGAAATCAATATGGTTTGCAAATTTGATTGAGTTGTAATGTGTAAATAATCAGTAATATTGTACATTTAGGTATCGTCACGTTAAAAATTGACAATTAAGGCATTTGAAGTCACTACACGAATATTTTATATATTAAACAAATTTAATGTATCTGTTTATAAAAAATGAAGGAAAAATTTTCGATGTTAATTCGTCGTACAAAAAATAGCAATATTTAAAAATTAAGCACGTTTCACACCAAAAATATATATAAATATAAAATAAATAATAAATTTTAGTGGCCTTTAAATGCTTTGTATAATATTAACATTATATAATTGAAATTATTTTGTAAAAGGATGTTATGAGATCGCAATCAAAAAAAATTAAGAGATGCTGACAATAACTAACTTTATTTTTAAGCACAAATTTTTAATTTATCTTGATCACTGATTCTTTACATCACAGAGTTGACATGAAAAAAATTACCTCATGACAATAAAAATGATCATTAATGAAAAATGGTGGGACTACCTCAAGAAAAAAAAAATTCGATCAGTCATCAAGATTATTTTCCAAAAAATGTCTGACAAATTTTCGGCGTGTATTTTAAGATAACATCCATTTATAAAAGAAAAACTACAGTGAAAGGAAAAACAAATAACAATCGTCTATTTTGCCTGTTCCTTAACATTTTACGCTTTCAACTGAAATAAATGGCGATGATCAATTCTTGACTCCATAGGCCAATTTGCCAATCTCTTAATCGCCACAATGTATGTATTTACAAAATCTGATAATTGATATAAATTAAACCAAATATTGTGCCTCATAAAGTTTCACTTCATAAAAAATAGCATTGAAATAATTTCTTTGATATATTAATTATTGAAAAGTGGCAAAAACTTTCATTAAAAAAAGTTTAAATTTTCATAGTAATTTTTGATATTTAAATGTTCATTTTAATGTGTCCAGTCGAGGCCTTTTGCATATAATTAATTAGCTGCGATTTAATGAATAGCCTTTGTTAGGGAATATTAAAAAAAACTGAACATATTAATGCCATTATAACAATTTAAAAAGAAAACCTCGTAACATGATGATCAGAGCTTATACAATTGAACAAATATTTTATTTGAATTTTTTAATATATATTAAAAATATTTACTATATATAATCTGAATTTGTCATCTATATTCTTGATAAAAATTCAATTTTTGTAAATACAAACAATTTTTTTCAAAAATACGTACTATTTTGTTTATCTTACAGAAATGAATTTTTATCAAGTAATATAAGCTAAGAAATCTCTATGTAAAAAACAAATGTCACTTTAAAAGAACCCCATCTTTACTATGAAGAAAATGAATTTAGTTACTAACAAAAGTAATTCTCGAATTCTGTTCTACTTTTAATGACAACTAGAGTTAATAATAATTCGAACATACATTTACAAGAAAAAAATAAAATTGGTTTTGGTTGTTTAATTTTTAAGTTTTCTTGCCATTAATTATTTGATAATTTTTTTTTATCATGACAATATTTAAATGAAACAAAATTTTTGGATCTTATTTAATAAATATATCATGTACTACTTCTGAATTTTCAATAGTATTATTATATAAATATTTTCGATCTTTAATTTGTCGTAATCATTGTTCAAAAATAAAATAACGTAGTATTTTGTAACTTCACCACTATCAACATTTAATTTTTAATTAATTTCAACCAACATAGCCATCATCAAAAATAGTAACAATAATAGCATTTTTTAAGATAGCAGCAGTCTATTTTTGGTTCAAATGCATTAAAAATTAAATTTTAATAAATAATAAAGCCATAAAATACTATGTTTTATTCATTTAATAAAATACTTAGGTAGAGGGTTTGTGGATATGTTGGTATTATTTTTTCGAGAGATTATTATAAACACAGGTATGCTTTTTATACCACCCGATATATATATTTATATTAGTTTGCTAAATAGAACCTGGAATTTAGCAATTAAAATACACAATTTGCACTCAATCATCAATAGTTATTTTTAATTAATACAATGGTTGATAAATAGTGCTTGTTTTAACCATAAATAATAAACTCACAAATACTAATCGTTATTTTGGGTTATTTGGATTACACTTTTTCTGTTATTTTATGACAAAGAACATGTTTTCAATCGTTCAAATCTATCTTTATTTATGTAGTCAAATATCCTCGTATTAATGATTCAAAGGAGTTAAGGATTAACATTGAGGCTACATCTATATGTATATTAAAAATCTATTTTAGGCTTTAAAAAGCATACCTATTAATAATGTCTAAATAAAATAATCTTGCCTTTTAATACATTATGAAAAAATTAAAGAAATATCAATTTAAAATCAGAGTACATATCCTTGTGTATTAAATTTTTTGTTTTCGATGTAAAAATACGTATTCGGACCCAAAACTGAAGAACACCATTTTTTAGTAAATTTTTATAGATGTATAAAAATATTATGGGCACAATTAAATATTCATATAATTAAAATAATTATATTCAAAGTGCCTCAAATAAAAAACCAAAAAAAGAAGAAAAAAAATAGAAAACACAAACATATTTGTGCAATGTATATAAGAAAAAAAAGTATATAAAATTCAGGTACTAAATATATTGTAAATTTTGTACAAACAAAATTTACAAAAATTTAATTTGTTTCCTTTTAAATGTAACGAACAATTTAGAGCAATTTTGAATGTAGATTTTTAAACAAACAAATCTAGTTACCTATTTGAAATGTGCAAAATAAAAATTATTAATCAAAATTATTCATTTAAAAATATAATTCTAATAATAATGGACAAAAATTATACCAATATTTATAAAATAATCTTTATATTGTTTTAATTGATTGTAATAATGTAAGGGAAATATTTAAGTTTGTCGACTTGCATCGGTCAGATGTGAGAGCTAGCGTGTACTGCCAACTTGTATAAAGAAAAAAATATAAATTGATAACAGAGTATCTAATCGTATGTCACAATTAAATAGAGGGAATAGTTAAAATATATTAAAAAAATATTTAATTAAGCTTACTTGTCGGTTTTATTTTATGAACAAGTTATGAAATACAGAACCGTTTCGTCCAATATTTGTACATCGAATTTGAATCGGAAAAATAATTGATTGGGCTTTCATTACTTGTTTGTAGAAACTAGTAATTGTTTGTAGCATATATTATAAATTCTTGTTATATAAAGTATTTCATAATATAAAAGGGTCGTAAGTCGCTTCACTTTGCAGTAAATTTGGGATAATACACTTCTATAATGGCAAATGTCCATAAGTTTTCGGAGAACGAAGAAGCTTCTAAGGATAAATAAGAAAATAGACTTTTGAAATATTTACTACATATTTAATTCAAGCATAGTTTTGGTACCCCTAAATTACGAGTTCTGACGTAATCTCGTGTTTCAGAAAACTAAAATTTTCCGGAGAGCCATATTTCGTATTAATTGCTATCGATGTTTTCCAAGATATGAAATTTCGTCTGAAAACCGTTGATTTTTGTCTACAAACCTATTTATTAGCATAACTGAAATCATTGTAGGATTATCAAATACGCGAAGTGTGGGTAAGCACATATAGAAAGCTCAGTAATAGTGCCCCATAGATATGTCGTAACTTTAGGTCCTGTATGATATCTCAAAATTTATTGCGCCTATGTCTTGCCTAATATGGCCAGTAATAGGAGAGATATAATTTTTGTTACCAAAATGTTTTTTATTTTGAGATTGTATAATATTTATTTGGTTACCGAATCAAATTAAAAAAGGCGTATTTTCAATGAAGAGACTGTTTTCATTGCATTAATTTTGAAGATCTCTTATTATATTGTTCAATAATGTTCAAACTTTTTACGAAAATGTACGAATGTGATATATACTTTCTGTATGAATGCATTGTGTATGATTAGATTTATGCTCAGGTGCTGTAAAATAACGCTTTGAACTGTACCTCTTAATTGCACCAGCATTAAATTTCTTTTTATAATGAAAATCACGTAAAATTTCCATTTCTTAAGTATTCATTTTTTCATATGCATTAAAGAATTGTAATAAGGTTGGTTGATATTTTACTCAACATTATTATTAAATTCTGTCAAAATTTGTTTATATGGAAAATTAAAAAATAAAAACAGTTTTTTTGACCTAGACTCATTTGTTTAAGAATATTTGCTAAAAACAGTTTGAATGATATACATGGGACACGTTGTATTTTTTTTAGTAATATTGTTACATTAAAAAATTTCTAAATTAAAATAAAAATTGGTATATATCTACTAAAATTACTAAATTTCTATAATTGGCCTATTAAAATAAAAACAATGTAGAATTAGATATATTATAGTTTTTTTTTTTTAAATTCTGTTACGGAATTTTTTTTAATTTTCATTCTCATTGTTTCTTTTAAAATTAACATCAATTTATTTAAAGTTTCAATTGACTTTGCTTCTAATTTTTCAATATTCCTATTGAATCCAGATCTATCAAAGCCCGAGGATCTGCCATTTCGATTCTCTTTCAAGGACTATTGCTAACTTTTGATTTTGATAAAATTAATCTACCAAGTACTTTATTTAAAATATTTTTAGCAATTTGTCAACGCAATACCATTCGAAATAAAAAGTGAATTCTAACTTCTTATCCAGTTTTACCTATTAAAAATGACCAATATATTGTGCTCATTTTAGGCATATAATATTAATTCAAATTAAATTAGAACTTGACAATTTTAATAATAAAAATTTTGTATTTAAATCGTCATCGTGTGTTTTTTAAGTTTCTTCCGCAGTATTATTAGCGAAACATTTCCTCAGTTTTCAAATGCTCTTTGATTTGCTATCGCATCTAATAGATAGCTAAGGATCAGAATGAAATAAAATTAAAAAGAATTCAACTATCAGAAATTTTGTATTAAACTAAATTAAAATCAGGGATGTTAGATATTTTAAATGTAATAGTTAAGTATGTTATGTTTGGTGTTTACGAACACCGATTGTGTCATTTTCATAAATGAAAATGACAGTCATAAGACTGTAGGACAAACCAGGTGATTAAAATATTCCATTGAATAACACTTTAAAGTATGTATGAACTTTCTACATTTCTAATTGTTATTCAGTATATATTTTAACAAATTATTTAATTACTAGTATATTTTTTATTCACTTATGTATTTGCACACAAAACCCTTCCCCCTTCATTTATAACAGTTATACTTAGTATAATTTTGTTGTGTGTCCTAAATTATAACAACATTTAACACATTTTTTTGATATTTTTAACACGAATATCTAAACTCACTTTCCTCGTTTTGTTTTCTTACGATAATTAGTATTTTTTCGCTTAAATTGCTTGTAAATATTGCGCAGTTATATTTAAATAGATATTGAATTTTACTGTACTTAAGACTTAAAATATCGTTTTTTGCCTGTTCTTAGAATTTAAGTCCCGCTCACTGTATAATGTGGTGCTCATTAATTAAAAGACGCTTTCCGAAATTATTTTATCGTTCCTCACTTAATATTTTAGCAAAATAAAATTTTTGTTTGGAATATTTTGTTGAATCTCTCAAATATAAAAAAAAATATATTTTTCATATAAAAAAAAAAATTATAAAAAAGAGCATTGAATTTTTATAAATTTTGTATATAATTTTTGCCTTGATTAAGCTTTTTGGTGTATATTTCTTGTAAAAATATATTGAAATAATGAAAATAAAAAAATCAGCTTTTTTTATTTTTAGTTTTTAATTGAACAAATTCCAAACGGTAAAGTGCACATAACTGTAAAAGTGACCAAATTAGTCTTGTGCCAAAATATTATATTTGCTTCTTTATCACTACTTGCTCATTAATTAATAATATTAGGATAAATATTATGTAATTATAATTAAATGTACAAATTATTAAAAAAACGTGTATCAAACGCTTTGTTTTACCATGTTAACTAAATGCAATACTATAATTATTAATACTGACAATTAGTTGTTAAATTTTTATTTATTTATAAGTATGGGTTTTTGGTATAATTAAGTAAAATATGAAGCACTCTAAGTATTATAACTAACTGGCTGTAGACTTAAGTTAAGTACAAAATAAGTAATACTATAAAAAAACAAAATTAAATGTATGTTCGAATAATTTTTAACAAGAGTTGTCAGTAATTTTGGTTATCCTATGGTAAATATTTTGGTTGAATCGTCTGGCCTAGGAGTTGAGATTTAATATACCCATTTTCGAACTTATAATCAACTCCATCTAAAAAGAGTTCCAAAAACTTTCTTGGCGGTTCAAAATTTTGGTGCTCCAATATCTTTTTTTCCTTTTTACTTTGCGCTTAGCAACATCTAAAGTACTTCAGTTTTTATTATGATATTCTGAAATTTTTACCAAATCAAGTCTTCATGTTTTGATTTTAATGTATATTCTGTGATATTTATTTAAAATGGAGTGACCTAATTAAAAAGGCTTTGCGCAAAAAAAAAAAAAAAAATACAATTTAAATAAATTATTTTCGTAACATTTTTGTCAATTATTGCAATAATAAAATAAGTGATGCATTAATTTTTGAATATAACAGCTTATTTACTTAATTTGATATTATTTTTCTAGCTGTGTATGCATCATTTTCCCATTGGTATTATCGAGAATTATTATCTAGTCTAATGAATTACTAGTGTCCAAACATTAAATCAACAAATTCTGTGACATAATTTTATTATTGATGTGTACGCTCAATAAATTTTTGGTACAAAATTTTTTGCACACTTAAATTAATAGTATTAAAACAATAAAACTAAATATTTAAAAACAATATTAAATTTTGATTTCTAGGACAATTAAAAAAAAAAGTGGTAACAATTCTAAAAACAAACAAAAAAATGTATAAAATAATTCACGCCTTCAAACAACTGTTACTTATAAATAATTATAATCAGGTTGATAATATATTTTTATTAAGTTTTCTTAATTTATTTTTTAATTTATTTTTGATATCATAACTTTTGGCAATATTTAATAAATGCAAATTTAATACTTATATATTTATCAGGAAAATTGCTCAGATGCTACGAATAAATAAAAATATTTTGAAATTTACAATAAGGATTCATAACCATCATTAAAAATTTATACTTTTAGTTCTTGTAATCATTCGTAACATTCATTGTCATATATTACAACAAAATTCAACATAAAAATAAACATTTGAAACTGTTAAGCCTGTCTGAGCACTCAGGGGACCAGGGTGGCAAGCCAAAATCATTTCAGTTACTTTTAAATATAAAAAAAATTAAAACATTCTAGATTAGATAAATAATATATATTATATATATTTATATTAGAAATCAAAACTAAATATTTTAGTTGAGATTTTTGATTCTAGTTGAAAAAATTCAGTAAACTTGTGATGTTTATAATTGTATTTTCTTAAAAAAAATATCCACATTTTTCGAAGATGAAAAAAAATTGTAGAGCGTAATTTTAATATGGCTGTAAAAATACTTTATAAGATAAACTAGATCAAAACCATCAACTAAATTCTTAAATTTCATTTTAAATATCTAAATGTTCGCAAATTTAATCAGGAAAAAAAGTAAAAAATATTAAAAAAAAAAAAAAAAAGAGAAAAAAATTATTTAAAAATAAAAGAAAAATTTACAAAAAAATATTGATATTAGAAATATATACAAATAAATCTCAAGCCAAATTATTTCTATGTTAATATTAATTTATAATCTATATAAAATAAACCGTTCCACAATTTGGAATATTATGGTCTGAACATAGTCTGCCTGTCTGAACTATCTTTGCGGTAGTAATTAAGTATAACTTAATAATTTGATGAACATGAACATTAAATAAAAATAAATATAACAGTTTTCAGGTTAAAAATGGCATATATTTTTAATAATATTAAAATAGATGTTATTGTCTTTATAAAATTAACAAGTAATTAAGTTTAAAGTAAGTGCTTTTAAAAATGTAAGAATTACACAGCAGAATTCATAATATATTTAACGGAGTATATTTGATTTCGATATATTACCAAAATATGTTGTAAAAACTGTATTGTATCGTCTTGTGTGTAACGATTGACCAGTATGCATTCAATAAAGGTTGTCCTAAATGTATTTTATTTATTTTGTTTCAAGTATACAACCAACATATCATGCTTCCTCTTTCCTTATAATATATTTCAGTATGCAATTCACCATTTTTTTTTAAGAATGACATTTTTTGTAAAATTTAAAACATTGTTTTTTTACTTTTATTGTTCATCGATAAATACAGTTATGAATGGATCTTTTATTATGGATACAAAAATATATGTAAAAAATGTCTCTAAGGAGCTTTCAAACATTTATCAACCTTGTATAAATAAAAATTATCTCCATTTTTAAGGTCACATACGTATATTATTATTGGAGATTCAAGCTTAGATTTTAATGCGAAAGTAAAAACAAACTAAATGCGATGCCATTCAGTTCACTATATTTTTGCTAGAATATATAGAAATACTATTAATTATTTTAGTTAAAATAACACTATACTATTAATAATTAATCTTAAATATATATGAGATACATTTTAAGTCTATGAAGCATAGAAGCATAATTTAATCATGCTAAGGTGTAATAGAATCGTGCTATGAAGTGACCTATCATGTTCTTACACTTATAAACTGATAGGGCTGTCGATATAGTTTCATTCTGCTAAGATTTTTCAGCGTCGTAGCATCATAAATATAAACCACTCATTTCATTATGTTCCCAGCTGATTTCTATTTCAGTGACTATTAAAATGCAATCAAAGTACATGTAAAACATGGTATGCCAATTCGCATCTTGTCAACCAGAAACATAACTATAAAGCACAGTACACATTCATAGTTTTCAAATGTATAAATAATTATACATGAGTTTATAAATCATATGAAGAAATAAACATGATGAACATATTAATAATTTACCTATTTAAAATATTTTTTTATACATTCTACAATTCTTCATCTGAATGATAACCTCTAGAAATGCTTTGTATCCAATCAGGAGCTTGTAAACTAAAAAATTTTAAATTATAAATTAAAATTATAGAAACAATAAATTGAACGTTTATTACACAACTATAGCCAAATACTTTAGGAGCTAATTCCAACTAACCATTTTTTAAATTTATTTCCTTTTCTACCGCAATCAAGTATCCATTTATTAGTCAAATTAGTTTTCTTTTGGAAATCTATGGTATGTAATATCCGTATCTTTTATTTTATGGTAATTGTTTTTACAATTAGCGAGAGCAAAACAAGCCATTGTCAATTATAATAATTAATTACAATTGTATCACATCTGTGTACTGTTGTTGTATAATAATAATAATAATAATAATACCCTTTGATTAATGGCTATATAGCTGAAAGTAGCTAAAAGCCAGAAATTAAAAAAAAAAAAAGTTGGGTAATTCTAAATAGTTCTTAATTTTACCGGTAGTTGGCGACTTTCTTAGCATGAAAGTCCTATATTAGTCCACGGTTGAATAATGTAGAGCTTGTGACACTGAAACATTGGAAATACACCAATACGGATTTTCAAATTTATTAAAGACAAAAATTTATTGCTTTTTTTGTATAATAAGATATTATATAAAATTAATTTCCGAGATAATGGAAAAATATTATTGAACATAAATAATAGTTGTTTATAAAAAATACTGATGCTTATATACTGGATACGGGATATATCTACTGAGCTTTTATTGTTTCTATAACTACAAGAAAATTTGTAAATCTGTGTAAAGATACTTTCAGTATCTTGGACTCCTTCCTTTCATTATATTATATTCATATTTTTTTTAATTATATCAATTAATTCGACATATCAATCATACTGTAACATGTTTTAGGAAATTGGACATTATTCCTACAACAAAGAAATTTACAATTATTGAAAAATTCCTGGTTTCCTCTACCCAAAAAATAAGAAGATTAATTTCCCTATCAACATCCAATTTTGCAGATAATTTGAACATTATTTCTACTACAAAGAAAATTATAATTATTAAAATTTTCGTCGTTTCCTCTCCCAATATATGAAGATTAATTTCCCTATCCCATTTTGCAGGATATGTTTTTATATAATAATTTCTTTTAAACTATATTAAAAACAGTTTATAAATGATATACTCTTGATTTTTGTCTTAAGAACTTTTAAAGTTTTTAAAATAAAATTTAAAAAAAATATGTGGAAAACACGTTTTTCAACTCATTATTTAAAAAAAATAGATAGGTAGTTGTCAAGATGATCCCGAAAACAGTTAGTTGGAAATTACACTCTACTTTTACGTGGGATTTTAACAACATACCTTTCTGACGCTTATTTAAAATGTCTTTTAACACTTACTTAACTTACTCAAACGGAGTGTGCTTCTAACAGTTGTGGGTAATCTCTCGTAACAGTATATTTAACCAACTGCGGTAAAGCAAAAAATGGAGAGTATGACGTGTTTGACCTGTATATATGTCTATCCGTTTCTATCTATGTTCCCTTGTAACTAGTAAACGGCTGAACCGTTTTTGATGAATAAGTCATAAAGTGTTGAAAAAGGTCGTTAATCACCTACTTTTATGAGTAAGAGGCGATTATCACCTGATATTTTTTGCTCTTCAGTGTATTAATTGATTTTGAAGTTTTTTTCTTCGTACTGCAGTCGGATTTTTTAATTTTTTATATACTTTGATATTTATTTAATAATTTTGTTTTTCTTGTTTGTAATTAATTATTTAATAATTTTGTTTTTCGTATTTCTAATTAAGAATCACTCTTATAAACTTTTTTGCAATTATATAATTTAATAAAGTTAATATTACTAAAATATTGTCATGATTTTTTATTTTAGCTTAAAACATGATTCAAATACGTTCAAAATTATACTACGTTCATTCCTAAAAATTTTTGTAAATATCATTATAATCCTGTGTGTTGTATTCAGTTAGTGTTTGAAAGGCCTACGTTACTTGATGAATTACAGTTTAAAAGATGACTTACCTTGGGTGTTTAGTTGACTGATACAGTTGCGTTTGCTTTATGGACTGGGCTACACATATATGAGAAGAGGGGTAATAATAAAATATTTTTACAGTTTTTTTTTAGCAGAAACGTTACCCATACGATCCGAAACGATTTTTTATTGGTCAGAGGATTGGATTGAATCAGGCATTGAAATATCGCCTATTATTTTACCTTAGCCTTACATAATATTTTTTATAAATGATTTGTTTTTTTTTTTTTAATTTTTGCGATTGTATAAGAAAACCTTAAAAAAACGACAAGACTTCTAAATATTTTGTTCACTGTTTATGACTTCTTTAGAAAAATTCAAGTTCTTCAAAAATATTATTTATTTTACGATCGGTCGATTTTTCGAAATATTGCATTGAATACATCCGATATATCGGCCTCTGAAACGGATTTTTAGCGATATTTCAAAAATTTTTTTTATCGATTCTCTACGCATCGAATAGTTAAATAGATTAATTTTGAAATCTGTTATTCACAATTACCTTAGAACTTACCCTAGAACTATTTCATCCAAATCGAGAGCAAAAAACTATGTTAATAAGGGTATTTTGACCTATAAATTTTAATAATACCCTATTTAACGATAACTTATTTAAATTTAACGAAACTAGTTGGCAAGTCGTAAAAAACGTTATTTTTGAATTTTCTCAATCTTCATTAACATAGAAAACCCATAATAAACGTTGAAAAAAAATGTTGATGTTTTTTACAATCAAAGAAAAGTTAAAACAATCGCAAAAAGTATGTTTTCGACAAAATTCACCATTTAAGTTAGTTAACATACATAATATATTTATTACACGGGTAAGTTACATAATATATTTATTAATTTTAATTAAAATGTAAACAAATAGGTAGGATGATGTTGAAGAGCACAAGGTAAATGAATCACATTAATTTTAATTAATTTTTGAGTTACAAGCATTTAAATATTTTAATTGCCTTTTTAGTAGACGCCGATTGCTAAAGTAGTTTAGATTAGCAAAATTAAGCGAAGAAATTAAGTTTTGACAAAAATAATGTACGAATTGGGGCATATTATCTGAATTATTTTAATAGTGGATATTTTTTTTTTTTTAAATGTGTGCAATTTACTTACCGCAGAAGTGAAACTTATGAAAAGTAGCCTAAGAGAGATTAAGATGGATATTGAGTATCAGGGGTATTATGGGTCATGCACAATATACCGACAAGCGATGGTTTCTCTGAACTGTATAAATTTTGTTTGATGATTGAACAATCTGTGGTTTTCATTTTCAATTTTATAGAGTTCATAGTAAATCATTTGATAATAATCATCGCGACGACGTTCGAATTGATCGCAGGACTGACATGATAAAAAAGAATTTCAAAGATATTAACCTATTTATATTGTTTATGATAACAGTTAGTTAGTTTTTAAATTAACTTTCTGAGATTGAAATATTATTAATTTACAAATTGCATTAGATGATTTATCAATCAAAAGAATACATCTCAAATCGCTTGTATAATAATGGAAGAGAATATAAAAAAAGTTAAATGGCAAAGTTTTAGGTAATAAAAAGATCTTCATCAATCGCTTAAAAAGTCTCCTCCACGTACTATGAACGGTATGAATAAACATTATATGCATCCTATTAAAATAATTGTTTTACTAATTATATAAAATAAGTTTGGACCGTTGGGGAGGAAAAGACCCTATTATATGTCACTTAGAAAACTGCGAGAGGTTTGAACTTTGTATGAAATATCCGAAACTACTCATTCGATTTCAAAAATATTTAGAATGGCTTTTCAAGGAGTTATACGGTAAGTTTTCGTAATCACATTCCATACAACAAAAAGTAGAGGCCAATATTAAAATGCATTTATATAAAATATCTCCACATACAAAAAAATTTACGTTCATAGGTAATATTATAATAATTTACTGATATTATTTGTATATTTTTGAAACATTTAAGAGGGGTTGTTTGTATATTATAATACATGATAAGTTTAATATGCATATGTTAATATTGTGCATATGTATGTGCAGTTAATATAACTTCCCGTTTTTGCCATAAATTAAAAAAAACCCCTGACATAACTTGGTTTTGAAATTTGTCATAGTGTATAGTATTCTACTAGCCAGTCAAGCCCTGTCATTTGATAACTATATTGAGAAAGTCGTGAAAAAAAATATGTAATCCACCATTTCGCGGCGGCGGCCATCTTGGATCGATTTTCATTATAGCTAAGAATAAAAACAAACAAAAACTAGACAGACACACACGTCAAACTTATAAAATCCCGTCGTTTTTCGTCAGGGGGTTAAAAAATAACACAGGTTCAACCTGTATATTATCCCTTTAAAATAAAAGGGTTATTCGTTAGGCGAAACAACGAACACAGCTGGTATTAAGCTATTAAAAAATATTGAAATAGGTTTGTATAAAATATCACAAGTGTTTTCATCAATTATTTTATTTAACATACTGTATAATAAAATTATATTTAATAGTACGTTTATTCAGTAGTAGAAAAAATTACATCATAACAAATTTCAAACTAATTGTAAAATTAATAATGAACAATTTTGTATTTTATTCTACTACTTTTGTTTTGTACCAGATTTTATTTTATATTAATACAGCAATAATTTTTACATTTCAGCATCTTTTTTTTAATACTCACATAAAATAATATATTGAATGTTGCTGCGTTTTTATCTTACATGTTGATTCTAATACTACTTATAGTGAACTAGTAACAAATAATAGTCACTGATTACCATGTTTCTTTACCATATGAATGTGATAATTTTATTATACACAAATATATTCAATAATAATAATTTTTTGAAATATGTTTCAAATTTTATTACGCAATAATAAATACTTGAATCATGTTAAGTTGCAGTCATCCTTTTTTTAATTAGAACAGACTAGCCTTTAAAGTTAGTATCTTTGTTTATAATTTTTAAGCATGCTTGGATATTAAAAATTAGTCAGATTAAAAAGAAATTTGAGTCAGATAAAATAAATTATATAGTAGATAATAACCAATTAAGTAGGTTCAACTTACACCTTACACTCGATTATACGAATTAATGGCATCTTTCACCCATCTGCTTACCCGAAGAAAATTGTTTATCAAATTGAAAACCTGTTCCTCGCCACTTAAATAAAAATTGATACTGATTCATATGTTAGGTATGTGAACAATTAACACTATTATTTTTTCTCTCACATTTATATTTTTGAAACAATTATATATATTAATACAATCTTTGTCTTAGTTTGTTATAGGCTTGCTTAATAAATAGACTATACAAAAGACTATAATATATATAATAAATGTCAAATGCGAAAGGTAGTTACAGAAATTAGTGTGTTCAAACAAACATTTTTCTTAAGCAACTCAGGCGATACTTTTCATTACTTTTACACATATTTGATAAAACAAAGTTTCCATTCGAAAGACAAATGTGTGATACATAAATATATTACTGAATGCAATTATTATATAAAATATTATTGAATATATTAGTTTTATATTACTTAAAAGCAAATTACTATATACCATGACTAAAAATAGAAAAATTTTCACACTGCATTGTATAAAAATAATCTTTTTTTATATTTAATATAATATATTTTATAATAATGATATGATTATTTAAAAAAGTAAAAATTTTTTGAAAAAATACTCTGTTTAATGTATGGTTGTTTGTGTATAGAGCAGTACATTTTGTGGGTGTATATGTTTACCATAAAAAGAATATTAAATTGCAGGTATCATATATTTTTACAAATTCCACGCAACAAAATCATGCAATTTATGCATTTAATTTTTTTTAAATTGTGTGAAAATTGTTGCACGGATTTCTATATAAATTCGATAATTATTTAATCATATAGTTAATTAGTTATTTGTTG
This sequence comes from Chrysopa pallens, assembly GCA_020423425.1. Classification (NCBI taxonomy): domain Eukaryota; kingdom Metazoa; phylum Arthropoda; class Insecta; order Neuroptera; family Chrysopidae; genus Chrysopa; species Chrysopa pallens. The sequence goes on from CM035593.1 coordinate 86,732,634, forward strand.
ATTTTCAGATTTTCTTAATTTAATAATCAAATTAATTAAGTTTGAAATTTTAACTTGCTACTTAAGCTAGGTAAGGGCTTGGTTCTTAAACGATCCTTGCCACATAAAACAAAACGTAAGCTTACCCTGATAATAAAAGTCCTATTCAATCCTATAGGAATTGAACAGAATATTGTTAGGATTAAATAGAAAATTTCATTGAAAAAATTATTTTGAATGTAATATTCTTTTAGAAATTGAATAGGACATTTTTATAGGGGTAAGGTTTAAATAATAGAGACAAGAGCTCACCAGTAGATGACACTTAATGTTTCTTTTTAAAAATAGTTTCGTAAATTGGAAACAAATAATTTAAGTTTGAGGTATTTATATTGATAAATTTCAGTAAAATTTATAAAATTGTAAACACGATCGTTAAAGTTTGTGTTACTAAAGCCGAAAATAACGGAGGAACGTTTCTTAATTTTTAGATGATGTATAAGAAGCTTTGGTTAAATAATATAAAAAAAAATTTGGATGTAGGCATTAAATTAAGAAAACACATTATTGTTATCTTATATTCTTGTTCCCCCTTTTTATTGACGCATTCTTATACAAAATGTATAAAGATTATTATTTACTTATATTTTATGTGGAAATGAACTTTGTTAAAGATAACATACTCCTTAGTACTATAGACTCTTAAATAAAAAGCAATACTTCATTTTGTCTTAATACAATTTTTTTTAAATTTTCAAATACTCTTAGTTAAAATCTGGCTCAATAAAAACCGAATTTTCATATTGTAAATTATAAAATAATACAGATTGAAATTTTATTCTGATTTATATTACAAACTGCATAGTGATAAGAACTAGGAAAATTATACAGTCAGTTCTCTTTATTGAAGCATTTATATTTCCTTTTGAATAAAATTAATACGTGATATTCATAAAATCTTTAAAATAAAAAGTATTTCAAATTACACAAGCATATAATAACAAAATTAGTATTAATAAAAAATTACTAGGTTAGGTGTCTATCAGCAACATCATTTATAAATATATACTTCCAGAAATATTTATGTGATCTAATTGTATTTAGACGAATTTTACTTATCTTTCTAAGAAAATTATCATTATCTCGATTACGCGAATAAGCTCAAAAATTTTTTTAATTGGATGTTTTTGCCTAAAAATAACCTAAAACGTCCAGTTTATTTTATCAAATTTTTCACAAAAAAACTTTTTGCATCCTTATTATTTATTTTTTTTGGATCTCACTTATATTTATATTTTTAGAATAACACAAAATGACTAAATCAAACTAAAATTTCTAAGTTTGTATTTATAAATGATACTGATTAGCAACAGTAATGATGCTATTTGCCATGAAATTGTTTTTGTTTAATATAGGTAAAATTGAATTTTGTATACTGAAATGTACTAGAAAATCTTTCAAAAAACTAAATTGAATCCATGTGTGCAGTTTCCTCGATTTATATATATTTTATCATATAAAATTTTAACGATCAATCTTAATGACATAGCAACAAAAAACATTCAAAAAATTTATAATATATTTTTTTAATCATTTTTCCAATTTTTGAAAATGTAAATATAATTTTACCATGTCTTTTATTATAATTCAATAATACCGAAAAAATAATAATTATTAAAAGAAATTTATTACTAAGCATAAATTTAGTGATGTTCTTTTGGTTTTTGAAAGGAAATTAATCTTCTAAAGTGACATTCTTAAATAAATAGGACATTGATTCCTTATTATGGATTCGACGAATAGCTTCAGATAATAAAACTGAAATATCAACAGTTTTAATCTTATGGCACTGCATTTTCTGTAATTCATGGGGAACAGTATTTGTTACAACCACCTAAAAAATAAATTTTACGTTTTTTATTATTCTTATTGTAAAGAAGTTTGATTTCTTAAATTCTATTTTTTATTTTTTTTTTTGACACATCTAGACCATATTTTTACAAAGGTTCATCTTTGCACAAACCTTTAGTGAGTTAATCATTGAGAGAATAGGTAAACTTCCTATCTATGTGTATAGATAGTAAATTTAACAATAAAATAAAAATTGTATATTTTGTTGATTGCTGATTTCGTAAAATGAGCAACATTAACGCAGAGAATTTTTTTAAATTTTACAAACCTCTTGTTTTTTTCTCGAAATTAAAAAGCATTTAAAAATTAGGTTTGAAGTTTAGGGTTAGTTATCAAAGTAATAATTACTTGAAAATCAAAAAAGCTTATTGTTTGTAGCCATTTTAAAAGAAATAAAAAAGGACATATTAGTGAACGATGGCGATTGACACCCGTTATAACGTTGTCTTTAAGTATTAATGGTAAATAAGAATAAAAGTGGTTTACCTCATCAATTGCTGAATCTTCAATTAAGCGTGGAGCATCTGACGACAACAATCCATGAGTTGCTAATACGTATATTTTGTAAGCACCACGTTCTTTTAATACTTCAGCAGCGGCGACAAACGATTGTACATCATCAATTAAATCATCCTATTAAAATTGAATGGTATACAACGATGGGAAGGTATAAATAATATTCTAAATTTAATAAAAACAAATCGAGAAATTTCTAACTATCGAAAGAATTGGTTTTTATATCCTAACTATTAAGGATTTAATAGAAGAACCAAAACTCAAAATAATGATGAAACAATTATTTTCATATATTTTTTTCTGAAAAAAGACTATTTTATGCATAAAAGCAAAGAATACAGACGCCAATAGCTGCTCATATGTACAATTTTTAAGTATTCAAAAAATTGTAGTACTTATCCCGATCACCAGTTGGCTACCTACCCTGACCACCAATTAAAAATCACGTTATTCTAATTCATTATTGCATTCGATTTATCAAAGATTTCAGATACCCATTCTTTCGCGACATTCAACATCTATAGCCATCCGTTGGTCACAGCTTGTAAGCACATTAAATACCAGCATTAAACAACAATAGTTAACTAGTGATCAGGGTAAGAACTTAAGTTTTTTTTAATACACAAAAGTTGGATTTATCGGCAGTTTTGGAGATTTGTCGTCATTACTATATATTGTTTGTTTACATTCATGTTTTGCTTGATAAAATGGACAATAAATTAAGTATTAATAAGTGAATTAAATGATAAAATAATATTTTATAATTAAATTATTAGAATATTAAAAATTATTTGAACGAAAAATGGGGAAAAATTACTCAAATTTTATTATTTGTTGACATTTTGAAAACATTTACATAGTAATATAAATCGTAGTAATTAATGAGAAAATGTCAAATTTTGAAGTCAAAACAATCGATAAATTTTAAAAGTCCCGTGAATCCATGTATGCTGAAAAATCATAAAATTTGGGAAAAAACATCATAGTTTAACCATCATAGTAAAACCATTAGATCTTATGTTTTTGACAATTCATCATGTCTTGACTTTTTTCATGTAGCTTTGCTGTTTTTGAGATAATAACATTATTACAAAAATTTGCATTATTAGGCTAAAATTTGATTACTTTTTGTTTACTAACAAAACAGACGATTTTTTTCTCAAATTTTTATTTTTCAGCATACTTGGATTCGCTGAACTTTTAAGCGTGTTCGCATTGCGTAAATGGGATTTTTAATCTTACATGGTTCATTTTCTACTCTATAATGAGAACGTTAATTTAATTTTGAAAACTTAAATAAAACAAACTCAATATTGGTTGGATACTCACACCATTATTAACTAATCTTTACTTAATTTATGAAAGTTAATTTGGATTAATTTTTATTAAAATTCTTGTGTTTTTTTTGTATAACTGTGAAAATTATTTTGTCACATTTTTTATTTAATAATCGGAATTGTAATTATTAATTAAATATAAAAAAATGACGCTAATAAAATCAATATTTAAAGTTGAAAACTTCTTAAATAAAATAATGATACAGGAACACAAATAATTTTTATTACACATACCACCATAATAGCAATACGTCCTCCTACATCACCAACAACACTAATTGGTGGTTTTTCTTTCGCTGGATGAGCAGGGACTCCTCCACCTACTTCCATAGTTCTGGTAGCTAAGTCTAATGAGGTAGAAGGTGGTGGACTGTACCGACCATCAACTTCATCCGATTCAGCTTCTTTTTGTTCTCCATGAATAACTGCGATACCTAAACGTAAACGTTCAGCGTATGATGTAGCTTTCTTAGCTGAACCCGGATTGCGTGCTACAATGACTGCATTTCGGTAATCGGGTATCTAATAAATAAAAAGAATGAAGAAATATTAAAAAGATTCAAGATCCAATAATCTAGTCGAACTCTCAATTTTTAAAATTATTTTAATGAAGAAAATGATAAACTTGATGTCAAAGAAGCCCTCTACGGAAAAATAGACAATAATTTTATTAAAAAACTATTTTATTTGTAATTTCTATCCTAAAATATGCGGGTGATCAAACAGTTACAGCGGGTCATATTGAAAAGTCGTAAGCTAGTTAATAAATATAAGTTTATATATGATAAACACACAACAAATATCTTCTGCGATGCGTGCACAGGACATTCTTTTACTATTATATGACTTTTTTATTGAAATTTGTGTATTAAACAACTCTATCATGTAAATATTAGGTCTGGTCACAAGTTTTATAATCACTAGCTTTGTAACTAAACTCGGTCTCAAGTAAGGTTGCCATTTATCAGCGCTTCTCTTTCTGTTGTACATAAAAGATATGTATGAGTAAATGGACAACGTAGATACGACGTCACCTGATATAAAGGGAAAAGAAATTAAAATATTACTGTATACAGATGACGTCATATTTATGTAAAAAACCCGTTGGTGGTATGCGCTAAGCCTTATATTATCTAGAGGAGTTTTGTGAATAAAACAAAAATGAACTGGGAACTAAGATTGTTGAATATCAAAGTATAAAAAATGCCATTAATTACCCGAATAAATTAATCAATACGGACAAAAGGATGCAAATAATGTGTATGAATGATGGTACATTAGATCATTTTGACAGTTATATTGAATGAAAGAGGATTGAATTGCATAGATGATAAATGTAAGCGAATAAATGTTTAAAGAATAATTGAAAAGAAAGTGTTGAATGATATTTGAAAAATATAATAATGAAAGAGAGCCTGTGTATTTGACTATTATAAACAAGGCGCTAATTATTTGAATGTATGCGATAGGAATGAAAGGTATTTGATTGGGAATTTCAGAATGTATGGATTAATGTGGGAAAATAAGAAAGTGGATGATGCGAAATTAAGTGTTTTACGTGATGCAGCAAGGAGTGTTAGCCATTTGATAGAGGCCTGCCCAGGAACAGTAAGTGTAGAGAAATTTGAACTAGAACAATTGCATTTTGCTAGTATCTCAGTTATCCTAAATTTAAAAAATACAGACGCATAAAGTCGTTAACGAAATGCCACGACATATCCACGAGAAACCGAAATCATATTTTAACTAATCTTGTTCATGATCTCACAATACAATTATTACAGACTAATTTTTTTTTTTACTTTCATCTATGCTTTTGTGAGTTTTTCCCGAATTTTCATCAAAAATACATTTATTGAGATTCTCTGAATCCAAAAATTGGTCTTTGATGTGTATGTGGATGTCTGTAACGGCGATATCCTATTGAACGCGTTATCTATAATTCACCAAACTTGATTTAGTTTTTACATTTTTCTCTAAAATCGAGATTGATTTTCTAAAATTTGAGTATGTTTACAGAACATTTTAAGCTCTATATCTTTTATTTGAAACATTTTTCTGGGAAAATTCAAGTAGTCATATTTAGCTACATACATAATACTGTACTTACATATTATACTTTAATCCATTTATTTTTTAGTTTTTTGTATTATTAGTTTAGTTTTCGTTTCGATGGTTTAAACAAGCATACATTTGTGAAATCAAACTTTACTCATTTCAGAATTTATACAAAAAAAAAAAAAACCTATTATCGATATTTAGATGATATAATTTTTTGTAGAGTCCGTTCCATATTATTTGGTTAAATAATTTTTAAATTGTTTTCAACTTACACTTTCTTGAATATATTGAAGTAAAAATGGAGACGCACGAAGATTATCAACAGGACAATCGAAAAAGCCTTGTATTTCTTTTTGATGTAAATCCATGGTAATAATATGAGTTAATCCTGATTTACACATCATTTTAGCTAATAATTTACTAACAATACACCCTCGTTTTCTCATTTTGCACTGTTTGCTATATGGTAAATATGGAATCACAGCAACAATAGACTTAGCTGAAGATGTTTTACATGCATACGCTAAAATTAGTAGTTCCATAATATTGTTGTTAACATCTCTGAAAAATATACTTTTTGTTATAGATATAATTTTATCTTCACTTTTGGTCTAATCATGCAAGTAAGAGTGAAATTAAAAAAACTTTCAAATATGATTTAATATAAAGCGTTCCAGAATGACTGTGTATTTCAGTCTGTACAATTATAATTAGAAAATTAATAAGGAATTTTTTAATCCTATATGTGCCTCCAACAACATTAATTAATTACCTCACTACTGCGTTTAGTCCCTCTAACAAAGGTTTTTCATATGACCGAAATAAGAGATCATTTCTTTATTGGTGATAATCAAACAATATTCGATTACTGGAGCACCACAAATAGGGTAAGAAGGAAGGGGTGTAAAATCAGCCAGAACATCAATGTTCCTCATCATATCAAGTCATTGATAAATACAGCTTTAAAAATTTGTATATGGCTTGATTATCGTTAGTGTAACATCTGTATTTTCTACGAAAATACTGAAAAGTTGGGCGTTTTCTTTTTCAGAACCAGTGAAATTTTTTCTTAATATGATTACGGACAGTCTATATGTAAGAATAGAAATATTTATTATGAAAAATCACGAATCCTACTTAATTAAAATATTCGAATATTATTTTTGTTTTTCAATTAAAATATTTTAATTAACTATGGAGCTGAGAATTGAAAATTAATTAGGTATTCTATTTTGAAAGACAAAACAACTGTTGCGTCTGATCAAATTAGAAAGAATTGTTTTTAATTTTATTTTCCTGTTGCGTGTGAAGGTTTAAAATTTTTTTTATTTTACCATAAATTTCTATATATAATAATATTTAACATTGCTTAGAAAGTCAAATTTAATTCTGAGAAGTTGAATTTAATGGATTTTGGAATACTATAAATATTTTGGAAAAATAACATGGGCTCCCCTATAACATGACTAAGATTTGATGAATATTGAACATAAAAGGCTCAGGTCTCTACATCACTATAAAAGTTTAAAATCTTCACCGAAACAATAAATAAACAATGTGCATTTTTTAAACTTACTTGGTACCAGTTTGAATAATATAAATATCTTTTCCACGAACCGAATCTCCTATTTCCACCATAGACTCACGATTCGTTTTATGATAAACAGCACAACCGCTGTTTTTTACTCCAAGTCGACTACATATTAATGATGCTAATTCAGGATGTGAATTCCCACTTATAATGCAAATATCAGATGTTATTGGACCCTCCATTTCACCACCAGTACTTCGTTTTGTTAAACGAAAACCGTTCAATCTAAATTGTAAAACATATACATTATAATTATCAATATTTATAAACATTTGTAAATAGTGAAACAAATACTAACATACTTTTCCTTTTCGACATGTATTTCTCTAGCCGAAAATAAATGAATAATTGGTATTGAATGCTTTAATTTAATCTACCTTTAGCATCAAATTAAAATTAATTTATTAGACTACTAGCTTTTAAAATAATCAATTGCTTAAAATACTACAGCAATTTATGAAAAATATTCAATTTCTAATTATATAAATACGTTTTTTCATTATTCTAGACTCGAATACGGTATACATTCATAACATTATTAAAGTAAATTCATTTTCCTTTTGTGAAAATAACTAATTCGTTAGTACCTACGTTGCTCTTGAATTTCAGGAAAGTTGATAGAATTAATAGAAAGACAGGTTCATTTTAATTTTATAATATATAAAATAGTATAGGAATTCAGCATATAGGTTAATGCTTTATAACTTTCAAATAAAAGTTTTGACTTTTGTTTTACAATTTTTATCCCAAATATTGCAATTCAAATAAAAATATGTAAATGAATGTACCCCCAACTTTGTCACGTGTTTTTCGAATTTATATAGAAAATGTGAATCTAGGAATAAAATTTTTCATATTATATATTTATTTGAAATTATATGTAATTAATATAATTATTTAAAGAAAATACAAATTTTTACGTGATATAAGAAAAATTGCCGATTAGATTAATTTAAATACCTTTAATCAAATATGACGGAATTTATGAAACAATTATTGTGGTAGAGTTGAAATATCGAAAACATACAACACAACAACCTCATTGAGTTTACTTGTTACCCCTTGAAAAATGAATTCTAGAATAAATATGTATTTCATATGCAATATTTAAATGTAAATTAGCAATAAATTGATTCTATAAAAGCAAATATGATACGATTGTATTAATAAAAAAAAAAAAATACTAATAATAATGATTATTAAACCTCTTATTATACTCAGAATCAAAACATGCCATTTTATTCGAAAATAACAAATTGTACTAAAATGTAAAAAACACAAATCATAAATAAATTAAATTATCATGATTTCTAATTTAATTAAGAATATAAATATTCCGTATGTATGTAATCATATGTAATGTATGATGATAAGAAATTATTAAAATAAATAAAAAAATCAATTAAATAACCTTGATTTATTGTGATACATTAATTTCAATCTTGTTCAGCTTTACCTCATGTACGGGTAAAAATACTTATATTAAAATTTTACTTCAATTACTATTTATATTTTACAATTTGTTTTACGAATCTTTATAGGAAGATAGTAAAAATATAGGATTAGTTTATATTTATATCGTTAGATAGCGCAATGATAAATGACGCTATTGTTTCGTGTTTAATCGTATTTCATGTCAATAAACCAAAATTTTCTTTGTAATTTTGTTTACATACATACTTATATTATTATTTATTAAATTTTTTTTGTACATAAAGAAAATTCATATTTTATTTTATTTGATATTTTTCATTCTGAAACACATATTGTTTATGCCATTTAAATTAAATTTTTGTAAGTTCAATTGTTTTAATACTTTCATTTTTCATAGAAAACTTTTCTTTTGTTTTGTGATTTTTATTGCCAATAATAATCTAAATTTCGTAGTATTCATGGCTGAATGATTAGAATTTCAGAAACAAAAAGTCAGATCAGAAAACACGTGTTTTTACTTAGTCCATTTGTATTTTGCCTTTTAAATTAACCTAAGTTTCATGTTTTTTCCATTTTAAGTAAAATATACCTTGTGTACGTTATTTGAAGTTAAATAATGACGGGGTAAAATGGGAGGATGTTTAACAATAGAAAGAGAAGAAATTCGTGCAAGACGTCGAAGCCAGGAAATTGATCGTCAACTTGGAGAATCAGCGAAACAGCAAAATAATGTTATTAAAATATTGCTTTTGGGTAAGTGATCTAATATAAAGATTTTGGGTTTCCTGGTCGACTGTGAGATGTGTTTCAAAATTTGTACAAAATATTTTAAATACGAGCATGGTTCGAAATTTTTTGTTTTATCCTTCAGGAATAATATTATTTCGTAAATTATAGGTGCAGGAGAGAGTGGAAAAAGTACTCTTGTTAAACAAATGAAAATAATCCATACGGATGGATTTACTAAAGCAGAATTGAGTAGTTTCAGACCAACGGTGTTGGATAATTTATTGGCATCAATGAAATATGTTTTGGCTGGAATGGGATTGTTGCGAATAAATCTTGAATATGCAAGGAATAAAATTCACGCTCAAACTGTTTTATCAAGCACTAGTTGTTTTGATTTGAGTTTTTGTGTTTTACCGGAAGTGGCTGCTGCGTTACAGGCTTTATGGTCTGATCGTGGTGTTCGATTAGCTGTAGCTAGAGGTTACGAATACGAGCTTAATGATTCTGCTTTATAGTAAGTTACTTTTATAATTGATTCACTTAAATTGAATAGTTTATTTAAGATTTTGAGTCGCTCTTCACTTGATGTCATGCGGCTCAATTCATCCAGCGAAGAGCGCCCTACCTTTAAAGAAAATGGAAAAGATTGAGAAAATAATCCTTTTTCGAAAACAAACAACTGTTTTTTTATTTTTTTTATTTCGATATTTATCATACCAGATATTGTGCATACCAGATATTTTATCAGTTAACGATGTCTATTATTTTTTATAGTTTATTTGAAAATATGGATCGTATCTGTGATGCTAAATATGTTCCAAATCCGACCGATGTTCTTCGAGCTCGAGTTCGAACCCAAGGTATAATGGAAACTAGATTCCGTGTTGCCGATGGAACTGTGATCAGTATGTACGATGTTGGTGGTCAACGATCTCAAAGGCGTAAATGGATTTATTGTTTTGATGATGTTCGAGCCGTACTCTTTGTTGTCGCCTTAAGTGGATACGATATGACTTTAGTGGTAATAATAGATTTATGTTTAAAAAATTGAATCACTTGTTAGCTAAATCCAATTTCTTTACATGTTATTGATACCAGGAACTAAATATGTAATCGATATTCGAACCATTTACAGATTGAGTCCTTAATTCTTATGCTTGTATTCCATTATATTTAAATGCCAAATGTTATAAAAATTTATTTTTAATTATTATGAATTAATGATCACTAAATTTACAAAACAATTTAACAATGTGTGGCTAAGGGATTCCAACTTTTGTTTTATAAATGATTTTAATAAAAATGAAAATATTATGTCGGAGCGTTTCAACGTGGACAGCAGATTTAATTTATACGAAACATACGAAGTTTAATTTTTAATTTATAAATCGTTTTTTTAGGAAGATCCGAATGTAAATCGTTTAGAAGAAAGTTTAAATTTATTTCAGCAGATTGTGAATAATCCATTTTTCCGAGATGCATCATTTGTTTTGTTTTTAAATAAACTGGATTTATTTCGAGAGAAAATTTTACATTCTGATCGGCATTTAAGAATATATTTTTCAGATTATGCAGGTAAATATGTGTTACCTAATTTATTAGTCTATTAATTTTCTTAATTTAAAAGGTGTTAATTTTTATCAAAATCTTCAAAGCTTTCAAATTTTACTGTAGCCATAGTTGCTTTTAATTTGTAAAGATCTCTAGCTAGATTTTTCTGTGTGTTCAGCTAAACAACTAAACTGAAAGAATTAATCAGAATTCAAAAAAATTTTTTACTTTTTTATTCTGTCAAATGTAATTTTTACAAAATAATATAATAATAATTTTAACACACCAATAAAATAAAATAATAGATTCGAATACAAGCATTAAATTATTTAAAACTGGTTATTTATTAAATTTCGCATATTTAGAGTAAAAAACTACAACGATTATTTCATTTTTTTATTTAGGGCCTGACAAAGATGTTGACCGCGCAGCCCTTTTTATTCAACATAAATTTTCATTACGAAATAATAATTCGCGAAGAGTTTTATATCCACATTTTACAACAGCAACGGATACAGCTAATGTTCAAGCAGTTTTTCAACTAGTTATGGATATGGTAATATCTGATAATTTAGGACAAGTAACTTTACTTTAATGAATTATTATGGCAGGTCTATTCACTGAAGAAATAATTTTAAATTTTATAAATACGTTTTCTATACGAACTGTAATAACTTTGATGACTTTTAATAGCGCTGTTATCTTTTTAATTATATTGTTTTGCCCTCTTTGAGATATGAGGATTATGTTTAAGATTGAGGCCAATTGAGATGAGTTGAAATTTAACTTTTTTCTGGGCGGGGGGGGGGTGGTTGTCAAAATGAATGAGTCTAGTGCTTTCAATCGAGAGCTATAAACTAAATAAAATTTGATTCAGAAATATTGTTGAATCCTATTCATATATCTTTTAATAGAACCAATTTACAGATACAACATAATGAAGATTTTCATTCAGTACGCTTTTCTTTAGTTTCTCTAATGATCTGTTTTTTTCTCTGGACTCAATACTAGACACAGAAAATGTTTTTATGACTCCATTGATATTTAGGACAACATTTCTGAGAAGGCAATACGATTTTTTCTTGATATATTAATGTTCAATAATGATTTGCATGCTTTGAAAGTTAATAATATAATAAAAATTTACAAAACGGCAATAGTTTAGCTGTACACATTTTAACGACGGCCTTTCATCATATTGTCGCGCTATTATTAAGTGTGTAAAGATTGATATTTGCTTTTTTGAAGTGTATGATGAGTACTTTTGTATCAGATATTACAAATTAACATTATACACTGCTAAAATAGAAATCGAGTAACGGCGTCATATTATAAAAAAAATTTCCCTTAAGTATACTTAATGTTTTGTTTTTAAAATTAACAATTTTCGTATGTCTAGTCGTTACGTAGTCTATGATTTATAATGAATAAAAAATAAACGATTCCATTTTAAACTGATTTAAACTCTTATCGAAGGTCATTTTTATTATTTTAAATTTTGTTACTGTTTTTAACATTCTTTAAAAAGACGTGAATTGTTTTTTAATTTTTAAATCAATAATTTGTGATAAACTAATACTTTGTGTATTAAAAATTTTGGTTTCATCGAAATTACCTATTTTTATTTATCACTTATTAATGAATTTAATTTTTTAATAAGATCTCAATAATTTAAATGTTATTTTTAAGAAGTTGGTGATTTAATTTTATTATTTCTTAAGTGAATGGCTAGTTAAATGTATTTATACATCCGTTTTATGTGATAAAAATAATTCACTGCCATTTTTTTAAATTGAAATATACTTTTTAATATTACTATTTTTATACTATAATTATTGAATATTTTGTAATTATTGCTTCTATTTAGTGGTTACGAGTTTTTAAATTCATTTTTAATGAAAATTCTAAAAAATATTGTATTTAATATTTATAATTGTCTGTGATAATCTGAACAGTGGCCTTATTCTTTAATTCTTAAGAATTTTTATATTTGTGAATTTTTGTAGTTCCTCAATACAATTTTTTAAAGTAATAATTGAGATTTTTTTTTATTTGCCTTGCGTTACTAGAAAGAAATTTTTTATTATAATAATGTAAATAGTTTGGACAAGTTAATAATTTTAATTATTTACAGGGGTTGTCAATTGCAACTTTCTTGAAATAGTTTTGTTGATTTTAGATTAAAAAACTTAGAAAGCTCCAAGAATTAATATTCTTTCTTTAGAAATGCTCAAAGCAGAAAATTTTACAATTACATAATTATGTATTTGAATTTTCTCAATTTAAATTTGATACAATTAGTGTATTTATAAAAAATTTACAAAAAAATGTGTCTGAGAAGCGGTTGAAATTGATCTTTTATATTAAAATAAAAAATGAAAGTTCACATTAATGGTGGCATTTGTTTTACGACATTATTTACAATAAAAATTTTCAATAGAAATGCTACGTACTAGTAGATAAACAAGTATTCAAAATGATGGTTACCATGGCAAAGATCAAATGATGAGTTACAAACCTAATAAATACCATGAAAAAGTGAAAAAATTGTAAGTTTGAACAATTTTAATTATTTTTACAATTTTTTTTATCAACTAGTTTTGTTATGTTTTAATTTTGAAATACAGATTAAACTAACTTCTAGACAAGCTAAATACTTGAAATTTTAAACAAAGTTATTAGATGATCATACAGTATTATGGCATAATTTAGGTAATATAATGATTTTTTCCATACTTATTAACTGATGTTGATGGATAATAAAATAATAGTTTCTACAGAAAATATTAAAACCACAAACAAATAGGTGTTAAAAGAATTACCTAATTAGCCCATTCCCGCATGTCCGTGCGAACGCCTGCCCGCCCGTCAAGATAACTCAAAAACGAAGACATAGCAAATTGAAATTTTTTGGTGACGTATTCTAGACATAGAAAGTAATTTTAAGTTCGCGAATGAGCAATTCAATCCATTGGGTCCAATGAACCTAACGCATGAACCCATGACCTAACTTTTAAACGATTAAAAAAACAGAAAATAAACAACTTTTGTTTGAATCATTTTTTTTGTAAAATGTTTGAATTCGTTTGTTATCTGTACTTCTTTTGCTGATATATTTTTAAATTATCTATCAAAAATAAATTACCATTTTTGTACTGTAGAGGTATTATCAGTTAGGTAATATATTCTATGTTTTCTTGGCGCATGTGCAGTGAGTATAGAAAAAACCGCTCGTTTTAATTTAACCTCGGCTTGAATAATTACAAAATCTAATTAGTTTTAGATGTGGACGATGCGATACATGAAAATTTTAATTTATCCTAAAAAACAATTATTATATTTTATCTTCTTGTTTTCATTATCTTCTTGTTACAATATCATAATAATCTCTATTTATTAATTGCGGCTGAGATAAAAATTTATTGATGAGTATATATGTGAGCTAGAAAAACATAAGGGATCCTTTAAATTACTTTCTTAAGAATAAAACCAACTTTTTTTCTTAAGTTTATTTCATTTTTATTAAGTTTTGTTTTCTACAATGGCATGTTTCGTTGTTAGGAAAATAAACAGCGAAACAGGAAAATAAAAACTATAATAAAATATATCCTTATTAAATAATATTTGTTGTTGTTACTTTTTATATTTAGTACGATGATTTCTGATAAAAGTTACCTCACTTTAGTACAATATTTTAATATTGAGCTCTATATATTAAATTTTTATTTTATTTATTTCACAATTATTCAAAATTCAAAAATCATTTTATCAATTATTCAAAAAGGTTTTCTTTTAGAGTATTCATTTTTTTATTAATATATAAGGTGTACAATTAATTAGTATGCCGATTGTTTTATTAAAAGTTTTTATTTAATTTGCATTGTGTGAATGTTAGTAGGGGAAAAACTTGCAAGCGGGACCTAAACCACTTCCTCTTATCCCACGAAGAATTTTACATTTTGATTTAGTTCCGATAACTATGCATTTTAATGACCTGAAAACTCCCTTGTGTATGCAGGTTATACATTCTTGGGTTTCCCCTTTGAGAAAAAGCTCTGAAAATACCAACTTTTAAGAAATCTGGAAACTTGCGGATTTCCCCCCTTGGATATGCTGGTCATGTGTAGGTCATTAATGTTCTACATTTCTCATTGGTTTTCCCGCTTGAGGAAAAGATTCATAAATACTTGTTTACCTATGGAAGCTAGAAATATGCGGTTTTATGTAATCAATGTGAAATGATGAGGGAAAGATCAGAATAAAAAATATTTTTAATTAACACCCTATCCCTCCCTTTACTATTTTTATGTAAAGTAGGCAGATGATATTTTTTTGCAATCGACGTGAAATAATAAAAAAGAATAGAAAAAAAAACATTTAAAAAATAATATTTAAACATTATAAATTTTTAACATAATAAATTTTGGAATATGTTTAATAACCAGAGGTAGTGATAACCAAATTCAAAATATTTAGTTAAACTAAGTTCAGAAACGAAACAACCTTACAGTTTAGAATTTAGAATGCTAAAAATGATAAATGATTATATGAGAAGAATAATCGACTCATATGTTTTAGAATATATCTACATTTATTTTGGAATAACTATTCCAGTTTGTTTTCAATTGGCAAGTCAACTAAATTCTTTATTTAACTTTGTTCTAATAATACAGTTATTAGTATTTGAAATTTAAAAATTTCAAAGTGGTGAAAAATCATAATTGTGTCATTTAGTTGTTGTGTTTAATTGTTTTATATAAATATTATTTTTGAAGTTTTGTGTGTGACATTTTGTATAGAATGGACAACATACAATTTTCGTTTAAGGGCGAGCGCACACTGTAAGATTTGTTGATCAGTAATTCTGATCAGAAAGTGCATATCATCGCGTATCATCAGATACGTACAATGAACCACAATGAACCAATGAACTTTCAAATATTTTAAATTTATTAATTACTTTTTTAACTATCAGATGGCTTACATCAGACAACATCGTAAAATTTTCTGATCAGAAATTCTGATGCTACTTCAGACAACATTATATCAACGCGCACACCATCAGATGTTTTGATCAGACTGGGTGCGGGGTCTAATACAAAATACATATTATTTAATTACAGCAGAGTGTGCGCTGAGCCTGAAATAGATACAACACGGAAACAAAATGTTAGAAATGGTTTTTTGTATCAAATTGTAAAAGTATCACAATAAAAACATTATTTATAATATTTTGTTTTTGTATTGTCTAATTTATATGAAAATTTTATATTGTCCAATCTATATACGAACTGCCACACATAAAGTTGAAAAATAAAATATTTATATGAAACAATAAAAATAAAACACTGGTAGACGACGGTTCTTGATTATAAAAATGTATTATTTTTTAATTACATTTTTTCATTTCTTTTACATAATGTAAAATAAAATATTTATTTTCTTAAAATATTTTTGTATCAGTTTAACAATAATTTAAGAATACTATTTTTATTTTTGTTCAATAATGGTTTACTACCACAATTGTAACGAGAAGTAATTATTTGCATAATTCTGTAACAATGAAGTAATAATAATACGGTGTCCATGAGCATAGCTGTTGTGACTACACGGAGTTGTGAATACTCGTAAAATTTTCGATTTGGACCAAAAGCCTCAAATTGAAAGACAACTGATTTTTTAGCAAAAGTATTATAATTTTTCCGAAACTTGATAAAACCAATGGTCCGGTGTCTGACTATCTGAAAATTTCATTTGTTGAATTTGTTATTCAATGATCTTTTCCCATTACAATAACAAAAAACCGTTTATCTGTCAATTTGCAGATTGTGGATGAATGTCGTGTATTTATACATAGATTATATAATACGATGGAACTATAATATTTATAAATGTCATGTATATATTGACAGTCCTCTGTAGTTACTATTTAGGGGTTTTTGTAACTTTATGATTGTTTTCAGTGTCACTAAAATCCAAGACAAAAACAAATTAATGCTAATTTTGATGATCATGAATCATTTTTCTAAATTTTAAATTCGTGTATAAGCGTTTCCTCTGATTCACTTGTCAGAGACCTGGTCGTAAAACCGACCGTGATTTTGACAACCAATAAAATTGATTTTAAAAATAATATTTTTATTTATAATGATTGATTTAAGCGAAATATAGACGATAAATAACTGATGTAAAACGTTTTATTTTATCGCTAATGTTTCATCAACTTAACTGACTTCCTCAGGGGTCTATAATGAGGAATATTTGTTTAAAAAATTACATAAAATGTAGTATAGATTTATAGATATATCTATTTTAGATTCTAGTAAATCAAGAAGTAGACAAGATTTTATAGATATAATTTTTTAATTTTAAATTTAATTATTTGTACAAACGTTCGCGATAAAATTAAAAATTTATATCAGTTGTCTATATTTCCCTTAAATCGATCAATATTATTATAATGGACTCAGATACTAATATTGTTTATTATAATTAATTAATTTTTTTTTTGTAATTAATTTAAATTATAAGATTAAAACAATCGACATATTGTATGATTGTAAACATCTAGTTTAAGTACAACATTTATTTAAAATTTTATTTTATAATATTCCTCAACTACACAATACTTCACTCGTATTTATATAATTAATTATTAATTTATTATATTTAATCTATATATAAGTTAAATATTTATATTTTTTATGCTAATTAAAATGATAATTTTCTTTAATTATTCTATTAATATTTTAAGTATTTTATTTTATACAGTTAATTTTTCTTTATAATCAAAGATAAAATACATTTACAAACAATACATAAATAATAAGATTGTTTTGGTTTTTTAAAACAATATTATCCAAGCCAGTTACCATTTTTATTTCATACCATTAAATTTGTTTTTGTGGTTAATTTTTGAATACATATTACAAAAAAATCAGTTCATTATTATTTTTTTTGAAATACCTATGAGGAGGATAAATGGAATGGAATATTATATTTATTTAAATACATTTTTAAATTTTAATCCCTACAATATTAGTCAGCAGCATTTGTCGCTTAAAAATAATTAGTTCATTAATTTTTTAATACTTAATATATGTAGTTCCTATAAACTTATTGAATTTGCAGGGATTCATTTAATTTATGGAATTATTTGATGTGCAAAGTACATTTTATTTTGAGATTCAGTCGATACAAAGGCAGATACAGAATTTCTATAGAAAAATAATTTTAATTTAACATTAATACTTTATAAAAAGACAGCAGCAATTATATTTAGATAAATTGGCTTGGATTAATTACAATAATATAATTTGAAAATTGTTCTTAAATAATTTAATAGGTATATATATCGTTTATTTTTCAATGAAATAAGATAAGTAATATAAATGGCCTGGGTGCCCATAATATATGGCTTAATTCATATTAGTGTGATAACTTTTTCTTTTACGAAAATTCTGAATAGTGGTCTTTCAGCTAAAGTTTTTTCCCGATATTTTTCAATTACCCTTCAAGCTTGAACTTGGCGACATGTCCATTGTACGATAACTTGAAAATTGTTATTTTTCCACTGTTTTCAAATTGTCGGACACTCAACTTTATCAGGTATCGGAAAAATGGTTTTTGCATTTGTTATTCATTGAATGATTTTATTACTATTGAAAAAAAGACGTCTGTCAATTTGAAACATTTGGGACCAAAAAATAAAAATTAAACGGCCTCCGAAAGAGTGCACCTATTAGAATTTTCGAAGGAGAAAATCTGTTACACAGATATATTATACAGATCGTGGAATCTCTGCTATATAGTAAATATCCCCACTATAAACAATTAAAAATAATTATGTATAACACATAAACCTGTTCACTCGCACACATATCGCATTGATTTGTATGTATTGGAACAATATATTTTTATATATGTATACAAATTGTTACTTTCTAATATAGATGTGACCTGCAACCTCAAATGTTGTGTAACCAGATGGAAATTTTTATAAAGGCGTATGGGATATTTTTTTAGCGAAAAACAATATTAAATCTTAAATAAAATTTTAATTTTTACTCTAGAAATGTTCTCCTATTGACACGAAATCTTAATTGATTATCTTAATCATTATATTAAATAATTAATAACTACATTTAATTTCATAATCTTAGCTAAAAATAGGTGATTATTATTAAATATGGCTATGATCTAATTATACATACTATAATTTATGTATTTTGGGCATATTTGAAATAATCATAAATTAAGGACATATTTCAATTTAAAGAATATTTATTGAAATAGTGACCTTTTCATTTATCTAGTTAGTAATTGCCGTAAATTCTTTATTAAAACTTAATAAATTAAGGAAACATTACTAATATTGTAACATTATTTTTTTGGGATCAACAAAGTCTATGTTGATAGACTGTTTGTTGAATCGTTTGAAATTTTAATTTATAATAGCAATAAGCTACGAATATCTACGATTAAATTATTTTATTGGATTATAATTTATTGTTATGTACATGGGGGTGTAATTTTGGTATTCTGCGATTTTATTTAAAGCATTTTATACAAATGCTTTATTATTTACAATATTTTTACTAATGTTAGTTTTATTAATATACTATAAGTTTCTACAAGATAAAGAAATGACCATAATGTACAAAAATTACATATCGGAGAGGAATTTATTCCAAATTAAATGTTTCAACTATGAGCACCGTCGACTAGCATTAATATCTTTTAGCCTATTTAAATTTAATATCGGCCCTATACAATAATTTTCTTTCCTTCATAAATTTTACGACCATTTTTTAATATACAGTTGTTGTGTATTAATTGTATTGGATTAATTAAATTATACATACTGTGTAGTAAATAATACGATTTTCAGGTGCTTTCCATAGTAAAAAATTAAAATGGTATGGCAGAGAAAAAATCTCTTTATTTGTATCCGATACCTAACAACTTTCCAGGTTACTCTTGGTAAGTAAACATAGTTAATTGTTGAGTTGGATATATACCATAAAACGTGGCGCTCGTCTATTTGAGAATAATCTGGTTTTTGGGTCAATTGTTTTCCTCGATAGATATTTTGAATAATGAACTAACTTATTCTGATTTTAATTAATTGTATAGACTCTCAGACCAACTTAATAAAAATTTACACTCACCTGATCTTTAACTTTAAGAAAAAATGCGGTTAATATTTTAGCCTAAGAATTGGTAAACAATTTTGAGTGAAGAAGTATCGCCTAAATATTAAATTGAAGGCCTAAATGAAGGGTTGCGGGCCTTATTCTTTATCAGTCACGTCTAATATCCCGTCTGGTTTGCATAAAGTGCTATCAAAATAGGAAAATATAGTATTTTACTAAAAATATATGAAAATAAAGTATTTTACTCAAAAATTTGTTACCATCTCTTTAACTATGATATGGGGGGCTGCTTCAATATCAGTACAAACATTTATTTTAAATAAAGAACATTCATTAGAATTTGAAAAGGAGAACATTTTTATTATTTATAATTCGTTTCTAAATTAATATTCTAATATTTCCAAATTTTGAATGATAAAGGAAAAATTTATTATTTAATTCTTTCTCGAATATTTTCAGCATATTTCATCTATTTTTAAAGTTATTTTTGAATAGAATACTTCAGACTTCTTCTAAATCAAATTACCGAGTCGGCGGTACAAATGTGGTTTACCTTAACCCACTCGTAAATCATTTAAGTTGAAAAAAAATGTACAACTAAGGGATGAAACAACCGGGTATGAATCAAGCTATCGCTAGCTAGCTATCAATTTGAATGGTCTGGATTAATTAATCGAAACACAGTTAATTTTCAGTTTTATCATGATTTTTCAATAAATAACGAAAATTTACAATCAATAATTATAAAAAAAAAGAAATTTTTTTGTTTAATATACCTATTAACTTATTTTTAAGAACATAAAATTATTTTCTTAATTTCTAATATTTGTCTATCACACTTTTCAAAATAAATCATTATTTGTGGGTACATGATAAGCTTTTCCAAGTATAGTCATTTAAACACCATAAATATTAAAAAAATATTTTTTAGTAGAGATTCTATGAAGCCAAAATTATTTGAACAAATTCATATAGTTCTAAATTCAAATGTTATATATATATATATGTATATATTGTCATGTCGAACTGTAATATTCTGTAAAAAAACAAAAACTTTAGAGACATTGCAACTGGAAAAGACCGTGGTAATGATTTTAAAAAAATGTTTCCGCACGATTTTCATGTGATTTAAAAAAAAAAAAAATGAATAAAATTAATGTATCCTTACATTATAGTACATTAGAGATATCCTTAAAGTTAACTGGTAAATATTCGTGTCTAGTTATGTTTGTTTTTTTGGCAAACATAATTTTTTAATATAATAAATAACATTTTAGTTACGATACTAATTGGTAGAATTCTGATTTGAATGAAGCATCATAAACATTTCTACAGGTTTAGGCTTCATTCCATTTGAAATTATACAATTTATACTTAGTGTTAATATCTATGTAATTAAAAATTTGGTTAATTAAATGAACAGAAAAAATGCTGTAACATGTACAGTTTATAATATTTAGATAAATAGCTTTAATGATAGCTTCAAATAAAAAAAAATTATTAAGCTGATTACGCTATTACAGTTTTACAAATACTAATTACTTAATTTGGTTGATTTTTTTTTGTTGCGTTATTCCACATATTTATTTGATCTAAAATAAAGTTTTAAAAACTTTTTCAACAATCTCTAAATACTATTTAAATACAATTGAAGCATTTAAATAAAGTATGGTATAACTAGTTTTACGTACTATACAATTACAAGAACCCAAAATTACAATCATAAGTACTAAAATTAATTCAAAATAAATAATATTTGATGATAATTGATTCAATAATTCATAAATTTTTCAATCATTATGGTTTATAACTCAAGCATAAAAATTGGTATGAATTAATAATTAATAATGTATTTATAATATATTTAATGTTGATTTGAATCATCATTTTACGTTTATAAAAATATTAATTATGATATTTGGGAAAAATGAAAAAAGAAAAAGCATCCGGCGCCAATAGTGCGAAAAAAATGACGAATTACGATTGGTCTGGGAATTCGTCAGTTTAGGCAGCGGCATAAATATGTTTAACTCCACAATTCTGCAATAGTTTAATGCTCTCATTACAAGCTCCAAATTTACTAATCGATAAGTAAATTTTGTAGAATCCAAAATTGTTTGCTTTTTCATGGAAAATCATGTACAAAGAGAAGATCGTCCATTCATGAAATATTATGACAACTCATGCGAATTGTCTACTACAACTTGCTTTGCACGTTTTCGTGTGCAACTCACAATTCACGCACTCCTTGTGAAGTATACTATTATAATTACAGGAAGGATATTAAGAGAAATTGATACAAGAAATGACACCTCTTATAATAAAGACAACATCTAATGTAGTATACGCTGTAGTTTTTTTTTTAAATTTTCGAGAAGTAAAGTGAGTTTCGAGTGAGTGAGGTCATAATAAAAACCTAGTCATCATTCTCATTACTTGTCTTTATTACACAGGTTTGATTTTTTGTACCAAACATTACCTTTAATAAATGTTGGTGATAAATCAATTTATTTTCAAAATAGCAAATATTTTGAATTGAAAATTGTTTTAAATAATTTTTTTTTATAATTAAAATGATAAAAAAGTCTCATAAAAATATTTTTTGGAATAATTGATTTTTACATTACAATTAATATATCAATATCAACAATATTGTCAAATAAAATATTCAAGTCTAAATAGGATCTTACATTTGATATGCTTTTCATTAAAAAAAAAAAATTGTTAATAGCATAAAAAATGTTTCAAATAAATTCGAATTCTACACTAAACTAATCGGCGACATTTTCAATAGTCAAAAAAATTCAGGTCATTTGCATTTATTGTCATTATTTTAATATCGTATTTATGAGCACGAATTAACAACGTTTCGGAACATTTCAACAATTATAGTTAACTAGAATGTATATAATTCGTAGTGATATTGTATAAAACATATAATATTTTAGGCAAGCACATATTTTTTTGATATTAAACTAACTCTCAAAATTTATTATTTTAGCAGCAAGAAAAAATAAGTTTTCTGTAAGTTACGAAATTTTCATTGTTATCATATTATCGACGGGCCTCGTATTTTGTCCATTTTTTCTTCTAAAATACTGAAGGCACATATTTTGTCTGCTGATTGAAATAATTTATGCGGTGTATTTGCCGAAATTTCCAGAATATGATAGTTTTGGTATTTGTAGGATAGGGTAAATACTTACAGAATAAATATTTTGATCTTCTAATTTCGTGAAGATAGCCTGCCTTAAAAGGAATTGACATAAAAATTGGGAACCTTTATTTTATAGATAATCTCTAATGTAATATATATTAGATATTTTTTTCAAGACTCTCTCCCAAAAATAAAAATCGAAATTTTATTTTAAATTTCGAAACGTTTTTTGCGAAACACTCTTCGATACGCTTGCCTGATGCATGTTAAGATTGTGTCAGATACCATTATGTTTGAATGATTATTTTTTATTATTTTTGCGCAAAAATTGAAATAAATATTTATGTTAGAGATTTTTATTGAATTTTAAACGGTTTATAGCTCCTTTTTGTGGCAATTCCTCTAAACACAATTCTTGAATTGTATACATTTGAATAAAAATTATATTTTCATACTTAAATAACAATTTTAGTTTAGTGTAGAATATAAAAATAATTTTACAATTAATTTCTTTTTATTTATTTTTTTTTGTACAGTAATATCGATCATAAATAAAATAAAGATTTTTTTTTGAAGATTTTACAATAATGACTATAAATATACATTTTTTTTTTTTTTTTGGTAAATATGGGCACAAATGTAAAGGTTTTTGATAATGACTAGATGAAAAATATTATATGTTTTAAGTCTTTCGGTTATTTATTTATTTATTTTTTTTGATTTTTTTTTGGTTGGGTTTAGTATTAAAATAAAATTTCTAAGTGCCATCATTTCATTGTGTTTAGAAAATAAAGTGTATATTTTTTTAATGGTATTACGATACTTACATATTTAGTAAGTAGGTTCTTGATAAATATTAGGCTCTGAAATGAAATTGTTTGATATTAGTGTAAAAATTAAAGATTCGTTTTTTTTGAAAGAAGTAATCTAAATAAGTATAACGGCAGCGTATTAATATCATTACCTAGGAAATAACTTTTAGGGTGTGCTAACTTTTTGCCCGCGTGGGCCACACTATTTTTGTTTTTGTTTTATCCAATGCTGGCGGAATATTGAAAGTTATCCAAACATAGTTTTTCAATCGGTGGCCGGCGTTGTGTGAAGCATAATGAGATTTAAATTATAGAGAAATAGTATACACAACTTCACAATTTTATATCCCTTTCAAAAGTTATAGTTATTTTTTTTGAGGTCTCTGGCCATCTTTGGGAATCGTTAATAAATTTTATTTAAAATTTAATTTTTACAATTTTCTGCATCTAGGGTATGTCTAAATGATGATCCTTAACTAATTTTTTGTTTAGGAGAACGAAAAAAAGATACAAATTGGGAAAGAAAATCCGATTTCAGAATTGTACGATATGTGTACGATATTAGCATGTACTAACCTGCCATTTGTCTCTGAGAAAATGGTGGTTCTTGATAATTTTGATCGAAGGTATTTGTATCATATGGTGTTGCACCAACTGTATCCTGAAAACCAGCAGTAAATGCAGCATCTGCACCTTGTTTGAATCTTAAATATGCTAAATAAGCACTGGCACCCTATTAGAAATAATTTTAAAATAGTTGTAATTTATTGCAATGTAAAACTCAAAATTTTAAAAGTATTACCCATGTAAATATCGCAAAAAATGAGAAGACAATTGATGCATTCATATTACTAACACCATAATTCATTGGCGGTGTATCGGCTTTACTCCATTGCCGTGATAAATAACAAAATCCAACAAAGTATAAGAACGCCCAAAATGCTTAAATTATCCCATAAATTATATCAGTTAAAGTTATTTATTTAATTTTATGTTTATTTAAATTTATTATATTTACCAGAAAATCCTAAATCACCAAGCACGTAATGTTTTCGTGTTTTTACCGAGGACATTTGTTCAAAGAAATATTCACCAGCTAGAAAACCCATACTTGCTAAAAATGCGATGACACTAACGCCAACACCATAATTACAGGCACTGGAATCTTTGTTCAATATACAAACTTCTTTTTTCGTCTCTGGATCGGTGATCCAGCCTTCTGATGATATACATCCGAATATAATAACGGCAAATAGCTGAAAATATTAACGAAATAAATTTTAGCATTAATTCCTAATGAATATCGTAAAGTATTAGAATTTCGATTATTTTAAATCCAGCCAATTGCGTTATTGCGTTCATTATTAATATTATTAGACCACGTTACCCTGAAAAACATAATATAAATACACTTCCACAATATTCCCATTTTGCCCTATATGGTATTAGTATTATTTCGCAACAATATAGGTAGCCGAAAGAAGATTTTATACTAATTGTAGAAGTATATTCAGGAATGTTTATTTTGATAAATCCCAAAAAAAAATTTTTTTGATTCATGTTGCGGTAGTTTTTGTTGAGCGATGGTTACGCAAAGTTTCTTTTCGATCACCATTATCGACAGTTCGCATAATTTCTTATATCCGTATCGCACAAGTTCTTGCGCTTTCTGCAGGCGCTTATGATTTTGAAGAACATATTATAGTTGATAAAATTCCGAGTTATGTAGGGGAAGGTGGACAGAAGTGAAACATAAGTTTCGGAAATGTTAGGTAAATGTGTTATATATATTGACTCAAGCGGAATTATCCACATCTTTTATGATGGATACTCTCTTAGGTAAAATTTTTCAATTTTCGCGAAGAAATAACTAAAATAATACTTATTCAAATGTTATGAAATTTGAATAAGTAAAATAAATAAATAAAATAAATATAAGTGTTAAATAAAAATAACGCAGATTGTAAATGTTTCAATTCGATTACTAAGAAAACTGCTAGAAAAAGTAAAAAGGATTTTATGGGTAATTTGATAAATTACAATAATGGCTTCTGCTATTTTTAAGAAATATGTAAGATATTCACGCTTAAATTATTCGTTTTCCCTCAAATGTCATTTGAAATGGGATTGTATAAAAATAATAGGGGCAGTCGGTTAGAGCAGATTGAATTTTTCAATTAAGCGAGGCCAGGTGGATTTTTTTTTTTAAATACTCCTTTTGAAAATAGTCACCGACAATTACTTTCTTATCTAGCGAATGACAATAAAACAGTTGCATAGTTTCAAGAACGTTAAATTTTCCACAAAAAGAATGATTATTGTCAACTTTATCAAATTTACTGTGGTAATTAAGTAAAATTTAATTTTACATATCATTAAAAATAAATGTTTACAAATAATTAAACATTAAAACATATTAGGTAATTATTTATAGTTTAAAATTTCATATTCACCTTAATTTATTTCAAATATCTGGAGTTATCATCAATAAATATGTTTGAAACTCTAATAAATTTCAAAATTTGATTTGTTTACAACGAAAACCATATTTGGAGTTGAATTTCATTATTAATATTTTATAATTTCGAATTTTACTTATCAAAATTTAAAAAAAAAAGCTTAAAAGAACTAAAATCCTACTATGGAAATGTCTTAAAAATGCGAACCAAGAAAATATTCTTATTTACAATTAAATAAAATGATATTCAGTGGATATCCGTGGTCGCTTGCTACCATACCATAAGCGTTTTTTTGTAGTAAACAATACAGATTAGAGGTGTAAAATGCATTCCGTAGTAGAGTTTAAGATTTAATTATTTTTTGTATCTAAAATATTTTAGAGTAGTAAAATTGTTAAATGAATGCTATTATGTTTTTGAAATGTATTCATTGAGCTCTTTCATTTGATATCCAACACGACACATTACAATTACAAAAAATTTTTTAGAACTACGCTTTATTGGTTTTAACATCCGCCATATTAATTGTAGTCGGGTGATAAACAACAAATGGAAATAGTCAAAGTTGAAAATCAGTAATTATAATATCATTAATAATTAAATAAGTAGTTCATAAAATAATCGAAACTTTTCACTTTAACAATTAAATTATTTTTATTATTTTTCCATTATTTGATAAAAATGGATTTTCACAAAATAAATAATACATCTATTAATTTTTCGAAAATAAGCATTTTGTCTTTAGTTAAAAAAATAGTTTTCATTTATGAAAAAAACCCAGCTTACATAATATTTGATACTATTATTATAAAAAAAAAAAAAAATAAATAAAATATTAAAAATATTTGTGGCAGTATGTTTCAAACGATGTTTTTTTTTTGATTATACATATAATTGATAATGAAATTTCAATTAATTTCAAAGTCAAGGTTTGTTTACTTCATACAACCTGTACATTTTTTTATTGCTATCATAAATATCTTATTGTAATAGTTAAAAAAAAGTATGACCTATATATCAATCAATTAGTTTATTTTAATAAAATTTCTTCAAATAAACAATTAAGTACACATTAAACAATTAAATATGGATAACTGATTGTTAAATTTTTACGTATCTAGTTAATAATTGTTTTATTCAAGGGATTCCAAAAAAAAAAAAAACTCATTATCAACAGGCAGTTGGAAAATTGTTACTATTTTTGCATGGTTTTGTTATCATTTTCATCCCTATTGATAGTTTAATAATTTTTTTAATAAATAATTTAAAGAAACAAATAAAAATGAGATAAAATAGAACAGTTAAAATTTTTGACCCATTTACAATGACACTCTTAACATAATCAATATCTTTGACGCCGCCACCTCACTTAATCATTGTAAATGAAGTGTAATTTTCCATTGTTAAGAAAAATAAATTACTAACAAAAAAATTATTAACACACATACCCAATTAACAGCTCGTAAAATAACTTGAGGCCTTTGAACAAATGAAATTGGATCAAATGCAGCTCCTGCTTTTCCACCGCCATAAGCACCCGCACCTTCCATCGTGTCAAGATTAATAGATGTTATGAATTTCACTTCTTTGTCAGTGGGTTTGTACTGCGCGTCACCCTTCGACGCCGCTGTTCGTCTACCAATAGCCACTGAACGTGTTTTACTATATTTCTCTATAGGTGTACGCTGTGCATGAATCTAATATTCTTAGTAGAGTCGATATGGGAAAATTATATACTTTACATTTATCTTTTTGAAAATATATTTCCATTTATATATTATTTTTCGCTTGGTGTAAAATTTTCTATAAACCTGCTCGGTAATAAAAAAAAAAAAAGATTATATGTTTATTTCTATTTAGGAATTATATGTAGAATTCTATTTGGAGTTGGATCAACAATCGAAAAATTAATTTTTTTTAAATTATTAAAAAAAAATTTTTTCCCTATGTCTTGAGGCTTTTTGTTATGAATCCGCATTCCAAATTTCATTACATTTGGACAGCATTTCTTTTGTTATTTGCATCCGAATATCTGGATGGACCTCATTTCGTATTAAAATTTAAGGGATCAGGATGCTATAATATATTTGAATTCAATAGAATAGCTATTTAAAATTTTGAAAAGGAAATCATTTTTTCAATGAAACTCTCTAATAAATCTGATTGTTTTTCTATTAATTTCTATTCTATTTCCGTAGGATTTAATAGGACTTGTTTATCAGGGGAGACAGACAATCAATTGAGAAAATATCATTCACTAAGTGTATGAGCCAAAAAATTGTAAATTCATTCTTAACTCAAATAAAAAATAGTTTCAAAATTATATAACACTGATTATATATTGCTTAAAAAAAATGATAATATGGTGACGCCGTGATTTTTGAGTAATTATTCGTGTTTTATTTGGGTCTTAGTCATTAATCAATTGAGCTGATTGCCAATCTCTATTATTTTTCGGTAATATAATAATATATACTTACTACATACATTTTAAGTAATTTGAGTTTTAATGACTAATTAGATTAATGTAAATAATAAAATAATTTCACAGTTATTGATAAATAGTAAAAACAATAATGGCATAAATTATTATACTTGATATACATTTTATAAAATATAAATTTTAGTATAGGTATTCATAAAATTTTTGATATAGGTATTCATCATACCTGATAAGTCAATTTCAACCTGTCTGCAGATAAAGAACATAGCGAGCTGTAATTTTGGTGGCGTATTATAGACCTATAAGATTCAAGAAAGGAAATTTTTTTATTTTTTCAAAACAGTCTTTGAAAGATTTTTTCGTTAACTGTTTAGAGTTGCACAATTTTGCTCAAATTTAGCTAAAAAACACGTATATAATACGTGTTATTATATATTATGTTATTATATTTGATCTAGGAAATTGGGGAAAAATCGAAATGTATTGAAAATTGCAAACCTACAACCAAATTTTTTTTCTTTGGATGTAGTATATAAAAAATCACAAAATTTTTACTCTTCAATATTAGATTATTTTGAAAAATATCTTATTAATATAAAATAAAAATGATTTAGATATATTTTATTTCTCAATAAATCAATGCAAAATATTCTAAAATATAACTGCAACAAAATTTGATAGGCTATGTTAATTAAAAGTATCATATACATAATAATTTTCCAGCTATTTCAGCGTCTGTGCTAGTATTACCGTTTTACTGTTGATTTGGTTTTGTTCGCTTATCATCGACAACAGTTGATATCGGGACACTGAACGAATTTTATTGAATATTATATTATATCCTTTTCATTTTGTATTTGTTATATAATTGTTGTTTAATTTAATCATGAAATTATGTGTAATTAGTTTTACAAATTTTCTGTATTTTTGGATATCTATCCCATTAGATTTTATATTAGACTATACTTTGACTTATAATATTTAATATTTACTGATATATACGTAGATGGTAGGGTAAAACAACAAATTTTTAAAGATACATAAAAATAAGATTTTGCTAGGTAGTATTAATGGTACACGCCGATTTGGTAAAAGTGATAAACGGTGTCGATGTTGTGGCTATGTCAATGAGACACGACCACACATACCAAATCATTGTACTACCCATTCAACAGGGTGGAAAAGGCGTCACAACGCTGTTCAAGATCACCTTGTACACGGAGCACGTTTATCTCCGGGTACTGTCTTAAACATCGATAGGTAGGTACCCGACGTATGCAGTACGCTTCGTCCTGATCTACTGGTCCTGGATAAGACTAGGAAGGAAGTAAAAATCGTCGATATATGCATTTGATTTGAGGGTGCTCCTATGAAGCTCAGCAGCAAAAGCTCGAAAATTATTAACCACTTGCAGTTAATATCGAAGGGCCATAGGGTCTCCCTGAATGCATTAGACGTTGGTTCACTCAGAGCCCAGCTAACACAGAACTATAGGGTTGCGAAGTCCTTGGGACAGGTCAAAAATATACGCAAACCATGACTAGGTTCATAGCATCGGACACGAACCGTTGTTCATGAGATATAACATTGAACATCTAACCGGATAGAGGCAGTATCATAATCAGTGCCCTTGGCGAAGTCTTTGGATAATAGATGGTCTGAATATCTGAGCCATCCCTCCGCACCATTAGTAATAAGTTTTTTGTGTGAAGTTTTAAAGAAAAATAAAATAAAAAACAGTATATACATTTAAAATAAGTTTTATTCAAAAAAATAAAACATTAAGAGTGCATTGCATTCATTGCTAAAATATATTTATGACAGTTGGAATTAAAAAAATAATTATTGATCTTGATATGAACCGAGTGTGATTAATATTTTTGTCAAATACGCTTTATGTTGAGGAAAATCATAAAGTAATTGTTTAACAATTTCATTAATATTCGATTGCAATTCTTGTTGTTTGATTATTTCAATATCCAAAATTTGATTTGATCGTGTTTTAAAATTTCCTTTTATAATATCATCATAGTATCGTGCTTTACGTTGACTTTTTATCAGACGGTCTAATTTCTGTAAAATAATAATAATAATAATGTATTAAATATTAACTTACGCCACACAATAATTATATCTATATAATAAACAATTCTCTACTTTTAAACCCAAATATTTAGTGATATTTCTCCCTTACTCCTTCTTTCCTTTCCCTCTTGAATAACAATAAGACTATCGCCTTCAAAGCTCAATTCCTTCACAAAATCTATTTCATCTATTTCAAAAATAATGTGTTTTCAATCAAAATATGTGGTTTTAACTAATTTTTGTTACAAAAGCCTAAACAAACTGGATATTAAGTTACGAATTTAAACAGATGCATTTGAGTTTTGGTAATGGATATATGGCCACATCAAATTAATAGGTAGAAACTTTCAAATCACAGACAGACACTTCAATTTTATTTATTTAACTATGAAATTATACTAACGTTATGTTTCTTTATATCCAACTCTTCCAATTTTAATGAAAGTTCTGGAATGATTCCTTTTATTTTTTCCAGTTCGTTATAATTGTTTTCCAACTGTTCTTTCAGCATGTTGTTTTGCTCATTACAGTTTGAAATATTTGTTTCAGTTTGTTCCAGTTCCTAAGCATATTTATTTTATGATTTGTAAAGCTAATTAATTATAATTTAGCTATATTTTTAAATTTATTTAAAATTGAATAGCTTATAAATTTATACATAATTCACTATATAATAATAAAAATTGTATCTCGTATTGTAAAAATGAATCATATAAAACTGTTATTGGATCTCCCCACTGACGTAACGTAATTACTGATCTTAACTGAACAATAAAGTTAAGCAACATCAGACACAGTCAGTACTTGGATGGGTAACCGCCTAAGAATTCTTCTGTGTGATTTATATAGAATAAGACCATTGAAGTGACTTAAAATAAAATAAATAAAAAACACTATTTGTAATATTTTGTTTTTATATTATCTTCTATTTTTTTTTCGAAAATTTTATATTATTCATTTTTACGAAATATCCCACAAAATATTACAATGTTAATTTTCTTTTTTTTTTTTTAATTTATATTTTATTTTAATTTATTTATTCATATGTTAAGAAGGTGAGTAATTAAATAACAAAATTGTAAATAATTCCAACCTTTTTAGTTTGTTTTATTTTTGATTTCATTTCATTAATTTTACGTGAAAATAACAAACGAGTTTGTGACATTCCACCTTTTTCACGTTTAGTTTTAGCTTCAGATTTACCAATGATATCTTCTCGTCGAAAAACACATTGTTCTAAATCGACTATCATACGTTCTTGCATGCGCCGTAATTGATTATAACGAACCTAAAATGTATGAAAACTTATCAAATTTGATTATTTTTTAACTGTTTTAAAAACAGATACAAATAATTTCTTATTTTTTAAATAGATATTTAGGTCTAAATGAGTATAAATTTTACCTAGGTGCTATTTTTGGTTTTTTAGGTTCAACGTATGTTTTAAGCTACTGAAGATGATTGTAAAGATAATCAAAACAGGTTTGACAAAATATTAATAGTATTTTGTAAAAAATTTTTATTATGGGTCCTTAATTAAGATATATTTTTATTAAAATATATTCACGCATAACTTTATGTTTTGACTTGTCTTTAATTTTGGAAAGTACTTTGGTTCCTGGAATAAACTGAAACTGGCACTACCTGCATTCTATGAATCTCAATTCTCATTTGGCTAGATTCACCAGATGTACGATCCTCTTCAACTGCTTTACGTGCTTCAGTTGCCATTTGTGCTTGCTTTTGCCACATTAAGCCTTCACGATTCACTTCCAGCAATTGCTTTGCAAGGGATTGTTTTTCTGTTTCTAAATCAGCAATATCAGTTTCCAATTGTGCACATTCTCTTTCGAGATCCTAAATCAGAAACGATTTTCATTTTAAAAGAAATATATTTAATATTTAAAATGGACTTTTATTTTGATTTACTTGTAATTGATCCAAAAATTTGTTTTGGCATATACTTATTTGACAATCTTCTTTTTCATTAATTGAACGATTTCTTGAAATATCCAAGTTTAATTTTTCTAAGCGTTTTAATAAACGATCTATATTTCGTGTCATTTCGTTTTCCCGACGTTTATGTTTGTCTAATTCATCCTCCAATTGTAGATTTTTTTGTTGTATAATCAAAATTTCTATTTAAACAACAAAAACTAATCAGTTAAGTTTTCATGGAATTGGTTTAATAAGTTAATGAAATCAAACAATAACAAATCAAGCTTGCTCAATACTTATATTTATATACGTATAATTTTTTGCGTTCAGAATAAATTTCATATTTGTATTTCAGCGGTATGAAAAAAAATTTCTTCCTTAATCGTAAATTTATTATTTATTTCGCGAAACCCTTCGTTTTCATATCAAGATTGTGTATATCAAATTTCATAACAATTGGATAATTATTTTTTGAGTTATTTTTGCTCGAAAATTAAAAAAAAATACGGTATTTATTATAGAAAAAGGTATTTATTATATAAAATATTTATTTATTCTCGTAAATATTTATGTAGTTTTCTGTAAAATATTATACTTGAATATATTTAACATAGATGCCTCTAGTTATATCAATTATTAAGTGCACAACAATGTACGTACGTTTACTCAAAAGATTGATCTGATATATTTGTTCATTTCGTTGCTGTGTAAGATTAACAACATTATTTTGATCTCTGATCCAATTTATTTCTAAAGCACGAACTTCAGCTATTGTACTTTCTATAGCTTTTTCTGTATCTCGTATCTGTACTTCTTGTGGTGACAATTCGCATCCCTAATTAAATTTTGTTATATAACTTTTATCAAATGACAAACAATTCATTTTTTTTTTTTTTTGATTGGCGAAATCAGTTAAAAATAGTTTGGTTTGATGACAATATAAGTACTAATGAACTTTGATCTAAAGTTATCATTTACAGAAATTTTATACATGTAAAATAATTGTTATTCTGAAAAAGGTTTTTTAAAAAGTAAAAAAATTGATAGTTCTTATAAGTTCTTCATTTTTGATTCAATTTTAATTTAATTTTCAAATTTTGTTTTATTTTTGAAGTTAGCTTCACATTTTGATGTGAAACAATATAGCTAATTCAGTATCAGTCTTTTACTTCAGTAAAAGTAAATGTTTGTGACACATGTCAGTTGTCAAGCGTGATTAAAACTGAGATGTTTTTTTCCGGTTTTAAATCGCTTTGAGAAAATTCTACCTTTAAAAATAAACTGTTTCAACATTTTTGGAGACATTACGTTTATTTAGTATAGAATATATAATCTGGAGACGGTCAGGTAAAAGTCCAAAGTATTATATGAAAATATTTATCTCGAAAATTGCAAATGAAAAATTGACAAAAGTTTTTACATAAACTTAAAATATATTTAACCAACTATTCCAATTAATTTCACCATTCAAAAAAAAAAAAAAAAAAAATATTTTTCTAAAAGTAAACACATTACATGGCTATATTTCTTACCTTTGCATTTGCAATCAAATCATTCAATTTATTATTTAAATTATCAATTTTTCGTTTTCGCATAAGTGTACTATTTTTTAATGCCGTTAATTCTATATTTAATTTTTTAACATTGTCATCTCGTTCATTATGTAATTTTTTTAATGAATTTATATACTCAATGTTGGCTGTATTGGAGCCTTTTAATTGTTCTATTTCAACTAATAATTTCGCATCTGTATTTTCAGAACTTAACATTTTTATTTCCTAAAAAAATATTTTAAATTATGGTAAACAATATAATTTAAAATAATTTAAAAATATAATCTATATACACATTATACGTAAAGATGGGTTTTTAAATTTGATTTTCTGAGAATCTAAGATCTAATACTGAGATTCTAAGACCAACAATAAATCAATCTGTGTGTTTTATTTAATTTTTTTTTTTTACATTTTATTTAAAGATTATATATTCTTTATTTTTCCGAGGATATCCAGTATTAAGTTTAATACAATAGCAACAATTCTATTTTGGGCAACGTCGTTTCAAAATTTCTTATATTTTTCATCAGACTCTCTATAAAGCATATGAATATAACATTTACAAATCTACTAACTAGTTGTCGACATTTTTCTTTCAGTTGACGAACAAATTTACTTAAATTCGCAGCTGCCTTATCATTTGTATCACATTCATCTAAATGATTCATAACTTTGTCTTCAAGATCGACTTTTACACGGGTTTGTTTTTCAATATCTTTTACAATTTTATTTAATTCAAATTCACGCTCTTGATTTGCCTATAACAAATTAAAATTTTTCAGTATTTTGTTATTTAAAATATTTCTTAAAATTAAATTTACAGCGTTCACTTGATGAAGATCCGCTTCTGTATATTTAATGATCATTCTTTGATTATTTAATTCTGCTGATAATGTATGTAATCTTTCTTCTTCTGCAACTATTTGCTTTGTTGTATTGGTGTAATCATTTTCAATACGTAATTTACGTTCGTTTATCTGCAAATTATCTTTCATTTCTTTTTCAATATTACGCTTTAATACTTCTATTTCAGATATTTGAACACGTAATTGTCCAGTTAGATTTCTAATTGAATATAAATATATATTATTTAATTATAATTATAACAATAAAAAAAAAAGTAACAAATTAAAACCGGTCAGGCGATCAATCGCTTATTGTGTGAGCACTATACGCGGTATGTTAAAAGTAAAGATGGGAGATTTGTAAATTCACCATCGTTCTAAAATATTGAAAATTGGATCTCTAAAATACGCTCTAATGTTCGCTGCAGCCAAATTGGCTTCATAATTAACCACAAATGATATTTAAACAGTAAGACAAGAAAATTATTTTGTCAAATAAAGCCAATTTTATGGATATTTCAAATATTTATTTTTTAAATTTAGTTCTCAACCTCTAAAAAAACAAATTTTACATCTGTGATTGCTATATTATATAAAATTCATGAATCTCGATATCTGAAAATATAATTAAAAAACTCTATTTGGTATAACATACTTAACCGTTTCCATTGCTTCCTGATATTGATTATCTCGTTGTTTCAAATTAAACAGAACATTATTCCACGCTTTTAATAATGTATTTTGTTGCGAATGTAATGCCTCTAAATTTGAGTTGGCATCTTGTAATGCATTGCTTAATTCCTCTTTCTTAGCTTCTTGTACTCGAAGTTGTACATCTAGCTGTTCAATTTCTGTTTCACATTTCCATGTATCAGTCATCAAATTGTAAATAATCATATCCTAAATAAAGAGACAAAAATCATACTTTAATTAGCCAAAAAAATTTTTAAAATTAACGTGTTTATTTACCAATTGACGTTTTTCCTCTGCTAATTGCTTTTTATCTTTTAATGATTTATCAGAAATTCGTTTATTTATTGTTAATTCTGAATTCATTTCTTCTTTCCATTTTGTTAATTGTTTTTCGAGTAATGTTAAACTTTCTGTTTCATTTCGCAAATTTCTTTCTAAAATTTAATTACTCATTAATAGTATGATGGTGAATTAAGGGCTAACATTCAAAACTTAAACTTGATTAAAGGATTTTGCAACTTTTTCCATTCGTATCAGAAACTCATAAAAAAATAATTATACTTAAGTTTGAAAAACTGTGGATGAAGGAATGTTTTATATAAAACTGCAGTGAAATAAACTTTGCCTAAACAATCAAAAGTAAGTTGTATCCACTATATGCGATTAGAAAGTTTTAAATCATCATGGATCCTAATTATTATCGGGATTGTTTGAGCCGAATTGTTCTTAAAATGAAATATGGTTGGTAATTTCAATTCATTACGCCTGTAGTAGTAGAGAGGTAATATATTACGTGGGAGGATAAAATAGGTTTAAAATAAAATTTTTCGAAATCGAAATTTCGAATGATTTCGAATATAAAAGTGAGAAAAACTGTGGTGTTCTATTTAATCTTAGTGGATCTTTCTTAGTGAATTTTTCTGTATAACGACTTTCATAATTAAATTTATGTCAAAATACCAACAGTAAAATTTATAAATTTGGAATAAACCATGCAGATCCGGATTTGGCACTATTGGTGTTTGTTTAGGGGCTCTTTATTATTTTGTTCCTATGAAATACGATGAAGAAAATATTAACGTTTACTTTTTTACGCTCATACCATAACATTTTTCTGTAGCCAATGGAAAGTTGTAATGCCCTTTAAGACACATTCTGTTTATATACCTTGTTCTTCAGCTTTGAGTAGTTCTTGATATTCAAGTTGATGTGCTTTTCTTAAATTTATAACATCTTCTTCATGTTTTTCACGTTTAGCAACCAAATCTTGTAAATCTTTTTCAACTGTTTCAAGTATATTTTGTTGACGGCATATATCTTGTTGTTTATCATAAACCATTACACCTAACGCTTCTTTCTGCTTTTCTTCCTCTTTAACTGAGGTTTCCTACATTCAGCGTTAAATTTTATTATTAATTATTATATCACGTTTTCTTAAGAGAACTAGCAGTTGAAAGTGAAATCAGTATCGTTGTGATTTCAAATACGATGAAACAAATAAACAACAGTAAACGAGATCTACAGGGTAGAACCACATCTATAGGGTATAACGTGCGAGAGTATGTGATATCTATAGAATATAACATTATACAGTGTTTCTTATAATATCAATATGTGTGTGTACGCGCCTGTCTAAATCCATCATAACAATATGTTAGAATATTTTCTTACTATACCAGGCTGAAACAAACTTAATGTTGTGTATAAATGCAAATAAAATATATTTACCAATTCTAACATTTCAACATTAAGTTTTTCAATTTGTTTTGTTAAATGGGCTTTGAGTGTTTGTTGGAATCTAGCTAAAAGTGGATGATGAGGATTTAGAACTTCTTTATTTTCTTTCGATTCGCTTGGTTCAGCTTGGTGGCTAGTTTCCGTAGTCCATCTGAAATACAAAATTTAAAAAAGATAGTTGGTAAAAGCTAAAACATTGTTTTGCTACCTTAATTAATTTTAAAAACAATACAGGTAAAGTATGAAACCATATTGTTAATTAATAGAATTTTGGAAAATAAATGCTTTATACAGGTAGAGTCCGACTGATAAACTGGACTAATTATATTAAAATCATATTACCACCAACTTGAATATTTTTTACGATTAAAATCTTTAGTTTATATGTTTTATATAACATGTAGATTTGAATGATATAAATTAAGACTAACAAGTCAAAACTTTACCTATACATTGGCGGAGCAATGACAGATTTCGCATCTTCATCATCCAATCTTTCTGGTTCCGTTTGTAGATCAAATAACATTAGTGGTGGTGTTCGCTGATTATCGGACGAATAATTTTCTTCTGTACTGTCGGTATATCTTTTATTCCAATCTTCTTCCATTTTTAACGATATAGAATAAAGTATTTCTGATATTATAAAATGTAGATAAAATAGTATTTTTACAATTCACTACTATAAACCAAAATCATTCGTATACAGAAATATAAAAAATATCCCAAAAATAGTGTTTGTTTATTTGTCGTTAAGTTACTATCGAAACCGAAAGAGTTGCTACAGCGACCTATTTATTACCTATTTCGAATTTGTCATTGTATATTCTCTGTCCAACGTTCAATCTTCTTCTACCAGTGCTGTAGTTGTTGGTAGATTTATTTATTTTTATATATTATTACCTTTTTACTTATGTATTTTTAAAAATAAGTAATCTGTGAATTTTTTTAATATTAATTGATTCTGGTATATATTATATTTGGTATTAATAGTACAGAAGTTAGTAAAAATGGTACAATTTATTTTCTACATAAATTACGAGAGAAACAAATTACATTTCATAAAAAGTAATAAATCGAGCATCATTTAATAATTCACCGTGCGCTTGGGTTAGATTTTCGGTCTTTCCAACCCAACCCAAGTCCAGCCCAAACCAACCCAACCCAACCCAAGTCAACAAAACCCAACCCAACCCAAGTCAACAACACCCAATCCAACCCAAGTCAACAAAACCAAACCCAACCCAAGTCGAATCCAACCAAAGTCCATCACAACCCGACCCAATTCCAACAAAACCAAACCCAAGTCCAACAATACCCAAAAAAGTCCAATCCAACCTAACGCAAGTACAAACCCAACCCAAGTTCAACCACACCCTACCCAAGTTCAACAAAACCTAACTAAAATTCAACCTAACTCAACCCAAGTTTAACCCAATATAAGCTAACCCAAATCGAACAAAACCCAACCCAAGTCCAAAAATTTTTTTTGCCCATTTTTTATTATTAGCACTTAGGTCTAGTCTAAAACTGTTGTAGGTGACGGTGATGCGATCTTAAATGGTTTGTCTCTCCTGCTAGTGCTCTACGTGCCTAAAGAACTTTTCACTTAAAAAATCCTATTCATATTGGAAAAAAATTAGGAAATAATATCGCGTACAGAATATGTTGCGTATACACAGCGGGATATTTCCATGATCAATGTTTCTAATACGAAATTCAGCATGGTTCGTTACACTTCAAAGACATACCGTATTAAAAAGAATATAAAATGTTTTTAAAACTTGTCTCTTTAAATAGAAAAAATAATAACAAAGAAGCTGCTGATGATTGATTTATTAACTCACTTTTATTGCAATTTAGTCAAACTTGCTGTTGGAATTTGCTATTTTATAGATAATTTTTTTGAGACAATCATGGGAAAGTTTTTCAAAATTTGT
The DNA here is from genome assembly GCA_020423425.1 of Chrysopa pallens. Classification (NCBI taxonomy): domain Eukaryota; kingdom Metazoa; phylum Arthropoda; class Insecta; order Neuroptera; family Chrysopidae; genus Chrysopa; species Chrysopa pallens. Next base: position 86,772,560 of record CM035593.1, read on the forward strand.
ATTACCCCGAATTCAAGTTACAGATACAGTAGTTTTCAATGGGATTTAAATTTTTAAAATTGTTTTATTTATATTTATTTTATTCAATATAAATAATGAGTCAGATAATTTATTGTATTTTTAATTTAAGGGGTTGAGAAAAATCTACACCCTTAATCATTTATATTTCATTGTAATTATTTTATACATAGATACAATAAAAACAATTATCTATTAAATTTGTAGGTTTTATTTCAGTTCATTTAGCTACATTTATAATACAGTTGTGCAACTATATATTGTATATCTGTGGATGCACCTCTGTGGATGGTATACGACCCATACCCCATCTTGCCCTCTCATACCCAATAGAATTTAAACATTGAATTTTGTAAACCAGTGTTTTTCTGATCTATGATTAGCGATGCATGTAATAACCTTATTTGTATTTTTAAATGAAATATACACAGAACAATCAAGTGAAAAAAATCCAAGCAAATCACCAAAAACCGATTTTTTAATTTTACACAGTAGCGGTGTGTCATGTGCAAACACTATTATCTTACCCGCTACTCCATCGCACTCCCCTTTCCCCTAAATAGCATAAAAATATAACTTTTTATGTGTATTTTTGAAGTGAGAGGGCGGATAATACAAAAATTATTTACAGACGTATTTTATTTAAAATAATTTTAACTTCCTTTTTTGAAGTCGGTTATTTTTTTCGAAAACTTTTTCTGTTATTCCTTTTTTTTTTTGGATGAAAATAAATGCATACTATATTGTTACGTAAAGAATAACATGTTTACTTTTTAGCCATGTTTTTATAAAAAGATGCAAACATCATACAGGTACTATCTTATCTGTTTCTATTATTTTAAATAATTATAAAATATGAATATATTTAGTATATGTGTCTAAATATATTTATTTTTATTTGCTAATTCGTTCTACTTACGTATCGAGGGGGTCACTAGACCTTGAGCCAATAGGATAACAATTTTGCTCTATTATCGTCAATTTTTAACCAATTTTGACAAACAAAGTATGTAATCCATCTAAATTTGGGTCATAGCTTTTAAATATTTTGTCAAAACAAACATATCTATAATGCATTTCAAGATAGTAAGGGTATGTTCATGATTTTTCATAGAAGGGTTAAAGTAAACGAATCGATAATATAAAAATTGAAAAGTATTACTCAAAATTAGTGGATTTCAAAAAAAGCTCATTCAAATCGGCCAGAATTTGGCCAAGATATCGAAAAAATGAATTTTGTGAATCTTATGACGTCACCAAAACCTTAAAAAATTAATTTTGCTGTATTATCCTCAATTTTTAACCAATTTTGGCAAACAAAGTATGTATTTCAACTAAATTTGGGTCATAGTTTTCAAATATTCTGTCAAAACAAACATATCTATAATGCATTTCAAGATAGTAAGGGTATGTTCATGATTTTTCATAGAAGAGTTAAAGTAATCGAATCGATAATATAAAAATTGAAAAGTATTACTCAAAATTAGTGGGATTAAAAAATTTAACTCAAATCGGCCATAAATTGGGCAAGATATCGAAAAAATAAACTTTGTGAATCTTATGACGTCATCAAAACTACAAAAATTGAATTTTGCTCTATTATCCTCAATTTTTAACCAATTTTGACAAACAAAGTATGTAATCCAACTAAATTTGGATCATAGTTTTTAAATAATCTGTCAAAACAAACATATCTATAATGCATTTCAGGATAGTAAGGGTATGTTCATGATTTCTCATAGAAGGGTTAAAGTAAGCGAATCGATACTATAAAAATTGAAAAGTATGACCCAAAATTAGTGGGATTCAAAAAAAATTTAACTCAAAAAAAAAACTTTTTTAAAAAAAAAAATTTTTAAAAATGCACATTTATTCATTTAAACACGCATGAAATACGCAAATTATTGATAGTATGTCGGTAAAATTCGATAAAATTTTGAATTATGTTAAATAAGTTGAATTAGTTCAATTATCATAGTTAAATAATTTTTCAAAGTAAAACTCAGACGTAAAAATCACATCAATATTATTCATAGTTCTTTCAAACAATACTAAATATCTAATTCTTATATTTTTTTATTATTCTTTGTACTCGAGTGTAAAACAGTGGCAGAATATATTGTCTAAGTTTTATTATAAATTATATTCACACAAGTTCAAACAAATGCAATGAAAACATTTTTCATTTATTATAAAAATATTCTGTGTATTAATTTTTTTATTTACGATAATGACCCGACAATATATTATCTCAAAACATATATATCAAGGCCTAATACGTCATTTCTTGGGCATTCCCAATTACTTAATCAAGTTTTACGGACACGACTAAACTCCAACCATCGACTTTTATGTTGAAACCTTATCACCTGAACTATTTCCACCTCGGAGAGTTACAACGATCCAAAAACAGTAGTGAAATATAATGAAAGAATGACCAACTATTAAAATACAAATTTTCCGCCACCGAGCAGATTCTAATGCCCTAACTAATAACGCAATGAGAGCTTTTTACAGGAATCAAAAACAGTAGTGAAATATAATGAAATAATGACTAACACTTTAATTTTAAACTTTTTATTTTTTACAAAATTTTACAAAAGTGAGAAACATTGGTTTTAATTATTTATTTACAGTCTTATACAAACAAAAATCTATACAAATTTTATTATCAAAATAAATACACCAATATTAGAGAAAAATTGAATTAATTATTAATAGAAAATAAAATTAAAAAATAAACGGGGCCTGAAATACAATTAAATAATCAAATCAAATTAATAAATATTTTAATATATCTCACCGAATTATCGCGTCTTGTAAAACTAACCTTACTCTGTTCACAATTATATATTTCTATTACTCTTATAAATAATAGAAGTTGCTGCTTGAATATGTTTTACAGGAACTGAAAAATAATAAAATGATACTATAAAATTTTTCAAATTAATAAATATTTTAATATGACTCACCGAATTACCGCCTCTTGTGAAGCTAACCTTCCATTGTTCATCCATGGCACTCCATTAAACACAAATATAAAGTCAAACTCTAACACTATCCAGTTTTATGTCACTTAGGTTACAGTTGGAATTGATTTTCTTTTAAAAATAAAAACCAAACATTCTCTACAAGAATGTGTATGTTTTATATACCTAAGCCATAGAGATAACTGCCGAAGTTTCAGTCCGGGCTTACAAATATCATGACTTGGTACGATCATCCTTTGCAGAACTACTTCATTAGTACACACACAATCATCGAAGAAATAATGATTTTTATAATTAGTATAAAATCTAATTCAAACAAAAACCTATTCAAGTATGGTCAGTCACTTAAGTTACAGTTGGAATTGATTTTCATTTAAAAATAAAAACCAAACATTCTCAAGAATAATGTGTATGTTTTATATACCTAAGCCATAGAGATAACTGCCGAAGTTTCAGTCCGGGCTTACAAATATCATGACTTGGTACGATCATCCTTTGCAGAACTACTTCATTAGTGCACACACAATCATCGGAGAAATAATGATTTTTATGATTAGTATAAAATCTAATTCAAACAAAAACCTATTCAAGTATGGTCGGTTATTCAGTTTACAGGTCGAATTGATTTTCTTTTAAAAATAAAAACCAAACATTCTCAAGAATAATGTGTATGTTTTATATACCTAAGCCATAGAGATAACTGCCGAAGTTTCAGTCCGGGCTTACAAATATCATGACTTGGTACAAATCATCCTTTGCAGAACTACTTCATTAGTACACACACAATCATCGGAGAAATAATGATTTTTATGATTATTATAAAATCTAATTCAAACCGTCTAACCGAATTACCGCGTCTTGTCAATCTAATCTAACATTAGTCACAGTCAATCACACTGTATTTAATTATTTAGAGGACCTAAAAAATAATGAAGTTATAATAATAATAGCAAATTTTTTTCAATTAATCAATATTTTAATATGACTCACCGAATTGCCACGTCTTTTAAAACTAACCTTACAATGATCACTGTCAAATATTTCTAACACTGTTTTTAATTATTGATGTGTTCACTTCAACTGTCACTATGAAACTGATAAAGTTCAAATCTGCAAATTATGAAATATTTGAATTTGACAATCGGAGTCTTTTAAAACTAACCTGACAATAATCACTGTCAAATATTTCTAACACTGTTTTAAATTATAAATAGGACCTGAAAAAAATGAAATAAAAATTATAATAGCAAATTTTTTTCAATTAATCAATATTTTAATATGACTTACCGAATTGCCGCGTCTTTTAAAACTAACCTTACAATGATCACTGTCAAATATTTCTAACACTGTTTTTAATTATTGATGTGTTCACTTCAACTGTCACTATGAAACTGATAAAGTTCAAATCTGCAAATTACGAAATATTTGAATTTGACAATCGGAGTCTTTTAAAACTAACCTCACATGACCACTGTCAAATATTTCTTACACTGTTTTAAATTATTAAGAGGACCTGAAAAATAATGAAATAATAATTATAATAGCAAATTTTTTTAAATAAGACAATATTTTAATATAACTCACCGGATTGCCGCGTTTTTTAAAACTAACCTCACAATAATCACTGTCAAATATTTCTAACACTGTTTTTCATTATTGATGTGTTCACTTCAACTGTCACTATGAAACTGATTAAGTTCAAATTTGCAAATTATGAAATATTTGAATTTGACAATCGGAGTCTTTTAAAACTAACCTCACAATGATCACTGTCAAATATTTCTAACACTGTTTTAAATTATTAAGAGGACCTGAAAAATAATGAAATAATAATTATAATAGCAAATTTTTTAAATAAATCAATATTTTAATATAACTCACCGGATTGCCGCGTTTTTTAAAACTAACCTCACAATAATAACTGTCAAATATTTCTTACACTGTTTTTAATTATTGGTGTGTTCACTTCAACTGTCACTATGAAACTGATTAAGTTCAAATTTGCAAATTATGAAATATTTGAATTTGACAATCGGAGTCTTTTAAAACTAACCTCACACTGACCACTGTCAAATATTTCTAACACTGTTTTAAATTATTAAGGGGACCTGAAAAATAAAAATTTTACGTCCCTTAATAGGCTTGAACAACCTACTTTTTGGTTAATAGATCAACGACCTAACGAATTGCGCCACGAAGGCTTGTTACAGTGATCCAAATTAGTAGTGACATATAAATAATCAATTGCTCTATTAATATAAAAGTTTAGCGTCGCCAAATAGGCTCGTAACCACGACCTCCTTTTGGTTGTCAACACAACACTGTAACCAATTTCGCCACAGAGGCATGTTACAATTACTCCAAAACAATAGTGACATATACATATATAATCAAATAATCTAATTATAAAAATTTTTCACCCCGGAATAGGCTCGAACCGTTGACCTATCGGTTGACAACCCACGTCCTTAAACAATAACGCTAAATTATCTCGTTATATGATACAAATAGAATAGTGACATTTAAATCAATAATCAAATAATCTGAATAAAAAAGTATAAACCGCCCATTAGATTCGAACCTCCGACCTTTTGACTGAATACTCAACACTCTAACCAATTGTTCCACATAGGCTTACTATAAAAATCCAAAAACATAAATCCTAACTTGTTTCAAGACCATGTTTTATAATTATTTTTTTAAATTTAAAATTAAACTCGCCCAGCCCCCCATATTTTGACACATTGTTTCACTTACATATTTGATTACCTTTGACTGAAAAAAATTTTCAAAATACAAATATACACGAAAAAAGCTCAGTGTTATCTCTTTCTTCGTAGATAGAAAAAAAAGCTCTCCAAAAACCTACTTTAATTATTAAAATAATTCTTAGTTGATTGAATTATACAACCATTATATTATACAACTATTTTAATAATATATTATGCAAATTTAAGGATGAAAAGTTATAAATGTTGTATTTCGTTGTTAGATTTAGATAAATATTAACAAATACTTTTTCTAAAATTTCTTTTTTTTTATTCAGATGTCTTCGACTTTATTCTTATTTATTTTTATATGTCTTTCAGCTTAAAACGCTAGTGTTTGATAATAAAATTTATGCATTTCATTTGCGTTAAACTTCTATTTGTGATTATTCTTCAAATTTAACATATTGATTTCGTTTCTAGTATACAAATGTACAAATAGTATACAAATGAAAACAGTATTTCAAATTTTTCACAAATCACAACCATAAATTTGTTGTTTTTTTTTTTTGAAACATTTTTCAAATATTCTGTCAAAACAAACATATCTATAATACATTTCAAGATAGTAAGGGTATGTTCATGATTTTTCATAGAAGGGTTAAAGTAAACGAATCGATAATATAAAAATTGAAAAGTATTACTCAAAATTACTGGATTTCAAAAAAAAGCTCATTCAAATCGGCCAGAATTTGGCCAAGATATCGAAAAAATGAATTTTGTAAATCTTATGACGTCACCAAAACCTTAAAAAATTAATTTTGCTGTATTATCCTCAATTTTTAACCAATTTTGGCAAACAAAGTATGTATTTCAACTAAATTTGGGTCATAGTTTTCAAATATTCTGTCAAAACAAACATATCAATAATGCATTTCAAGATAGTAAGGGTATGTTCATGATTTTTCATAGAAAGGTTAAAGTAAGCGAATCGATAATATAAAAATTAAAAAGTATTACTCAAAATTAGTGGGATTCAAAAAAAATTTAACTCAAATCGGCCATAAATTGGGCAAGATATCGAAAAAATAAATTTTGTGAATCTTATGACGTCATCAAAACTACAAAAATTACATAGAACATATTAAATATACACAGAACAATCAAGTGAAAAAAATCCAAGCAAATCACCAAAAACCGATTTTTTAATTTTACACAGTAGCGGTGTGTCATGTGCAAACACAATTATCTTACCCGCTACTCCATCTCACTCCCCTTTCCCCTAAATAGCATAAAAATATAACTTTTTATGTGTATTTTTGAAGTGAGAGGGCGGATAATACAAAAATTATTTACAGACGTATTTTATTTAAAATAATTTTAACTTCGTTTTTTGAAGTCGGTTATTTTTTTCGAAAACTTTTTCTGTTATTCCTTTTTTTTTTGGATGAAAATAAATGCATACTATTATTGTTACATAATCACTTAAAAGTCGAAATATACATTTGAGTTAAATTAAAAAATGAGAATAACATGTTTACTTTTTAGCCATGTTTTTATAAAAAGATGCAAAAATCATACAGGTACTATCTTATCTGTTTCTATTATTTTAAATAATTATAAAATATGAATATATTTAGTATATGTGTCTAAATATATTTATTTTTATTTGCTAATTCGTTCTACTTACGTATCGAGGGCGTCACTAGACCTTGAGCCAATAGGATAACATAAAAATCATAAATAAATGAGCTTTCATTTGCTTATGTAGTTGTAAGTCTTACATCGTACGCACATATTTACAACCAACGATTCTCGCAATGCTTTGGGCGGCCCCAGAGGGGAGTTTAATATCGTATGGGTTGGGAAACTCATGAAGAATAGCACGTGTAATTACTTTTCTGATCAGAAATTCTGATCAGTAAATCTGATTTTTTTCTGATCAGAAATTCTCAGTAAATCTGATGTAACTGTTAGCATGTATTTTATATAAGACTCCGCACACAGTAAGAAATCAGATCCGAGAAGGATCTGAGAAGGACTACCGGAACAGGGACCATATACAACTTTTAATATAAACATTTTTTGTCAATTTGGGTGAAATCAAGTTAAAACACAACATGATGATGTAGTGATGTTAGTTTTATAAAATAAATAACTAGCCCAGGCGATATGTGCATTGAACTTACATTAAATCGAGTACTAATTTTTGAATGTGAATTTTAGACCATTACTGTGAATCTAAATCCAGATTTGCAAACCTCGGGATGCTGTACTAAACTAAATGGCGTCCAAAAAAAACAGTAATTTTTTCGCATTTTAATTTGAATGACCTCATTATCCGTACGAGTTTGGAAAATTCTTATTGTTACCTTTCTTAAATTTAAAATGCGATCAATATTTTTCTTCAAGTCAAATAATTTTAGAGATATTAAAATAGGGACGCTGTGCTAACAAAATCACGGCCGTAAAACTGTTGATTTCTGTCGTTTTGTTTTCAGCAATAATCTCTGAAACTGTGCGAGTTTAGAAAATAGATAATACCATACTAAAAGTTACTTTTTAGAGTAGACTACATTTGCTATAAAATGGGACCAAGTTTATTTTTATATGTCAAATAGTTACAGAGATATAGCTCTTAAAATATTGAAATATTATCTGAAAAACTGTGATTTTGTCACACTTTTTTTCGTATTTTCGCTTTTAACTGCCAAACTGTGTGGATTTGGTAATTTGTGAACCGTACCTTTAAATTTCAAAGTAATTCGAATTTATAAAACTATTGTAATGGCCAAATAACTGCGATTTTGTCGCATTTTTTTCGTTCTTAAGTCAATAACTTCCTAATTGCTAAATCCGAAAAAAGTGTAACAAAATCGCAGTTTTTCGGACACTATTTTTGTATTTTAAGAGCTATATGTCTGTCAAATTTAAAAAAATTACATTTAAAAACAAATTACGATTACTATTTTACAAACTCGTACGGTTTAGGAGTTATTGGTACAAGTTTAAAAAATTTATGAAAAAATTATAGTTTTTCTGCCGCCATTTTATTAACACAGCATCTCGAGTATTTCAAATCAGGATTTAGACTCAAAGTAATGATCCAAAATTAGTCTTTAAAAATTATAAATACTCCATTTAATGCTCATGCTTTTTTTTGTGTACGTTTTGCTTGGGCTAAAAATTACTGATAAAAAAATATAATTAAAAATATTTATTTTTTCGTGTCTCTGAGTGCTCCTAACCCCTTAAACCTTTAACCCATAATTTTGAAATCCAATAAAAGAAAATTATCAATAACGTAAGTGCAAAAAGAAAAAATACAACTATTTATTATAGCACACGAAAATTCAAAATTTTAACATTCTACGTTTAATGATCTTTGAGTTAAAATGATACATGAGTAGGTACGAATAAAGAAAATTAAATTTTACTCTTTAGCTTTTGAATTTATGACTAATTATTTCTTTGAACATACCGATTTTCGAGGAAAGACTGGAGTCTACTTAGCGTTTTATACTGGCTGCTGTAATTCCCGCTGGCCGCTGATTATTCATGCTTCTGATATATTTCAGAAACTTAATGTTCATTATCTGGACTAATCCTAGTTAATATATATAATTACTTATTAAGATTTTTATGGCAGAACTAAATTAAAGTTTTTTCGAAAATTTTATTACTTTTCATTGTGACAAACAATATCACGTTTGGCATATCGGTGCTCCTGTTTTGTTGTCTACATGGCTATCCAAGTCCTAGTCTTTTGTGTTTGAGATGTCCTCAGCTTTTAGACCAAGGCAGTAATATAAGACAATATTGGTTGATCAATATGATAATAAATTGAGATTTGATTTTGTTTATCACCATCGTCAAAGGTCTGTAATTTTTGGTTGTTTACGGATCAAAATAAGTTGAAATTTAAACTAATATTTAACCAGAGAATCATTTATAAAATAATAAATTACGTATTTACTTAATTTTTGTTTGGTATTGTATATTTTAGAGTAAACAAAAATTTATTTATGGTTTATTAAAATTTAATTTTTTTGTTTGTAAACTTATCTCTTGATTCAAACTCATATGTTATAATTTTTATATCATTCAAAACGTTCTTTGCCAATATGATTGTGTAGCATTACACATTGTTCGTTCGAATTTATAAAGTGTAAAATTATTTACAATGTTACTAAATTTAAATAAATCATATTGTCCGCAAATTTTTGCATCCATTTTTGGTAAGTAAACTTAATATAAATAAATCAGTGATATATATTTAGCAAGCATCAATCTTCGAACCTGACGTATTGATATATTCTATATTCATTTTTAAGAAATTTTGCTACTTAAGGTCAATAAAACCCAAATTCAAGGTATTCAAAGAGTTGCCTGTGTGTGTATGCCTCAGAGATGTGTATCCGATATCCGTATTCTTATCCACAGATATCCGCACAAAGGCAAAGATCCGTATCCCTTTCTTTTATAGCGGATCGAATTTTTAAAAATTATTAAATTTCATTACGTATATGAATTTCTGTGTAACGATAGCAATAAAATATGGTTAAATCCCATTAAAATAGTTTTTATTTCTTAATGAGCTAAGTCTAGTGAGCTAAGTGATTCTAGTGATAGCCAGCTAATTATTATAGTTAACTACCTTATCATAAGGTACTAATTCGTAATTACACTAATTGAATTCAAATTTATTATTTTTTAAATCAAATAATATTACTAAGTGATATCAAAAATCAAAATCACATTTTAATCAATAAACAATCGCATTTAAAGGAAATTCGAAAAAGTTCTATCGATTGATTGAATAGAAAAGTTATGATTAAGAAGTAACCATATCCGTATCCGCGTATCTGGTCACTGATTCGTAACCGTATCCGCGGATATCCATTTTTTCCTCGCATAAAAATTAAATTTTAATTTATACATGTTTAACTATTACTTACAGGCGCTTTAGCAACATTTACAACCGGACAATTCATTGGTTGGGTATCACCATCAATACCAGCATTAGAAAGTGATGGATCTGTAATAGCTGGTGGTATCAGTAGTTATGAATCATCATGGATTTTAGTTATTGGTTTTATGGGTAATGTCTTAGCTACTATATTAGTTGCATTTGTTTCTGACATATTTGGACGTAAACGTATGGTGTTATTTAGTACGTTACCAGTATTATTGTCATGGGTTCTGATTTATAGTGCTAATAGACTTGGTAAGTTGCAATTTTGATTTCTTTTTATACCTTTATTTTTAAAAGTTTTTAAATTAAAGGTCAGTTTGAGTGAAGTACGATGATAGTCAACCATCAAGTTATTGGATAGAATCTGTTTTTTTTTTTGTTTTTTTGTTTTACTTGATCCAATTACCAAAGTAATGATTTTTGCGAGTATATAAAATCGAATTTCTACAAGAATACCTAATTTTTCGAACTTCTAACCAAATTTGGAAGAAAGTAGCGCACTGTAAGACTCATTATTTTGATTTCTTACGAAATAGGAAAAATACTGCTTAAAGAGATTGTAATTAAGAGTTCTTAAGACATTTCATAGAGTTCTTCATATAAACATCTATTTTAATTTTTATCACTTGGATGTTTGTTTGTTCACTATCATTTTTATGTCCATTACTCAATCAATAACTACCAATTCAACCCTCATAAAATTGATATGAATAATAATGGTTATCAATGTTTTTTTACTTCATTATCAATAAGTATATGATCACACTGGTCAGTGGTCATATCGTTATCACCAATCTTCATGATCACTGGTCAGTGGTCATATCAACAATCCGGGGGGGGGGGTGAGTATTCATTTTCTTATTGATAAGGTATTCTAGCCTTGATACATAATGTATCAAAATGTGACTAAACATATTAATATAGGCAGGAAACGTTAAAAGCCTATGTGGCTAATATTTCGGTAATAACAGCCATCTTTCATGCAAGGCAGTTGGATACTAAACCCGCTTTAATATCATGCAAACTATTTAACTATTTAAACTGAAACTACGTTTTTTTCTTTAATAAAATGCAAAAATAATATTTGTCAGTCAAATAGTTCAAAATTACTTTTTTTTCAATTAAAATATGAGAATTAATTACGGTGAATTTCCTTCTTTATTTGGTCTATTTCATTCCTATAGATACTTTTGAGGATAAATCTCCAAAAATACCAACTTTTTTTCTATGCAAGCTAGGAAGATGCGGTTTTTGCATTCAATGTGAAAGAATCGGGAAGAATTAAAAAAATTCTAATTTTTAACTGCACCCCTCCCTTTTAGTATATGAACTATTAATTATTTTCATTAAATTAATTAAAATTTTTTCAATTTAATTTTTTTTTAGAAATATTATATACAGCACGCTTTATTGGCGGCTTTGGTGAAACAATTGGAAAAACAACAATGTTTATGTATATTGGTGAAATTGCTGAAGCTGAAATACGTGGTGCATTAGGAACAATACTCGTCATTACATTAAATTTAGGCATATTATTTGAATATGCATTAGGACCATTTTTATCGTTTGAAAATTTAGCATTAATATCTAGTACAATACCAATGCTGTTATTTGGTACATTTTTATTTATGCCAGAATCACCATATTACTATATGATGAATGGCGATGAAGAAAATGCTGAAAAATCATTACAATATTTACGTTCAAAAGAGGATGTTACTGACGAATTATATGAAATTAAAAGTATTGTTGAAAGTAAATTATGTAAAATGGATGCATTAAAATTATTATTAACGGTGAAGAAAAATCGTAATACACTATTGTTGATGTGCGCCATATTTGCTACACAAGAACTTAGTGGAATAACGCCAAATGTTATGTATGCTGAAAAAATATTACAAGAAACACATTTTAGTTTTATACGGACTGATTTAATACCAATTTTATTGCCCTTAGTGAAAATTGTTGCAACATTATTGACAACGGTCTTAGTTGATAAAGTAGGAAGACGTCCATTATTTATTTTATCCGCAATCACGTGTGGATTTGCATTAACATTAGTGAGTGTTTATTTCTATTTACTGGAAGTGGAAAAATTCGATATGAGTAATTATGGCTGGGTACCAGTTGTTACCATCACCAGTTATAATTTTTTGTTCATCATTGGTTTTGGTTGTTTACCATTCATTCTGGTTGGTGAATTATTTCAAACGAATGTTAAAGGTATTGCTGTTTCAATTACAGCATTATGGGTACCAATCTGTTCAGCAATTGTAACAAAATTATTTCAAACATTATTTGATGATTTTGGTCGATATGCTGCATTTGGTTATTTAGCAATATCTTGCTATTTATGTTTTGTATTTATTACTATATTTTTACCAGAAACTAAAAATAAATCACTTGCACAACTCGTGCAAGATAAACTGTATACGGCAATTTATTCGATTATTTTCAGAATCATTTTTTGTTGGGTTGTTACCTTTTTCCTTATTCTACATTTCAGGGAATTTTATGTATCCAAAAAATATTTAGTTGCGTCAAGTTAAATTTAAAATTGTTAACGACGTTAACTAACTTAATTACTTTGAGTCTGTCGACAGAGTACGGAGAAAATACCATGATTGTTATTATAGCCTTTTTTTCAGTATATATATTTATTCATTGCTTCGACTATTTAGAAAATTTCAGAATATTCTGTCGATTCTTTTTTAATAACCACTGCATATAAATTTTTAAATGTGAAGATATTGAAATTTAAAATTTAATATGAACATAATGAATATATATATATATATATATATATGTTGTTTTATATATATATATATATATATATATATATATATATATATATATATATATATATATATATATATATATATATATATATATATATATATATATATATAACAACTCATTTGTTAATATAAAATAATTATATTACATTTCTTATTATTTATAAATGGAATAATTTATTATTTTAAACGAATAGAATATTCTAGTAATATTTTTATTATAATATAATGATGAATCATAATTAATATTTTATTAAAGTATCAAGCGTTTTGTTCTTAGAAACATTTTATTTTAATTCTCATATTTTTATTTATTACAAACGATAAAATAATATATTAATAATAATCTTAAGTTTGTACGAGGAGGGAAATTGAATTGAAATTTATATTTAACTTTTACTAGTCTCATCCTTATAAAAAATTTAGAACTACCGCACCGTTTGTAAGGTAGCTCCCTTCTATTCATTGGACTGTAATACAAAATCGTCTAGTTTTGCTTTAGACGTCCAAGTAATTTTTGTCATCAAAGCAAGAAAACCAATCTTATTTTTACTTTCCTTTGCTACAAAATATAAAAAAAGAAAGTAATGTCTTCGACTCAAATTTTCGACATCCAGTAAATATTTCGTCATAATCAACCTTTCCCAGAGGGCTATTTTCATCAATTTCCGTTTCATTGCTAAATATATCAATATCTTCAACTATTGTCTGCCTTGGCAAAATTCGAATAAGCGAGATTCTAGACAAAGATGGAAGTTTAATGGTTTTCCTTATTTTTTTGTACTAACGTATTACTTTTGCTTCTCTTTTTGTTTATTGACACTCAAAATATTATAATAATCAAAACACTCAAAATATTATTGTAGCAATGAATATTTTCAAAATATTTTCTTAAATTTTCTAAATTAACTTGGGTAATTATTAATTATTTTGAAAAATTAAGTAGGTGAGTATATTTTTATAATTGTTTTTATAAAATGCAAGTGCAGTTATCTTTTTATAAATGGAGTTTTTAATAATTTAGATATACCTACTTACAATGATGTAACGTGTTGTTTTAGTGAAGGGAAACGTATGTACCTTGCTGGGACCTCGTGTCTCAACTATATAGATTAGAAAACCCTATTGGAATTGTTAGTTCTAGATAATTACATGAGTACACTGTTGAGACGTATAACTTCAACCAAACAGACGAATATTGCAAAAAAATACAAATCTATATCGAGAGATCGTCTTTATTATAGAAGTACGATTTTTTGTGTCAATTCCTCACGTCCCTGAGTTAGATGATTTGGCTATTTGATTTAAATAAATTTACTGTGAAACGTCTCACATGGTTAAAATTACGGGCTTAAACCTTGAATAAAAATTTCAATACGTATGCATAATATTTAATGAATTATTATACAAGAGTTAACAAAATTTTAATATTTCATACAAAAATAAAATAAATGTCAAAAATAAGAAAAACAAAAAAACAGAGCAGTATTTAGATAAATTTAATGAAAATAATTTTAATGAAATCAAGAAGTTTTTTGTGTGTCAAAAACAGAATAATATATGTAATGAGAAAAAAAAGTTTAGTCATAATCGATGAAAAATAATAAAAGTGGAACGTTTTGGAGTTAGCCTCCTATTAAATTAAATGTTTTTGTTAAAAAATAAAACCTTAAATCTAAATATTTTTATAATATAGTTTTAAATCAATCCGCTTTAATGCATTAAAATCTTATGCGGACATTATTATTTCTTTCTTTCAGTGATTACAGTACATTTTTTGAGTTTTTAATTGTTTTTCTATTATACGCCTTTTAGTCTCCATCAGTCTTTTGTCTTTCATAAAGGGTTTAACATCTGCTTATTGCAACATTAACTATTGTATACGAGAAACATCTTCAATTTTTAGCTTTAAATATTCTTCAAGTCTAGAATATTTTTAATCTAGACTAGTATGGTATAATTTCAAATGAAGATGTTTGTAGTAAGTCTTGAAAATGTTGTAATTTCAAGTTGTAAGCATAATGTTCACTGGAAGTCCATAAACAATATCACCGTTAGCTACTATGTTCATTTCTTGTATATCAATTATTATTTATATTTTTATTAATGTGTAACAAACAATAACAACAAATGTTTGTTATTGTTTGTTACATTTTAATAAAAAAAACACAATGCGGGCAGGGCAGGCTGATATAATTAAACAAATAAATATATGTAACAATATTTTAATTCGTTTAGTATAGGTCCGTAGGAAACGAACCATGATTAATTGATGTGAAACAAGAGCGGCGTATTAAGTTAATCGGTCAATATTTGTTATTTATTTTGTTAGTATAAATCAATGAATCATTTGTAAAGCTGCAGGGGAAGATAATAGAGGAGTTAACTATATTTAAAAAAAGTACTTCAAAATATTGATGCCTTAATAAAAAGTCACAAAAAATAAATATTTTTGCAAAATAAATACGATTTTTTACCATTTCAATTACATTAAAATTTAAACCTTTCTTATTTCTGTTAAAACGCTACCGGCTATTTTAGTGACGTAATATGACGCGATATATAATATTGAGAATACTGGTATAACACATTGTGAACAAAACTATATTCTAACACTTTCAAAAATTTTCTTACTAATTAAGATAATTGTTTAGATTCAACTGACAGATGACAACGATAATTTTTACCAAAATGACGTCACACCACAGCAATCAAGTGTTTTAGATCACGCAATATAAATATAAAAATAACAAAAATTTAATTTTACAGTAATAAATTAAGCATGTGTTTTTATGTATCAAATTTAGAAATATTTAAGAATATTTCTATATAAATTTTAATTTTTACCAAATTTTATGCATTATTTTTCACAACCGAAAATACCCTATTGACTATGTGCATGTAATGTAATTTATAAATCAATTATAGAAAATTTTGAGTGGCTTAAAGATGGTTAGCCGAACAAACCTTTGCCAACATTAATCATTTTTTTGATAAATTTTTCGTATTATTAGCGATTTAAGTCCGAAAAAAATCCATATTTTTTTACGAAGAAAATCCTTTGCGAGAATACGACATACATTGCATGAAAATGGAACTCTTAACGAATATACTTTAAAAAAAAAAAGAAAACTAAAAAAATTGCAGTAGAAACCGAGTAATTCACAATAAAAAATGATGTATATTAAATAAAGCTTGAAAATGAAATATTTTTCGAAAAAATTACGATAATTCAAGTGTATCTATTTTGGCCCATTTTATACTAAACAGTGATTAAAATACGAGAGATAACCTTGTCCCCATATACAAAAGATGTGGAAATTTGGGAAGAAAAATTGGAGCAAAAATTTGTCCGGTAACATCAGAATCCTTAATATTTAAATTAAAACAAGAATGTGGTACTGAATTTTTTCACACTCAAGTCCAGCATTAGTTTAAGTATCGGACAGAATAAATATTGTTTCCCATAAGCAAATTGAAGCCAAATTACATATAAGATAAATCTTCTTTTTTCATCTGAATAAGAGATTTCTTAACTTGATTCATAGTTAATGATACTAAACATATTAAGTTTCATTACCAATGAAGAAAGCATATGATTATTATATTTGAAACATTTGTTATACCCAAATTGCGTAATAAGTCAGAGTATATCATTAATTTTAACCTAAAGTTTGTAACGCTAGATACCTAATATTGACTGCACAAATACAATTTTGGTATAGATGTTCATAGAAACACCTAATTTAATTAAAACACTTAATTTAAGTATTCTTAACATTCAAAATGAATTTAAGTTCCAAAATGAGCAAAATCGACCTCCATTGGGTCCCCATTGGATCCTTGTGAACCAACTTTTAAACTATTAAAGATAAAAAAGATAAACTATTATTAAATTCAAATACAAAAAATGTTTATTTCAAGCAATTATTAAGTTTCGCCTGTCCTTAGATTTGATCAATTTTCAGATATTCAATTGATCTGAAATTTTACAGACAAATGTTATTTTGAATGAAAAATATACTCTTTATACGTAAAATATAAATCACATGTTAAAATATATCAAAATTGTAACTAAAAAATATTCAGAGTTTCAGTGTACAAAGTGATAAATTTATGCTTAGCTTTTGACCTAGGGATTTTAAGGGTTGGTGTAATATTAAAATGTAAGTAATAGCTTAAAAGATAAGGTGCAAGAAGCAGTTAATTAAATTCCCTTTTCTCCTTTTTTATTTGCACAACAAGTTTTTACGCCCTGTTATAAAAATTTATTTTATTACAAATGGTGAAATTAAAAACATTATTTTGCCATGTCACTACATTCAATCATTTATGGCTTATTGAGAAAACAATTGACTGTGTGCAGCTTTGACCTGCAGTAGGAAATACAGGTTACATATTTACCATAAAATGCGTTTCGTTAATTATCAATCACGTAAAATTTCGAATTTGTAAGATAATAGAAAGTAATTCGAATTCTGCTTCCAAGATTTGATCCACTGTAACAGGACGGTTATAAAAGCTTATAAAAGAATTAAAAATTAGAAAGATGAAAACTCATCATTAAAATTTCAGTTTAAAACATAATTATCTATTAGTATATAATACATGGAGGTAAAATGTAACCGTGGAAAAGGTGACGATTACGGTTTTACTTATTACTTATCACGATAGAAATATCAAATTTGGCATTGTAATATTATATATATATTTCATTAAAATTTTAGATTACGCGTTGATAAATTATAATAGTTCAAGGGAAATGAAACATCTTATTATACAGTTAAAAAAAATAAATATTTAAAAACAAATAGAATTGACTACAAAAAAATGTACTAAAACTAATCTAACTAATTATGACAATTATTAAAAATGTGTAACTCGGTAAATAATGGTGAAAATGACTTTATAACTTAAAATTAATTTTCCCAATATTTTGGCCAAATGTTGACCGATTTGAGTGAACTCTTTTTTGAAACCAACTAATTTGAGGTCGTACTTTTTAATTTTAATATTATTAATTCGCTAATTTTAACCTTTATATGAAATATCATGACCAGAGTGTTAGTTTCTGGTAACATATTATAGTAATGTTTTATTTAACCAAAAATTTGAAAACTACGACCCAAATTTAGTAGGAATAGATACTTTGTTCGCTAAAATTGGATTAATATTGAGCCTTATAGAGCAAAACTAATTTTTTTTGTTTTTTGTGACGTCACGAGAATCCAAAAATTAATTTTCCCAATATTTTGGCCAAATGTTGACCGATTTGAGTGAACTCTTTTTTGAAACCAACTAATTTGAGGTCGTACTTTTTAATTAGAATTTTATTAATTCGCTAATTTTAACCTTTATATGAAATATCATGACCAGGGTCTTAGTTTCTGGTAACATATTATAGTTATGTTTTATTTAACCAAAAATTTGAAAACTACGACCCAAATTTAGTAGGAATAGATACTTTGTTCGCTAAAATTGGATTAATATTGAGCCTTATAGAGCAAAACTAATTTTTTTTGTTTTTTGTGACGTCACGAGAATCCAAAAATTAATTTTCCCAATATCTTGGCCAAATGTTGACCGATTTCAGTGAACTTTTTTTTGAAACCAACTAATTTGAGGTCGTACTTTTTAATTTTAATATTATTAATTCGCTAATTTTAACCTTTATATGAAATATCATGACCAGGGTCTTAGTTTCTGGTAACATATTATAGTTATGTTTTATTTAACCAAAAATTTGAAAACTACGACCCAAATTTAGTAGGAATAGATACTTTGTTCGCTAAAATTGGATGAATATTGAGCCTTATAGAGAAAAATAAATTTTTTTGTTTTTTGTGACGTCACGAGAATCAAAAAATTAATTTTCCCAATATTTTGGCCAAATGTTGACCGATTTGAGTGAACTTTTTTTTGAAACCAACTAATTTGAGGTCGTACTTTTTAATTTTAATATTATTAATTCGCTAATTTTAACCTTTATATGAAATATCATGACCAGGGTCTTACTTACTGGTAACATATTATAGTTAGGCTTTATTTAACCAAAAATTTGAAAATTACGACCCAAATTTAGTAGGATTAGATACTTTGTTCGCTAAAATTGGATTAATATTGAGCCTTATAGAGCAAAACTAACTTTTTTTGGTTTCTGTGACGTCACAAGAATCAAAAAATTAATTTTCTAAAAAATTAATAGCTATTGCTATTTATACGAAGGTTGCTGGATATTTTTAGCTAAAATACACTTAAATAACACTATTATATAAGAAAAAAATAAGCCAGATCAAAACTATTATCACATATGTAGTCTCCAAATAATAATCATATATTTGAATGCTTATTCTATCTCTTGTCTGATATAAAGTGACTGAATATTGGGGAAAAACAATATTGTGATTACAGAGATAACTCTTTATTTTTTATTCTCATTATCAACTTGTATTGTATCGAAGTTGTATGAGTGTTATTGTTTTAATTAATTTTAATAAAAATATAATAATTTATTTCCCTTGATATTGTACTAATTTGTATTAAAACCGAGATTTCTTCTTTATACATTGATTTTTTTTAATTAGTTTATTTATCAATGTAGTTAATTTTTTTTTTTTAATCAACTGTAATCATTTTACTTACAAGTGTTTTTGTCTAATGTACAAGGTGAAAATCCATTTAATTTTTTTTTTTTTATTAATCAGTAATTTTTTATGATAAAATAATTCTGAAATGAAATTTTAAAAAATTACACATCTCATGCTAGGATCGAAATCAACCGCTATTTCGAATCTATAAATGAATTTTCCCTTATTAAATATTGGCTCCTTATATTTCTAAATATATTTTTAAATTTTAGATTAACATGATTTAAAAACTAATATATGATGTATATTTTGGCATAAGATGTTTGAATAATATACATATAATGGAGTTGCTATTTTATTTGGAGCACTAAAATTTCAGCAATTGTTTTATTTTTGACATATCAACAGCTAGATAAAGGCAATCCAAACGAATCAACTGTGTGGCACTTTTTCCTGAAATTATGTTGGCATTTATCTTTGGAATAAAACCAGTTTATTGTGATAAGTAAATACTTTGTTGAACGGGTTAGGTAAAAATTTGACACCCAGATAGATATAAGGTAAGAAAGAAAGTTTTTAAAATCCAGTCTCTAAATAGGTGCAACGGGAGTTCAAACATTTAATTCGA
This sequence comes from Chrysopa pallens, assembly GCA_020423425.1. Lineage (NCBI taxonomy): Eukaryota > Metazoa > Arthropoda > Insecta > Neuroptera > Chrysopidae > Chrysopa > Chrysopa pallens. The sequence continues at coordinate 86,793,261 of CM035593.1, forward strand.
AACTAGATCCTCCTCTGTTTTCTGTGTAGCTTGCTCACGCATAAGCACGCCCATCTGTTTAGTATTTAGCAAATTCTTTATACATAATGGAATAGTATTATATTTAGATATTCGTAATTTTTTCTAGAACAATTCAAAACTCACTATTTGTGTCATATTTTCAGGCATATCAGACAAATTATCTAGAATTTCGGATTGGCTTGTTAGATTAAGAATATTAACGCAATAGTTATTTTATATAAAATTGTAAGTTTACGGGCAGCACCTATAGCTAATATGAAGAAGAGATTTTAATATTCTTTATTTATAATGGTTGCATTAAAAATGAAATTTGTATAATTTTTTTAGTTGAAAAAACTAATTGTTTACGTATTATACTTTGATTAATATTCCAATAAATTAAAATAATCTTAAAAAACTGATAAATAATATATTTATGCAATTTATTCCATTTATAAAGCAAAAGCCTAGCACAACGTGAATTTTATAATCGTGTCAAAAGTAATAAATAATGCCCTCCATATATTGGCCATATATTTACTTCGTTGGCAATGGCGTCATTAACGTTGACAAGAAATAAATAAAGCTTTTGTACAAGTTGTACAAACGATGGCATTGAGTATTGAAATGTAACCATTTTCTTTGGCAAGTTTTTGGCAAGATTTTGTGGTTTTTTTAAATGTTGTTTTGAACATTAACAACAAAAGAATGTTTGCCGATGCCGATGCGTCGTTGGATCGGAATTTACAAGATTAATGTCATGCATACATTATTAGATAATTAATATATTTTATTAATCATTACAATGCCATTTTTGTGTTAAGAATGATGAAAAATATCGCTTTATTATCGAAAGACATTTTGTTGTTCAAGTATACCTCAATCAAAGTGAATGAATACAAATGGTCTCTAACGAAATTCTTTTTACTTTGTTTAATAAAAGTTTTTACTAAAATCGCTATTTGCCTAGAAAATCAAAGAAAACTATTCGCTTCGTTCATCAAAAATACTCAAGCGTTGCTATGGCTATTAAATACAAATTTATCAATCAAATGTTTATGTTAAGAATTAAGAATTCTACAAAGTAAAGTAAGTACACTTTATTAAAATGTTTCTGTTGAACTTGTACCATTCATTACTCAACAGTATGCTGAAAACAATCAACAAACACATTGCATCGCATTATAACATACAAAAAGTTTTTTGACCTTATTTCATAGAATAAATAAATAATATATATTCATTTTTTCTGATAATTTTTTTACAATAGATTCCTCCCTCTGATCCTGAATTCAATAGTACACACGTGCTAACATCGATGATTCATTTTAGTTTACAGTACACCAGAATGTATATTAAAAATAATGAAAACAGAACATTGTGACAAATAAATAAAATACAAAAGGGTAATATTGACTATATTGACGGCACAATGGACATGTTCACCACCCTCATTCAGTTCGATAGGCTAATATCTTTTTCAATTTATGTCTTTTTAGGTTAATATAAATATGAACTACGTGATATTTTTTTAATGTTATTTCCAAACAAAATACATTTAAATTTTGTTCATGAGAAACTAATCAAAGTCTAAGCGAACGTTTAATATTACCGGTGAGTATATCTCATCTCTTATTTACAAAATCAATGTTCTTAACAGCAAGAACTACAATTTTTCTTAACTGTGGTAGGCAGTTATTTCAGTCGGGAGTTTTTTTAACCTAAACCCAATATTATTGGCAAAAACTGTCAATTCGATATGCAGATTTTGCACATAGGGACTTGGATGTAGAGAACCCAGGATCATATGCAAAAGACAATGGAAAACTCATTCTGGCTTAATAGACTGTTCCATGTGGACTGTTTCAGTTCTTTTGCAGATAACATTTATTTTTAGATATAATATTTAGATTAGAGAGACTGAAAATTTGCTCGTTCCTTAAAATCGTTAATAATTATTCTAACAAAACTTCTTAAGGATTTTATCAGATATGTATATGGCATTATAATGACGTGGACATCATCTAAAACTTACTCCCAAATATAATATGTAACCCAGATTTCCTATATATATATATAATATTAAAGTAATATATCTATTTCAAATAATATACTCAAAATCATCTATATTATATACCCACCCCTGGGGGTAACGTAATTACTGATCTCAAAACATACATACAAGAAAGCGCTCTTAAAAAGTACATCTCAATAGACTGTTGTAATAGGTAAAGGCGCCATTTACCCCATGAGAACAGAAATGTATAACATTAACAAAGCAAAATAAAATTTAACTTGATTAAATTTTTTACCATTTTCAAATAAATAAATACTTTCAAATAAGGTTTGTTGAACTTTTTTTCATTTTACTCTAGAGAAAATCAATGGTACAACCTTGGTTTTATTCGCTTACAGTATAATAAATTGAACTTGAGTCTTTTGAAATGAGTATCGAACAAACTTTTTATTATTTAATACTGAAAATAGCATTACAGCATACTAAATAGTAAATAACCACATGTAAATATAGTCATTTCATAAATCATGTACTGTGTATGTCTGTTACACAATGCCAGTGATTTTCAAAATTTTCTTGGTGTGGTTCATTTTAAAAATTTGATGAATACTATTTATACATTGCTGTATTAAAATTAATTTTTATTATTTGCTTTTTTAAAATGGTTGGTGACACAATTCAATAATTTGGGAGCACACAAAAAAGTGCCACCACGACTCAGTGGTTGAGTGTGGGAATTTGTTTTAACTACGAAGAGGGTCATAGGTAGATTCTAATACCAAAAAGTTGGGAATCTATTAATTAATTCATTAGAACGGTGACTCCAATATTCTTAAAAAAGGGACTGTATTTTTACATTGGTGTTTTTAAACATAAAATTTTTATTTGTTGCTCAAACGGCTCAAAATAATATGGAGTTAAAACATTGCTAAAATTAAATTTTAGATGTGATATGAAATATCAAGTATATAACTTTTATATCACCATTCGAGAGAAAATTATTTATCTATCAAAATTTTTGTTTCTATCCCAAAGAAATTCAACAAAGACTGAAAGAACCAAAGATTGAAAGAGAATCGTTTGTAAAATCAAAAACCTTGTTCAATTTTTTTTTGTACCTTGATGGTCGTTTTAGGATATAGTAAAAATTACTATAGTTTTAAGTTTTCAAGTTTTTCAAGTTTTTTATTGCCTTGAGGTACAAATGAAAACCATTGTGTACAAACTATTCTTATATTTGAAAGTTGGGTTTTAGCTAATTTTTAACTCCTTATAATACTGAAATTTTGTGATGGGAAAGATAATTTTAATAGACACAGCGAAATTCTATTAAGTATATACGATTGTGTGTCAGATTCACAAAGATGTGTCTACAACATGGTCTGTAAAATATACGGTAATACTATTACTGGTATTATATTTTTAACCAACTTCAAAAAACAGGTTTCTTGGACGATTCATTTTTTGCTGGAACGAAAATATTCAAAGGATGGTACAACACAACAAAGAAATCGGGATCTGAGGTCCTTAAGCGGAGAGACGGAGCAAAACTAATTTTAAGTTATTAAATTTAATGCAAATGAAAAATTTTTCGTGATTGTATACAAAATTCAAAAATAAAAAAATTTATAGAAAAAAGAACACCTACTAATCATATCCTTAGTTAAAAAATTGATTCGTTGGCGACTGAGAACGGCAATTGGTAACAAGAAAATTTTTTATAGAGGTTTTTAATTAAAAATCATTTTTTACATTTAGTTAATTTTTTGAAGGCGGTTCTCTTTTTTTTTTGAAAATCTTTTATTGAGATAAAAAAAATATATTGAACAGAAAACTTGGTAGGTAGTACTACTATAGCACAATAAAATAAACATACACAGTGCCGCAGTCGTGTGTTGTATGACGACATAAGTAAAGTCAAAACTGTAGTATAGTAACACACACATGTATATTGAAATCATTTTGTATCATTATTCGTTATTTGTTAGCCGCCATGAACACAACAATCATATTTTAATGAATAATTAATTATTTAAAAACAACACAATCAGTAACACAAACCTCATCATTGATTGTTATCCGGAATGTGTTACATGTTTAAACCATATAAATTAATTTGCTTTGTTCAAAGTACTTATTATTAATTAATTGTTGTTGTTTTAAAGACTCTTTTTATTTATTTATTTTGTAACATAATGGATGGAACCAAAGAAGAATTAGTTAGTTTAAAACCATTAACACATAAAATTGATATTCAACAATTAAAAAATAGCGATGTGATCTTAAATCATAGCAAAAGTGGTAGTGTTAAATTCTTATGTAGTGGAAAATTATTACAAATTTTAGCAACAATATTTGGTGAGTTTTTTTTTTTTAAATATTTAAAAAAAAAACGAAGTTTCTATTTGATTTATTTTTATATTTTTAAAAAAATGAATGTTATTGTAAATCAGCTGTTCGATGCACATTGGCCTTCATATAGAAACGCTTCTAGATATTTCTGTATACTTATATATAAGTGTACGTTTCGATTGCGTTAAACTATATATATTATTTTGTATAGTTCAAACTTCAACTATTCCTTATTTGAGCCATCTAAATTTTTTCAAAATGTTCATTTTATATTTTATAAAAGTCATTTTTTTTTAAATATATGAATTTATGTGCAATCCTGACAGAAAATTAACAAAATTTATTGAAATTTCAATTTTGTGTGTGTATCTTTAAGCAAGCAACAATAATTATGTTAGGACGTTAAACCGGTTACTCTAAATATTGTATTGGATAACCTTCCATTTATTAATGAAGTTTTTATTAAAATCTTAAGAATATTTATTTTACAAACTTGATATCCATTTAATTCAACAAAAACGTGATTCAATCTTTAAAGCTATAATTCAAATTGTTTTTGCACCTCGTTAAAATTAACTTTTAAATTTGTTAATTCAACAAAAATTCCAAAAATAATTGTTATAAAATTTTAGATATAAAAAAAAGTATAGAAATAATGAAAGGCATTATTTTTGGGAAAAATCGAGTACCATTTAGAACTTCTCTTCCGAATTTGTAGATGATGAAAAATTGAAATGACATAGATAATATTCTCTCGAAAAAAACTGAAGAGTTTAAAAGAGCTGCGAAAAATTGATTTAACAAGTGGTTTTATCAAGATCCTTCGCATAGCTAAACTTTTAAAATTGCTTTGTTGATGTCAGACTGGCAAATATTTCTGAGAAGTTGGAAGAAATTTTCCAACATCAATCAATCTCTTTCCAAATATCTTTAAAATTGTTGAAAAACAAAGCAAATTCACTATGTAGTTCCTCCACATACTAGAGTAATCCTTTTATCTGATATTTATTTTTGGGAAATTCCACAAATAATAAAAAATGTAATCCAAATTTGACCGGAAAACCCTAACAAAACGTTATCAAAATTTGTATGTGAATAATATGGCTGTATTTCTTTGATTAGAGAATGAATTATGTGTTTTTATTAATAATTATATTAAAATTTTTTTTTTTAATCGAAATTTTAGCTAATTTCAACGAAAATAATTTTAAAAGTATTACTAATCAATTTTGAATTTGAAAATTTTTAAAACTTTATAATCAACCCTAGGTATTTCAAAATTATATAATAATCGGACAACAACCCTAATTTATGATAAATAATTTTAAAAAAATTATCTATATTTATTGTATAGGCTGTGTTTTATTAATAATATTCATTTGATCAGCTGTGAGTAATAATTTTTGTTTTCTTCATATACGCTTGATGAAATTTAATTTCACCAACAATCATAATAAGATTAAAGAGTTAGCTTATAAAGTAAGTAGTTAGTTAGCTTGTAAGACAGGTATTTATAATGGATAAATCGGTCAAGTGTGTGAATTGAACTTGTTTATTTTCAAAGCTATAAAATATGATTTTATTAGCTCAGCTGTTTTTTGTTTGTATTTTATCTTTGTCTTTCATATATAAATAGCTGTTACATATTATTTATTATGTTGTTATTTGTATGTCTACTTGATTCACTGCTGATGGTTGGTCCTAAGTTGATTTCGTGACTGGTTTTTTGTTTCTTGTTTCAATCTAAACAATGATTATTTTATGTGTATTAAAATGTTTAAAACCTGTAGACAAACGATTGACAAAAATAATTCGAATGGAAAAATTGGCAAGAGGAATTACGATGAAGTATTTATTATTCTTATAAAAATAAGATGCTCTTGCAAGTTACAGTTTTTGGGGGAAATATGATACTGTTCCATTTATGCACAACATATCGTTACATTCATCGAATAATCAGCGTTGTAAAATCACTTTAAGTCGCAATACTAAGAAAAAAACTATATACAAATTATTTTTAGAAAAGTTTAAACAAATAAATAAATCGACTTAACTACAATTTATCTCATACGCTTAAAGGACTTTCGACACTTAAGGGTAAACATATATCATCAACCCAAAAATACTTGTTGTAGCCCAAAAATACTTATTGCATAAAATGAATGTACATTTACGAAGACATTAAATAGGGATTGATTCAAAATTAAATAAAACCCAAATTCTTCATGATTTTCACTTTTACGATGCATTTAAAAAACGATTACAGTCGTTTTGGAGCACAGTCGTTAAGTGCTTTCAAACAGGTTTCTATTTCAAAGTTATGAGTGGCGGCGCCCACTTACAAGTAATTATTTTCTTCTGGGCATTGCATTTGTTTTCGTTTATGTATTATTGCTCAGTTTGAAAGTAACGATTTTGAAGAACATTTAAACTGTCCTGTGAAGCGGGTGGGTAACAGATGTCTTAATAAAAGATTTACAAAATATTATATGACATTATCAATTCCACAAATTGTGCATTTGAACAGGTAAAATTGTCTACAAATAATGTCTTTTTGACCATTGTAATATGTTTGGGTTTAGGTTTAAAATAGATAAAATGATTCCATACAATGTACAACTATAGTAATTATTTTTAATCTTTATCCTAGACTGTTACGAAGTTTATGCATTTTACAAGTATCTCTACCTATATAAGAATGCTATATTATCTTGTGACATACAAATTACTGTATGGATTTAAAAAAAAAAAATAATATAATTAAATATAATTCAAGATTTATTGGTTAAAAATAAATTACACATAGGTACTGAATGTAAATTACAATTTTTCAAAATAATAATATTTGGTACCGTTCGGTTTATGGTATTGAAATACTCCTGTTAATGGTATCTCAAAAGATATTAGGATCTAATGTGAATTAATTCTTCTTCTATTCTTTCAATTCTTCTTCTACAATGTCGACTCGATGCTTCTACTTGTAACTTGATTTAATCATTATAACCGTTGGCTCATTTAAAAAAGATCTATAGTGAAATGTTTTTCTGAAACAAACACTAAATTTCAAAGAAAAATATTTTAGCTCCAATTCAACATGGTTAAAATGAAAACAGAGAATGTAGATTATGCAAATTAACTTTTATAGAATAGCTTTAAACAAATTTTGATAGAGCAATTAAGAGAATTTAATGGTCCATATAGACATATGAATCTTAAAATGCCACACTTATAATAAAATGTCAATTCTCTAAGTTGAAAAAGAAACCTATTAAAATTAATCATTGATTTCTCGCATGTAATACTAAAAGTCTTTTTCACGTGAAATAGACAACGAAAAAATTTGGAGTTCTGAAATTGTTGTTTCAGTTTTGAATGAGAGGTTTCGTTAAATTAATGAACTCTAAAGAATTGACATCATAATTGATGAAGGAGTTGTTTTTTGAATAGAACAAATTTACAAAAAAGAATTAAACGTGACAATTTATATAAATAGTTTGTTATTGTTTTTTTGTTTTCAATTTTTTAAACAAGACTCGACATTTTTAGTGTTCAAAACCGGAAATAAAATTCCAAATCATTATTTTAATAAAAATAAATTTTTAATTGAAAAATAAAGCCACAAATATAATATTTATTTTGCCATAAATGAAATGGAATCTATATTAGTTTAGAAGTGATAAACAAATTAAATCGCTAATAAAAATAAAAATAAGACTGCTGTATACATATAGGTAGATGGTATCTACTCGTGTTGACCTTCTCTTATAAGCTGTCTGTTTTTTTTAAATACTTGAATTTGTTTATCTCCTAAGACCTAAACTAATCTAAATTAAATTTTTTAAAATTTTATGGTAAAATAAATATATGTGTGTGGAATTTTGAATATGATTTTAATTAATTAAAAAAAAAAAAATTAAAACAATTTTTTTATAATTCATATTTAATTTGTTATTGTAAATTGGCTTAATTCAAAATTCACGTCAATTCTTCAAGTATCCCATAATTTGAAAATTAAACCTCGAATTCAAAAGTAAAAATTTTAGAATTTCTCTATTTTTTCATTGTCTGCTTCCTGTAAAATGCCCCGATAGTATAAATCATTTGACTATAAATCATATTTGAGTTTAAGCTCAGGAAGAATGGGAATTAAAAAAAAAAACTTTTTAACAAAAAATCAAACCGCCGGAAAGACTGAAAAGTAAAAATTAATAAACTTTTTTTATTTAACCTATATTTTTTATTATATATATTTTTTAATTAACGCATTTCTCTTACTTCTCTAAATTACTAAGGTATACATACTTACATTAGTTTAAGAACTTAGTAAGGTTAATTAAAAACTCAAAATAATTACAAAAAATATATGGTTAGGTATATTTACATTAGTTTAAGATATGGAACTAGTTTATCAGAGCAGACTATCATCGTAAAGAATAACCGTTAAATAATTTTAATCTACAAATTCAACTGGTTATCCTTTGATTACAATGGTTTTTCGTAGGTATCACGAACCCTGCAGCAGTTTCAAAAACGATTACTTCGTAGTATAACTAATTATCTATAGGACAACTCTTAGATATTATGCCAAGATAGCAAATACGCCTGTATAATATATCGAAACTTGTACACCAATCAGTTTTAAAGGAAATAAAATTTTTAGATAATGTTATAGTATGAAATATTTAATACGTATTTTATATAAATTTTTCAAAAATATTAAACATTTCTGCAATATTATTATCGAAAATATGACGCGTATTTATAATAATTTTTGTGTTTATTGGTAATTCCAAGAAAACCACAACATATTTTTTGTCTCTGTTATATATTATTATATATGTTTTATAAAACATTCATTGTCATCAACTGAATACAAAAAAATTAATTTGATAAAATATTATTTGAATCATACGAGAGAATTTATTTAAATTAAACATTTAAAACATTGATAAGCAAATAAAATAATAAACACAAAGAAGCAAATGAATGTGTACAATTTATATTTGAAAAAAAAAAAAAAATACAAATCTTTTTGTAAAACAAAAAAGTCCTTGTGTCATTTACTAACATTTGACATCAGACTCATCATTGTCGTTTGTTTTTTGTTCCTATTAATTATTAAATTATCAATTTATAATTTGAAAACTTCAAGGATATTGTTGTTATTCAACAAGTAGGAATAAATATGATAATAATTCGTATGCCATTTTTTACTTCTTTAAAACGGATGTTAATACAACAAAAGTTGCTAAAAATATCTAAATTTGTCAAATCTGACAATCGCACACAAGAATGAAACAATTAGCTTGTGTTCATTAAAATAATAATAATTCATATACAATCAAGACACAATATACAATAACTTGCAGTAGACGTAATTTTGTGTAGTCTGTATCACTTATAACTTGCAATTAAAACGTCCCGAATTCCCGTCAGATGTGTAATATTTTCAATTCTATGTTTCAAAGAGAAAACAATGATTATAAATATTAAGTATCCTATGTATGACATTTTTTAAATCATTTTATACAAACGTTTTCATATTATTTAAATATAAACATGTGACTTTGGTTCTAAAAAAGTCAAATTAATGTTATCAAAACCCCTTATTAAGTACCTAATCAAGTTATTTCAAATACAAAGTTGCTTTTAATTTAAGCAATGCAAGTAAACAAAAATGTCTTTTGAAAAACGTGATATTTGAAGATCTATTGTTTAATTTTTAAGTATACTTAAAAATAATTGTACGAGCGTGTAATATGTACCTCTATATATAGCTATTTTAGTACCTCAAAATTAAATATTGGTAAACTTTAACACGTTAAGGATTATTCTTGAGCAATTTTTGAAATTCCAATCAGCTCTATATTCCCTTTATAGAATTCAAAAATAGTCAGTTTGAACTGACATAAACTCTACAATGTTTTTCGGAGACAAACAGACAATGATACCCGTTTAAGGTATATTACACACATATCCAGTGACATCACAGTTCAGTCATTCCGTCTCAATCAGAAATAGTATTCTTCTGTTGAATCTAATGGAGAGTACCGTCACAGTTTAGTCTAAGTGATTCAGCGCGACTTCAATCACAGTACCATCATTTTTAAATATGTCGTCAATTAAATCATAATTTTAACCTACACATAAAATATATCAAAATTTCAAAGGTGCACCTAATAATTTTATCTTGATTTAAAATTTACGTGTTTGACAGACCACTCACGCTTCCGACCTCGAGAGGCTGCAGATCTATGGATTTGCCATGTAATAAGGAATTTTTTAAGACCAAATTTTCACTGCATTGTATCATTTCTAATTTTGGTAGCCAGCTCTCCGCCTATCCATATTAATCCTTGAATGTGTACATCTGTTGAAATCACATTATTGTTTTTTTTTTATCAATTTTTTAAGTAAATATATATTTACAATGTACTATTGTACAGTTAGTAAGTTATACATACAAGTGTGATTAAAAAAAATTGTTTATTCAGGATTTAAAATAGAAAAATAAAATCTCCAGTTTATTGTCAAGGAATTAAAAATAAGTATCAATTTTCCAGATTCAACATATATCTATCTATCTATTAGTTCGACGCCCCTATATAATTTACTTGACGATTAAACAATGACTTCTATTTTTCTTTTATTAGAATTTTTATTCAGTTATTTATTTATAGTTAATCTCTACATGAAAAACTGTTTGGTTAATAATTTTCCAATGATGCGATCTTTCCCAAAATCACTTCGGGATTGTTTAATCTCTGTAAACTTTTTTGAACGTATAAATTAAAAATGTTATAGATAAACTAATTGGTTTATTTTAAGTATTTTGATGGATTTACTATTTTTGACGAATATTTAAAATAAATATATTACGTTATTTTAATTGAATGATTAATATTAATAATTAATGTACCACGTTCATTACGGGAATTTAATTTTAATTGAGATGATTTAAAGAGTTATAGAGAAATGATGTTTATTTTAAGAGATTTAAGTCGAATTTGATTGAAGTTTAATTTCCTAACTGACTATAATCATTTAAGGATTTTTTCAATAAAAATTGCAGAGTGTCTATCCCATCTTGTGATCAAACATACCGGTTATTCAAGAAATCGATAAAAAATTTTCCAAACTATTGGTCTATACGAGTTTTATAATTCGCAAATGTCAAAACAATAAAACAAATAATTTATTAAATGCTTCAAAGAAAATTTGATTGTTTTAAAGAAACGAACAATGGTACAAGTTTGTTCTTTTATGAAATTAAATTGAATTTTTATGGTACATGCTAACTTTCATCACCCTTTGTGGAAGATTTACCAATTCGAACTGTTTTTCTAAATTTACTAGAAAAATGTGACAAAAGACATGCTATAATTAGGGAAATCTTCAATCTTTAAAAACCTGCTTTTGGGGAAATCTAAAACTACCAACTTTTCTATACAAGCTAAGAGAATGTGGTTTTATGCGATTGATAGCGTAAAAAACTGAGATTTTGAATATTTTTCTTCTAAAATGAAATTATCAAATCAAGTAGGAAAAATTTATGTGTCCTTTTGCACAAAACCCTCCATCACACGTTTGTACAAATGTGGCTTTTGGTTTAAGAGAAGTTTACAGTCTTACAATATGAACTACCAAAAAAAGTAATATTGCGTATAACATTTTGTATTTTTAATTAAAAATTGAATAATTAGTTTCAAAAATTTAAAATTAAGTGTTTGTTATACAATCAGAAATTATCATAAATTCATAAAAAAATAATATGTGCACGTGTAGGTAACTAAGTACAGTCTATCTTTGTTCTAGAGCACTTAATATTTACAAATTTAATGATATTGACTCGCGTGATGCTTTGTGATGTCACTGAATATTAATAGATAATATATAGAGATATGTCTGGTTTGTTTCACAATACCGTTAAACAAACAATGATAAAAATTTTGTTTACGCACATTTTTTAAATATTTTTTTAACCCCCCGAATAGTTATTTTCCTCGGGAACGGGTATGTACACAGTCAATTCTCTGAGTGATTATAAAAATTAAAAAAAAATAATAATTTTTTTTTTAAGCATATCTAATTTTTTCTATATTTGATACATAAATTCCAAACCACTTGCATTTTTATTATTAACGAATTATTAATTAAAAAACATAAACTTCTGAGTTTGTACGAAATACTCATGTAAGAATTTTATCATGCATGCAGGTTCCTGTGAAAGCCAGAATGGCTGACATAGAAGAAATGGAATCAATTTGTACAATTTAGTAAAATAAGTAGAGGGTATATTGTATCGATATTTCTTCAAAATTGTATAACTTTATTTTAAAAAACATACTCATTTGGTCATCACTACCCAGTTGACAGTAAACAATCGCTCAGTACACGGTATACATATAACTAAAAATTATTCATTTTTAAGCTGTTTAGACTTTACACATCTATAAAAGGTCGTGGCGGACTAGAGTTTATCATATATTTCTGAAAGTATTTTCGAGAAACATGTCAATGGGAAAACCTGATGTATAAACTGGCGAAAAAAAATCATTGATTATAAAATGACGCTTTTTCGATTAGACACGCCAACGTATTTTAGCGTTGTCGTTCCTTATTATTTTAATTTATAGGAATAATAATTATAATACAGTCTAAGCATTCTAAGATTGGGCAATGGCTTTCTCCTACAGAACCCAATGTTCGCTGTTGAAAGGTTTTATTGTCCGCTGAGGAGAACCTTAAAATTCTAAGTTATTGCCGTACCAGCGCTTTAATAGAAGACCCTTCCTTCGGCATCGATCATACGATATTCAGAACTTTAAACGTAAGTCTTTTATTCGACCTCCGTGTCCCGCACTCCCTAGATTTCTTTTAAATAATGTTTGTCATTCTTCGTTTCCTGCTACACAAAAAAATCTGTTATAATTATAATATTTAATTTTTACAATTTCGTAACAAGTAACAACAATATGAGCATTTTAAGATTTTTTAAAGAAATATTGCTTTGACTAAATTTTACGAAAGAATATTTTTTTGTATTATCAAAATTAGCTGATAAAATTCTTTTTACTAGACATTCATTTTTTATAATAATAATAATAATTAAATGGTTCATTAAACAAATTAACTTAAATACATTTGTTTATTTTTTAAATTAGTAAGTTATTATTAATAACGTATAATTTATACAATAACAAGATATATCTAAGTAATAAAATTGTATAATTTGTGAATTTAGTTTGGTCACTGAATGTTCTTAGACCACAACAAACTCTCTATCTTCATTAAAAATGAATGAATACAAAACTAACACTCGAAGAAAGAAACACTATCACAACACACATTCATCACCTTTTTGTATTATTTGAGTGATTATTTGAGTATCGGGTTTATTAGGAAAATATCACAGAATTTATGGCGCCAGTTAAATTATTATCAACAATGAATGCTGCGGATCAGAACATATGTTCACTTGTTAATTCTGAAGATAGTTTATACCTAATTGCATGTAATTTTTTAAGAATATTAAAAGGAAAACGTTAAATTAGACCATAAATTTATTTACTATAAATATTTCTTTAATATTCAAACAAAGATTGTATAAATATCGTTTTATATATTAAGACGTAAATTTGGCCTAAATATTTCTTAACAAAGTAAATATGTAGTTTTAATTTTAATTATTGATTATATCAAACTAATAAAGTCAATAGTTCATTAGTTCGAGAATAACTCAAAATTTAAATTACGGATTAAATTTATAAATAAAAAACAATATATATACAATGTTTTTGATTATTATTTGCAAATTACATGATTATTTTTGTATACTATAATAGCCCTCAGATTATCTAATTACAAAAAAAATGAATTGAAGAATATAATAGAAAAATAGGCAATGTATACTTTTACTGTGTTTTAAATAAATATATTTAACCCTCTGGACAAAAACAGCCTTTGGCTCCAAATCTCTTTTATTTCTTGAAGTCTATTCAACTTACTATTAAATTTTCAAGCCAATCCGAGCTAATCGAAAAAATTATAATGGCAAAAAGTTCATTGATTGGACTATAAGAGAAATTCCCAATCTGACCTCTAATTCTTCTCGCAGTCCGACGTTATATTCTTTTTTATCTTTTATCATCATTTTGCTTGTTAAACTTAATTAATTATTTAAATTGCAGTCCTCATTTTCAATAATAAAAAAGTTATTATAACAGTTTTATCAGTATTCAATAAAAATGTTTGTATACAACTTTTAATCAAACTGTTCATAATAAAATGGTATTAAATACTTTTCTCTGTATTATGTCAACGATAATTAAATGCTTATTTAATAATTTATTTTATACACTTTTTATTCGTTTGTATTGTCTTATATTTCCATTCAATTTAAATTAAGATGCCGAGAATCTTCTATGATATATACACCATTTATTGATTTAATTGAATATATCAAATTGTGTACTTAAATCATGTCTATGTTGGCCAGATCTATGAAACTAAATTAACGCTAATAAATGATTTGTTATTTCCAAAAACTACACGAAGCGTTGCTGTCGCAGAAGAAGTATGTATAATAAAGATAGTCTCCAAAGTAAGGTACGCAAATTCTTTGACTATGTGTCAGCCTCCAACCGGACTTCGATATTAGTCCCCGCTTCATTGCATGGTAAGCAAAGAAAGCGTAAAAGCCAAAAAGACCTAAAGACCGAAATCTTCTTCGCTCAGAACGTAATTACATCCTTTCATCTTAGACTTTTGGACTGACCTTGGCATTCGACCTAAAGTAATTGTATAGTTTGTAGTTTACAATTGTGAATTATCGCAAGAAGAATGTTTTTTGCACCCCTTTTAGATTTAATCTGCATCATACCGAATTAAATCGTATAATTTTTGAGGATGGAAAAACAATACTGAATGTCGTATAACGGACAAAATTGACCTATACAATTTGTTAATGAAATAATGCGCTATCCGTACCGTGTATACTATGTGGAAGGGACTTATTTATCGATTTATGTACTACGAATGTCTAAAGTTTGTAATAAAACATTCACATTCTAGAAAATATAATTATTTGTTCAATAGTCTGCATGTAAATTATATAGCAAATGTCAAACAAATTGCATTAGTAATTATTTTTAATAGCAAATATAAATAATTATTCATTTAAATTGATTAATAAATTTTTAGAAATTTTCTATGTTGAATCATACACCACTATTCACAGAGTTATATAACATTTGATTGATAAACTAGTATTTCGTAAGCATATGAAAACGAATGAAAACATTTTGATGCACAGTGCCCTTAATATTAACTATTATTTTCTTAGCATACATTATCAGCAAAAAAAAAATGCAAAGGCCTCAGTATTAGTATTTAATAATTTTAAATAAGTATTCAGGGGTTCACATTTTTGTTGTTGTCGAGTATACATACGTCATATTATGTAGTATTTGCAAAGATTAATAAAGCTTTATAATGAATTTTTATAGGGTATAAATTTATTCATACGCTGTATCAACAATCATTTACCTTATCTGGATTTAAAAAATTTTCTTTTATCTAACTGATTAAGAGTTTGTTGATTCCAGAATCTTATAATTTCTTATGAAATAAAACGTTTAGTAATTGTTTTTTAATGCTAAAAGCTAATATCTACCCGTTTTGATTATTATTTGTGTATTAAAGAATTAGTAAACAAAGGAAGACGAAAAAATGATAGAATTACATTAATATGTTTACGAATTAAATAAATGCGGGAGTCAATGTCGTTCGCCTGTTTTTATTACTAAAAATAGATCACTTTTATTTTTATTTTTGAGGTCATTATTTATTTACGTTTTAAAAATTTATAAAACGTAATATTCAATGGCGTATGGGTTCCCAGTTGTTCAAGGACTCCGAGTTCTTTCTACATGACTTTTCTTTGAATTTCGTTTAATGGTATTGAATTAGAACTTTGTTCTAAAATAATGAGTATTTTCTTCAATACTTAATCAATCAGAGAGTTAGTTACTAATCACAAATCTACTTGTACGTAAATTTATTTTTACACGTCTCAAATCGAAAATAATAAATACGCGACTGGTGTTGCAACTTTACGATTATAATAAATATATTAGATTTTAGAAAAGGATGGTTATTTCGTTTTGGCATTGAAAATGATTTAATATTTATTTGATATGCTAAAACTGTTCATTCCGTAACCTTCTCTTTGTTATAACTGTGTGCGTATTTTTTTTCTTGGCAATCTTATAAATAATAATTACTTCAAAGTGTTTTTGTTTCTTTAATACTTTTTCTTTCTATACAGAGTGTAGATTCTAAAATAATCTATTCTAATTAGTAAACAAATAATCATGTGCCTATTACGGTTTTATACCAATTAAAAGAATTTAAATCGATATTAAATATGAATATAATAAATATGATTTAAGCGAGGCAGTGTTTAATTTTAATTATCATTTCATATAAAAATTATTTCAAAAAAACAGCAAACAAATAAGAAAATAAATAAATACCATCGATATAATTTTTTTAAATAATTGAAAACGGGAAATTTCATAAACTTCTTTCAATATAAATTATTCTGATTTTTCTTTGTATAATGAAATGAAAATAGACTGAATGAGAAGAAGTAAATAAATGAAAATAATTAGAAATTTCTGACTAAAGTTTAAAAATATGTTGATACATTCTGTATATTAAAATGTAGGTGGTGTTTGAACATTTTAATTGTCTTTATTATTTCCTGAATTGAATTTTATTTTTGTTGTATTAAGTCAACTGCCCTCAATTTATTCATTGTTATTGAATTTTTTTATACTCCATTGACATTTTAGCAAAGATTATACTCATAAAAATTCGTTATTAATTTACTGAATCTGTATACTCGATATATAAACAATATGTCTCAGACAGTATATTAATTTTAGTCCAAAGTTTGTAACGCTAGCATATATAGATGGCACTAATAAAATTTTGGTCTAGATGTTGTTCATAAAATCACGTAAATAGTCCATTTCCCCCTGTTCGTCATCAAGATCTCAAAAACAGGTATCGAAATTTATGTGGCATATTCAAGACCCAAAAAGTCAACGAGGCATATTAAGGTGTATATGATATATGAATTTATAACTTTATGGACTAAATATTGAATGTATTTTCCAAATTTTGAGCCTTATCTCCCTACCGACGTTTTCAATTCATTACCGAGGTTTGCAATTATATTAATTATAATTTTCTTTTTTCTTTTTTTATAACTTTATGATTTGTGCACTATCGTTTGAAATGACAGTACTTTGTCCCCGTAATTAGTACGATTATGAACTAGAAGATCAATGCGTCACTTCCTAGAGTTTGTCTACAAGCCAAGGATTGAGTTAAAATTGTATAATAAATAGTCTACTTTAGCTATGCTTTTATGAGTATCTTTTAACTATTCAACATATATTTCGAATTTAACACAACTTGTTTAACGATATACGAAGAATGAACCTTGTGTTAATAGCGGTCTTAATGTGATTATTTTGAATGAATTATTCCAAAATTGACAAATAACATTTTTGCTAAATACTAATTGAATGTTTATTTTTTAAATTTTAGGTGCCTTAGCAACATTTACGACTGGTCAATTAATGGGATGGGTATCACCATCAGTGCCAATATTAAAAGGTGATGAATCACCTGTACCTGGTGGTATAACAAATTCAGAAGCGTCATGGGTTGCCAGTATGGTAATGGTCGGCAATATGGTAGCTGTACCATGGGTAGCATTTACTGTTGATATTATTGGCCGAAAGAAAGCAATATTATTAAGTTCATTGCCTGTATTTGTTTCGTGGTTTTTAATTTATCAAGCAACTTCAGTAGGTAAATATCAGCAATATTGTATATAATTTAATTTTTTTTATATTTCAGGTTAAAAAAAAAACGCTTTTATTCATTTGGCATTATCAACGCTGCATTTGTATAAAAATGGTGACTCCCCACGTTAATTGTGATCATTTCGTTATTAGTACAATATTCCATGTGATTGGTGCTTACCGCCTATTCACGCAATTAATTTCTGGATACAAAAGTTTGAAATAAATGAATACTTTTTAAATTTTGAATATAAGAATTGAGTTACGGGTTCACCAAAATTGAGCTACCAGTCATATTGCTCTTATGAGTATTGTTGAAAAAAAAGTTGCCTGATTTTCCCATATATAAGAAGATATATTTGATATTGTTTCGGGAATAACGTACACTTTGAGTGAAATTGATTGTAATGGTGCTCATCTTTTAATTATAGTAATAATTAAAATTACCTTATCCGACAATGTCAGTGTCCCATTTAAATGAACCTTTACCAACTTTACCATCAAAAAAAGGCATGTGGTCTTACAGTATTCGCGAATGCATAATCAAAAAGATTGTCGCCATATCCGAGTGATTAATTGTCTCTTAATAATAAGCCATGGTTAACTAAGATAAACAGGGTTAGTTACTTGTTTGCTAGGAAGGAAAAAGTCCGAAACATCTCTCTAACGAGTAAAAAAACTTGTTTGTTTTAATCCATAACTGGGATTAAAACAAACCAGTTTTATTATGTAGTATATTAAGTGATCAGTTAATTTGTTACTCAGCTTGATTTTTGAATATAAAATTTTCTCAAAAGCCTTTTCATACTCATAATCTCTCTCTGGTCATAAACATAAAATATTACGTGATGATAAAAATATGTATTGCTAATGTGTTATCATTATAAATGGTATACAATTGAGGCAAATATCTTTTATAAATTTATTTTAATTTTTTTATTACATGCTTAGGTATTTCTGATAAAATTTTTCTGAGTATTGTTTTGAGATCTTAAAATCATATTTACTTTTTAAGACTTAATAAAATTAAAAAAATAAAATTTTATTTGATACAAAAAAGTATAAGGCAAAAATTATTTTCCATTATTTTTTGAAAATGGAATTTATTAATAACGCTTCGATTTAAGTAATATTAAAAACATACGTCATCATGCCTATTCAATGATGACGAGAGCTCATCAGGGAAACCGGGTAAAATTTGTATGTGCACTTTGATGAACCACATGCACTTCGTATGTTTTTTACTAAATGCAACAAACAAAATAATTGATTTGTAAATTGTTTATCATTATAAAAAATGTGTAATAGATATATATTAGTTAATACGAATAATAATTATAATAATAAATAATAATGATTATTAAACATACTAAATTACCAAGTTATGATAATTAAGTAGTTTGTCTTCAGTATATTTTATGACCTCTTTCAATTATGTAATGTAAAAACTCATGGTTTCAAGGATATAAAAGTGTCATATTCATATTATGAAAATGGGAAAAATTATTTTATTATCATAAAATTTAAAAAAAAATTTCCTATAGTCACCTTGTTTGATATGCAATGTAATAATAATAAAGGTGTGACCCCACGTACACGTCGTTAGACCAAGCGTTGTTTTCTGGGCATGAACACGTGAGCGACCGGATAATCTATAAGAAGTAGTGTGCCGTTGTTCACCACTATGTATTTACATACTTAAGCGATCCAGAATGTTATAACGGTGCTTTTACACAATACAACTGCATTCTTTCCATATCAATTTCTGTCGAAGTGGGTCTGTACAGACTTATACACAGATAAAAGGGAAAGTCGAAGAGTTCGTACCCAAGGGTACACAAAAGTAGGTGAAGTACATAGTTTCTCATGTCATTTCGTCTGTTAAGCGCCCACTAGCGCGTTATGTATCAAAGCGTTGAGAAGATTAGTTCCGTTAATTCGTTGGCTCGCGAATTGGAGTAACCACAAACCTAGAAATGTTGGAATTATCAAGGAATTAAATAAAACCTGGAAATATCAGGGCATTTTTCAAACTTACACAATAGCTTAACAAATTGATATTAGAAGTAGAAAAAAAGCAATTTGAAGCAAATAATTTCTAGTTTTTAAAATATTCTAAATTTTTAAACTTTTGATGATTGAGCGAATATATACACAAAAATTATTTGCATTTAGACCCATAATTTTTATTTGAATTGGTTAATTAATTTCGACTATTGTAATTTCGAGAACCTGAGGAAGTCATGATAGATGACGAAACGTTGTTTTAAAGGAATAAATATTACCTAAAATAGAAAAATTGATCCTTATAACATTAAACTATTCAATATGAAAATAAAATTCGGTAATTAAATATAATAAATCTGGTTAGAAATCTGTAATTTTCATAAATTTAATATCGATTTTATGTGATCATACTGTATTTTTAAAGCACAAATTATGTTTTTATAAAACAAATAGTAACTATGAATTTGCACCTTTATACTTATTTGTATTACAATTAAAACGTAATTAAAACAATATTTATTTTAACAGATAAGATATTTAGTTGGTGATCGTATTTATCAAAATCTATTCAGCAAATTTGAAGGATACTTCCACACTTTAAACTTAAACTGAATCACGTGAAATTAATTAAAAATTTTTTTGGAGAAAAGTCATTGCCCTAAATTCATTATTTGAAATTGGGATATTCTTCTTCTTATGTAATAAATGAAATTTTATCGACGTTTCCTTTACTGGCAGATTACAACTACATTAATTGCTAAAAGGTGTATCAAAATTACAATTACTATTTTTTTAAGATAAATTTTTATCTTAAATTAAATTTTATCGAAAAAAAACTGTTAATAAGGTTGTTAGTATGTTAGTAAGTTAGTAAAATTTTTGTGAGTAGGATCTTAAATAAAAAGTAGAAAATGTAATCTTTTTGAACGGTTTTTAACCCTAAAGTAACCCTACTCATGAAGTTTATAGAAAAATTGGCTCCTCCTTTGTCATTTATAAAAAATTAAATTATTATTTTTAATACAATATAGATTCTTTCTTTTAATATAAGTGAATTATAAAAATAAAAATTGATTTGGAATTAATTAAATCGATTTCTGCATAATCTCGAAAAAATTATGAAATGTTTTTCTGCAGAAATAGTTATCATTAATTACCATAGCATGAGTATGCTATGACGAAGAGCATAGCATGAGTATGCGCGATTTTTAGAATACTTAACTTTTTTAATTTCATCATAATTTTGAAATTGATTTAATTTTCGTCATTTTGTAATTATATTAAGATAATTCAAAACAATATTGTTATATTAATTCCTTAATTTTAATCACTAAAATCTCTAAGTTACTATGATAATTATATTATATAAAATTCATAATTTAAGTTAAAAAATTATTATTTATTTTTTAATTGGAATGTAAGAACCATTTTTTTTTTTAAATTGGAATTCCAGCCAATGGATGGTAGTTTTATAAATATATAATGAATTATTTTATTAAATTAATTATTAAGATATTTACAAAATTCATATATACAGGTTTGCAAATTAATATTTTTATCACTTCATGTTTAACTTTCACTTTTATATACAAAATATCGTTTTGTTATGATTTTATGAATATTTTCTGTATTTTTCATTCATCTTCTAAGATTACCTCCACATATAAACTATAGTGTGGAGTAATTTACGTAGAGGCACTATTTATATAGTCTTTTTGATAAATAATTTATAATAATCTATAAAATTACCTTTTTAAGTAAATCTAATGTGTTGTGACAAATCACTCAAAAGCAAAAAAAAAAACAATCCGCTGAATTTCATTGTAGGATGCAAAAATTTCATTGACAAACTGAAAAATTCCAGTTTTTTTCATTTATTCTTAGTCATGGAGGAGATCACTTATAAGTTTATTCCTTGCATTTAATTGAAAATTAAATTTAGCAAAGTTTATAAGAATTGTAAATGAAGGAACGTATCTAAAAAAACAGTTAAGGAAGGTCGCTCGGCTGTAATAGAAAAAATAAATTAGTAAAAATTGATCCGAATTTTTAGTATGTTATAGCTAACGAAACATATTATTATATTAAACAAAAATTTGAGTACCTTGCCGATCAATTACGACAGGAATTATAAAGGTACTCAAATTTTTGTTTTGATACTTTCCTTCTTTTACAATTTTTCCAAACTTGCTAGTTTTAAATTTCAGTTAACTAAATTTTCTTAATAAACTAATTCGAAATTCTGTTAGTAGCTATTCTGTTTTGTTATATTTATACGAACTGGCTTACTACAGTGCCACGTCACATGTACCACGTGACAAACTTTGCTTATTTTATAAGTTTGAATATAGAGGTAATAATAAACTTCAACGTTCCTGTGGCCTAACTATTTTGCAATTCATTTTATTCAAGGTTGAAAAATGCAAAAGTAAAATTCATCACATGGAAACTACATAAACTTAAAGATAGCTAATTTTAAAACTCAAATGCTGTAAAATATGTTTACAGTAAAATTCGAAAATTTTTTTGATCCAAGTATGAATTAGTAAAAATTATTCTGAAAAATCCATTTATTAAAATTCTATTTGCTTACTTACAACTTTGATTTTAAATAACTGTTAAATGCATATTTTTGACAGAAATTCGATGGCGTCGAAACCTATAAACCCATGTCATAATACCTAAGAGAGGTAAAACAAGCAAGTTCCTTTTGTCTTTGAAGTATGATTGTAAATAATCTGCAATTAAGTTATTAATCCCGCAAATTTATATTCCTGTGCAAATATAGAATTTTTAAAGATAAAATAAATTTTTATAAAAATGTACAGATAAAATATAATTAAAATATCGCACTTTTGATAACACACGGATTACTTATTTGCAGTGCTTTATAGTTTTAAGTGTATCTTAGATTTAGTATACATGTGCACAGAAACTAACAAAATTGTTGCAGTTGGGTCTACACATTTAATACAATAAAAAAATATCATACAATTTTTTTTCAACTTCCCGCTAAGAAAAATAAAAATTTTTTGTACTGCACCGGTCTAGACAAACATCCGATTTTTTTTTTTTTTTGGATTTATCATAACTTGATTTTATATGGAATTTATTGAGTTTTCCAAGATCGAAACGTAAGACTCCAATGATAGTAGTTTTGAAAATTTTGTAAAACATATTATATTGAGTAAAAATTCACATAATCTACTAAGATAATCATCTTTAAATTGTGTTCCCATTTAGTATTTATACATTTGGATCATTTTTTTATGTTATTCAATAAATGTCCACGACTATTTTTTTACGTACAGCCAACAAATAACCAAAAAAACCACAAACTTTCTACAAAATATTCTTCATAAAAGATTATTATTGATATTTTGGCGATTTACAGATAGGACTTGACTGGTTTTTTTTTTTTATACACACTAAATCACTGATAAAAGGTCAAATTACATTTTTTACATCTACGTATAGACATTTATACATTTATTTATAGATAGTCTAGTAAAGATCGGCGGATGAGTAACAAAAAAACATTCCACGCCAATTTTTTACACGATTCTCAAATTGTGCTACAGATGACATAAATGCATGATGATGCCAAGTTACCAAATTGGTTAAACCAAAAAGGTTTAAATAATTGCAAGGAATTGTTGTTTTCAAATGAATTTTGTTTTTGAATTCTTTGACGTAATATAAATAAATAAGATGTTATGATTTTTTTCAATGAAGTTAATATGGTATTTGGAGCTATGATTTTTTAAAATTACGAACTCGGATACTTTTGACCCATTTAAATATATAAGGAGAAAGAATAAATACATGCATAAAATCTCCAATATGCAACGCGTGAGTTGGAGAGAGACAACGATACTTCAAGGTTAGTGACGAATACTGTGTAATAAATAATTAAAAAAAACTATGAAAAATGAAAATTCTCACTTAAGGATATTATTAAATAATTTATATTTAATGCGTTAAAACTATCCAAATTCGAAATTTTTAAAAATTCATTTCTACAAAAATATTAACTTTATCGTAAATAGACATTGGATCTTTTTTTATTTGTATTTCATTAAAGTTAATTTAAAAAAAATTGTCCCGTTTGAATTTTCAAAAACAATTCCTTTCTATTGTTTAAACCGAAATCGTTTTTGGTACTCATGCACCGATTTTTACTAGATTAATTTATAAATATTACAAAGTTGGAGTTATGAATTATTAACAAATTTATTAATTATTAACAAATTGCTCTAATGTAATTTCCGTAAATATTTTAGCTATATAGTAGTCAACCGGTTTTGTATGCTACGAATACACCCTTCTAACACATACGAGGGGTTGCATTTAAAATTTGCGCAAAGAATTTATTAAAAAAAAAATTCAATAAAATTTTTGTTCTACACGCTAATTTAGTGATTTAAATTAAATAGCTCATGAAAAAAAAACTGTATACGCTGGTTTAACTTAATCTTTATTTATCTAATCTCAAATGTTTGTATGGTAATTATGGATAGAGGTCACGTGAATTTTGAATTTTATTTACATCATATTTGAATTAACTAAAAGAAGAAAAACATGTTCGAGCCCAGTCTCAAAATTTTAAAATAATTTAATTTTTATATGAAAAGGAAACACATAAAAAAAAACAAACAAATAATATTGTAAATAATTTCAATTTTTTTTATTATTTTCACTTCATAGTAACAAAATGATTCTGTAACTAGCATACTTTGCGATGAAATTCATTTAATTTATTTTTTAAACATAAAATTTGTGATAGATGAAGTATGCTGAAATCTTAGCATGAATCTCATGAGTCTCAATTTTTTTTCAGAAAATTTGAAAATTCTTACTATATTTCATTGTTTACAAATATTGCTCTAACGTTTCAATATAGCACAGTAAAATGTTATTAAATTTCATGGTGAAAAATTTTGAACATGTCTTTCATGTGTTGGATAAAATTAAAGAGAAATTTATTCTACTCCTCTAGGGGCGAAGAAAAGGGGTTAGGGGAGGAGTTTAAAACTTTCAAAGAAACTTTCACTTTCACTACTATGACTTTTTTTTTCAAATTTTCATATTCAATTTCTTTCAAATCGAGGCATTGTTTTTGGGTGTTTTTAATAATTTGACCATGATTTTTTTTAACTCAATGAGCCTTTAAGCTGTCATAAAGTAGGAAGGGTATCAATACATACAATATTATCATAAAAAAAAACACTGAGCATTAAAATGCATATGCAAAACTTCTACGACCGTAAATTGTTAAATTATTCCACTTTTTGGAGGTTCATTGGAATTTAATCATAAAATACATTCTATGAATACGGCTTTTATTGCTCCTGAGGAAGGTTTAATAAATATGAATAACAACGTCGCTTTCATCAACCAGACTTTTTAGATAGACGTTCAGTAACATTTTGCGTCATGTAGTATAAAAAACAAATCAATTTTGGTTAGGTAAGATAAAAATTGGCCAATATTTATTTTTGTGCTTCGTTTACTACATAATAATTTGGTTCTTGTTATAATATGTTTGGTGTATGACAAATCAAAACAAAGAATTTTAAATACATTGACATTGAAATTAAATTTTTGCAATTAAAACATACAACTGTAGACTCATTGATGACTTAATGAAACATATTTAAATGGTAATGACGAGAATCCGGGCGGCATGTTCCTATATAATATATAGGAATAGATAGGCACACATATTGTCAAATATATAAAAAATTGAACCTACATCTAAATAAATAATTAATGAAATCAATTTGGATATTAACAATTGCAGAATTATTATCATCCATTGTGTGTGTATTTGGCATATACAATATCACCATGAAAAATCATCACTAGAATAAAGTGGGATACCCAGTATTCCGATTTTAACCAAATACTTTGCGGCACAACTAGAGGTTAAATGACAGAAACCCAAGTTTGGTTAATTTTTGGATAAAACGTTTGATACATTAACACTGGCACACACAAACACATACACACGCACGCACTACAGTACAATCCTTCGACGGGTCTAATGAGGGAGTAGAGGGCTTTCCCGGGCTCCAGTCAAATTGTAATTTTTACCGCAGACGATAGAAAGTGTATATTCGTTCCGTTTAATCGCATATAAAATAATTACCTATTCTCACCGTTTCAAATTTTTGAATGTGTTTTAATCAAAATGAATTGGGAATAATTTTCGATCCAAAATTTTGAATAGGAATTCAATACGCATTAAAAACTTATTTTGAAAAAGATTTTTTAAAAAAAGTTTATCAGCAATAATCTTTATACACAAATCATTTCAAATTGGATCAATTTTTATAAATCAAAGTGTATGGTATGCATTGGCCCGTGTTTATTACTATTATTAATAGTGTTATTAATTCCTTCAAAGTAAATATCGTGATAAAATGATGCAATATAAGAGTAGTATGGCATAGTAGCCCTAGATATTTAACGCTCTCATACTTTAAACACCTGATCGATTTAGTTTAGTATAGTTAGGGAGATATATTGATAATATTTTGAATAATTTTGTCATTAAACAAAAAGTGTCATACTTGTGATCTCATTTTACTGTATTTTTAAGAATTATAGCAATACATTATTAGATATTATTATACATAATTGAATTAATTGCCCCCTTTTTTTTTTACTAGTAACATCAATTATTGCTCAAAGATTTCTCTTCCGATTTTGAACGTCTGATTTAACTTAAGTTTTTTTTGAAATTTCAAATATCAAGACATGCCAGATAACAAATTTAATGGTTAAAATTTCTCATCTTTCTCATATTTATTAAAAAATTTATTGCTAAGGGAAAAACCTATCATTGCATGATTTTTACTAGAGGGTGGCTCACTGAACATCGAACATAAAGCGGTTAACCTTTTGTACCTTTACTAGAAGCAGCTTGTAGTAAAAATAAAAAAGAACAAATTTATTTTTTTTTAATTTGACAAAATACCAGAAGAACTTTAAGTTTTTTGAGAACTTTAACTACCTTTTTGGGTATAAAAATGTAAGGTTTGGAGGTATTTTATGGTTATTTTTTCGAAAAATGCTTCGTTGTAATATTTTAGGAAAAATACCAAAACAAACCATTTTTGAATATGATTTAACGTCATTCTACTGTTAATTATAAAGTTTATACTTTTGTAATTTCTTCGACATACATGCTTCGTTTGATGAAGTAGAACTGGTTAAAATCATATATAAAATTGGTGTGTTTTAGCTTATTTCGATCTTAAATTCCAAGATTTCAAAAGTGTTTAGTAGTACCTTAGACGAGGAAGTACAAAACATAGTTAATAAACTTTGTAACCAAGGAGGAATCATGCCATTTATAAATACGCCTCAAAAAAGTTATATGTAATAATTTTTTCCTCACTTGATAAGTGGCGCCTTCGGGATGATTGTATTCTATTTATAACTGCGAGATTTTGAAAAATTTTATGCAATATATATTACATTTTCGTAGATACGTATTGCATACATAAATTTTTTAAACATAGAATTTTCTTTAAAAATTAACAAATTTTTCTTATTTCAGAAAGTTTATATTTGGCAAGATTTGTTGGTGGTATTGGTGAAACCTATGGAAAAGCTACAATGTTCATGTACGTCGGTGAAATATCCGAAGCAAGTATTCGTGGTGCACTTGGCTCAATATTAGTGTGT
The DNA here is from genome assembly GCA_020423425.1 of Chrysopa pallens. Classification (NCBI taxonomy): domain Eukaryota; kingdom Metazoa; phylum Arthropoda; class Insecta; order Neuroptera; family Chrysopidae; genus Chrysopa; species Chrysopa pallens. The sequence goes on from CM035593.1 coordinate 86,821,212, forward strand.
ACATTGAATTTAGGTATACTGTATGAGTATGCAATTGGACCATATGTGTCTTACCAATCTTTGGCATGGATATCAGGCCTTGTGCCTTTATTATTATTGGCAACGTTTGTATGGATGCCAGAATCACCATATTACTTTGTATTGCATAATAAAACCGCACAGGCACGCCGAGCTTTAATTCGATTGCGTGGTACAAATGACGTGGACAGTGAAATGCGTGAAATTCGCGGCATGATTGATCAACGTTTAGGTTACATGGAAGGCTTACGAGAACTGTTTGGTAATCGTATTAATTTAAAATGTTGGCTATTAATGTGTGGCTGTTTCTTCTCACAAGAATTAAGTGGCATTACACCAAATATAATGTATGCAAAAACCATATTAGAAGATTGTCATTTAGGTGGTATTCCACCAGAATTAGCACCGGTTTTTATACCATTCTTAAAGATTATTGCAACATTATTAACAATGGTACTTGTGGATAAAACGGGACGTCGTCCGCTATTTATGATCTCAACTAGTTCATGCTCAGTTGCAATGGCAACAATGAGTATATTCTTTTATTGTAAAGCGTACACGGACTATGATTTATCATCATATGAATGGATTCCATTAACAATGATGCTGTTCTTTAATGTCATGTTTATATTTGGTTTAGGTTGTTTACCATTTATTATGATTGGTGAATTGTTCCCATCGAACATTAAAGCTATTGCTGTTTGTTTAACAGCATTATGTGGTCCATTATCATCAGTGGTTGCTACAAAAATGTTTCAAATATTAAGTGATAATTTTGGTGGTGTGCACGTATCGTTTGGTGCATATTCAATATGTTGTTTAATCAGTTTTGTATTTGTTACCACAATGTTACCAGAAACCAAAAATAGAACTTTAGCTGAAATTCAACAATCTTTAAAAAAATAAATTGATAATATTTATCAATTCGATATTTTTATTTTTATTTTTTTATTTCAAGTATTATTATTTTTTATTTTTGATAATAATTTTTGAAGTACCTACACCTAAAGCCCATACTATATGGTGTAAAAATATCTCAAATAGATTTGAGCTCAATATTTGGGACTTATTTTTGATAAACAGCTAGCGATTCCTAATCATCAGGTTATTTAATTTATATCCATAAAAAAACACTCAAATATTATGTTTTTTTTTGCGTATTTGAGTGTAAGTTCAACTTAATGATGCATGTAAAGCTGTGTATAATTTTACGTAAGGTGATCTCCCCTTCGCTTGGTGTCCTTACACAAAAAAACTAATCACGCTTTTCAGTAAATTGCGATTAAATTGTTGTATTGATTTTACGTTTATTGTCGAACAGAAGAAAGAAATTTATGGATCGATTAATCAATAAAATATTGAAAGAAAACAAAAGATTAAAATTAAACTTAAAAATAATCTTAAAGATATGAATCTGTCTTTCTTGAAATGAAAGGCGATTCGAAAAGTCTCTAATTGGAAGAGACAAAGAACACTAGTTATAACAAAACCACTCAGTGGGATCAATCTTGATTAAAAGCGATGAATATTTAATTATGTGGAATATTAACACACCAAGCTGCAACCATAAATAAGAGACCCTATTTAATGGCGCACTATTATTATTAATTGATGCGATATAATTGCTCCGATAATATGAAAAAGCATTTTATGTCCGGCATTAAAGAGTATCGTGTAATTTAGGTTTAAATAATTTTTTTTTTTTAATTTTCAAAATATGTTATTCAATATTATAATAGGTACTTGCGTCCAAGCTTTAAGTTCAAGTAGTTTCGAAATATAAGGTAGCTTTTATCATTAGATAATCTGTAAAGTGATTAATTTCTTTAATATCACAAATAACATGATGATGATATATTTATAATTAATAACATATAATTTCTCCTAACATGTTTATTCAATATGCTAAATTATTAAACGGATAGTCTCATTTTCAATTTTTATTGTTACTGATGAGTAAAATTCTTATCAAAAGCAATCTGGAAGGGAATTTTTGAAAAGTGGTGAGTTGATTAGTAACGAATAAAATGTATATTATCTGTATCTATAAAAAATTATTATGTATGATATTAATATTATAGAATTTATCAATTTTAAACCAAACATTCAAAAAGATTAACATTTTAAATTAATATAAAATAATTAATTTGCTACTATTATTAAAATTATTGAACAATTTATTTTATTTGACGATGAAAAGGACCTGTATTTTAGTAATAATACATTTATTTATTGTTTGATTTGATAATAAAAATAGTGTGTGGAAAAATTTAGCGAATATATATGCAAATAATTCTTATTTGTCTTTTCGTATTTTCAAATTGAATAATTTCATTTTAATAAAAAATAAATAAAGAAATTACGATCAATTTATTTATATTATCTATATACATGACCATAGAGAAAATATAAATATTTCGACTTCGAAATATTATAACATACTGAGTTTGAAATACGTTATTTACGAATTTAGAACTCACAATTTTTGAGTTTTTTTTTTTTTATCAATATCAGCAATTCGGTCCTTTCTTAAACGTATCTTATCTATATATAAAAATTCTGTAATTTTATTGGTTAATTTGAATAATTTCTATACAAGGCTTTATTAAGTCACAACAATTTTCACCAATTCACTTTCTGGGGAATTTTCTAAAATTCTCTTCCAGAATATAAGTTTATGAAAAATTTATTAGATTTAAGCATAATATAGTCAAAGATTAATCAAATCTATCAGGAGACTGTGAAATCAGATTAAAAACGCTCAAAAATAATTGCACAATTTAGAAAATGAAATTGTGTTAATACATCGGCAAGTACGAACAAGCATTTATGTTAGTAAAACCGTATTTAGATTTTTGATAACCAAAAAAACGTGGATTAATACATGTTCTTGGAATCTAGTCTATGGTGCCATGGCACAGTTTTTATTTTCAAAGTGATCCGTTTGCACCAAAGGCATTTTTAAAATATAAACGAGAATTAAGTTATATTTTGGATGAATCACAGTTTTGAATTTTTTGGCATGTTTATGATTGTTTTTGATCGATATGGACTAAATGTTCATTAAATTATCCGTTTAATAGTAAATTTATCAAATGTGACTGTTCGTTTAATAGTATATTGATTATACATGAATTCATTTTTCATTCTTAAAAAAGTGTTTCTAAAAAATTTCATGAAATTAATAATTGAAATTATACTTCCTAGAGATAATTTAAATTAAATATCTACTTCAGGGCGATAATATGAAAACTAGGGACTTTTCCAATAGAGACTATACATTTTTATTTTTCCAATTTTGTTTATCATTGGTTATTGCACATTCAAGTTAAGAAACTAACTCTAACTACCGGTAAAATGAACAACTATTTTGAATTACACAACAATTACACACCATAGACATAAAATTTATAATAGATGTAGTGTTTCGTAATTATGAATTGGTGTATCATACATTACATTAATTCATCGCATTTTTGTAGTCTATGGAAAATTGTCAGCTGAGTTTAATTATCAGTGGTTTATATTTATGTTATTATAGTGCTGACATCTTAAAATAAATCTCCCATAATCATGGCTTAATACAAGATCGAAGATCGCTTATAAATTATTAATATTTCTCTAAAATTTAAACATTTTTATTGATGACGAACATTTTTTGATAAAATGTGAAAAATATTTAGGTCATATTTTTTCAAAATTAAGCCCTTCACGTTAAATGATTACATAGGAGGTTGTTTCATGAGGACAACGCTATGCCCAGCTTAATTGATTTATTGAAATTTAATTAAAGTGGGAATGAGACATAGGTAAAACTTATTTGATACCTCAAATAGTTTGAGTTATATTTTAATTAAAGAAAAATACATAGTGTTTAATGGAAACCCTATTGAACATGACATGTTTATAAAATTGCTATGTCTGTGTAAATAGGCCTCGTTTACTTATTTCTTAAACCGGTTACACCTTGATAGAAAAATCAAATTTCTACATACATAACGCATATTTAAATAGAAAAAAAATGAAAACAAGTAAGGACGGATTGGTTTTAAATAGCTTTAGAGATTCGATCATACATTTTAAATGATAAAAGCACTGTTTTGTCTCTGAGAATTTAGTTGAAAAATCACGTCCGACATAGGAAGAATGTTAAAACAAATAAAAATATGTTTTAAAATTTAATTTTAAAATTAGGGTAAATTAATTAGTAAGATAGGTAATTAAAACACAAGGCCTGTATATCTTTTTAAAATCAGTATTCTACTATTTACTAAGTGATGTAAAAAGATAGTGCCATTTAAAAATATATTAAAAAAAAAATCTAAAAATATTACAAACATATATTTTTAAAAGACAAATTAATAAACAATTAAATACAAAAAAATTCCGTAATAATTTTAAGTTTTTCATGTGATATTGTGATAAAGTAAAACGTTATAATTATTAAACACGGAATAATATTTAAAACAAGTCGATTTAACAATTGTAATTAATTATTATTATTATTATTATTATTATTATATATATATATATATATATATATATATATATATATATATATATATATATATATATATATATATATATATATATATATATATATATATATATATATATATATATATATATATATTAATTTTTCATTTTAAGAAAATTAATCGACAAAGAAAACAAGACAAATATAAATAAATAAAAGTAATTTTTATTACTTGCAGGGACGAAAACCATTTTCAAACACTAAAAACACTAAAATTTCAAAATAATCTATTTTAAAGCAAGCTAAAAGTGAAGTATTTTGAAAAAAAAATTCGATTATTTTAGATATTTTAATTAAAAAAAAAAAAAAAGTTCTAAATAAAGCGACGAAAATAGAACAATGAGAATCAAATTTCCTTACATTTAAAAATCATTTAAGGTTCCTTGGAATCTGAACGGTAGTTTTGAAATATAATTATTATTGTGTCTCAGTTTCTTTGTCTGATATAGATAGGCATGTAATTTAAATTTTAACTAGAAATAGCAAAAAGTATAAAATTATTTTTAGATATTCTAAGAATAATTTTGTACTAACTGTTTTTTCTTTTTTTTTTATTATTTTTAAACATAGTTATCTTAAATTAAGTATTAAATTTGTGCCTCAAATCTATAATAAATTGTATAGCTCTAAATTTTCTATCTATACCAAAAAAAAAAAAAAAACAATTAATATTTTTTATATTTATTAACTACCTTCATTATTAAACTAATAATAGAAATTGATTATTTGTATAAAATACTTAGAATTTAATGATGTTATGATAGTTTTACGGAATAAAGATTGATTTTTATATAATTTTGTTTTTCAATTTACAATTTTATCGCTGCATTTAATTCAAAACAGACATGACGTGATGTATTTCAATTTTTCAATGGATTTAGAATTTAAAATTGTCAAAAAATTCGGGTAAATTCCATCTACAGATTCTCAAGCCAAAAAAAGAAACTGTCATTTGCAAATATCATTTTCCAAAATTATAGTTTTATCAGCTTTTGACTTGCAGAATAACCTTTCGTGTTTTTATATTTCGAGAATAATTATATTTAAAGGAATAAGACTTCTACAGTGTTTAATTTTCACGCACAAATAACTAAAAAAAATAATTATCCATTAGTCGGCGTTTTTTCCATGGAAATTGTTTTAGGGTATTAAGTCTTTTATTTGAATAATTATTTGTTTAGGTTCTACGTTTAAAGTACACTTCTAAGTATGTGTATTGAAATTTTCTAAATGATTCTAAGATAATTGTTTTTATTGGGAACGTCCTTAATAAATGAGAAAAATTCCGAGGCGTCAAAACTCAAAGGTATGGAAAGTTTTTATTAAGTAATATAAGGTAAGCATATTATTTGTTTGGTAAGTATTGTTTATTATAAAGTAAATAAACGTTTATTTTTATTTAATAAAACTTATTTTAAGATTTTTACTTATCAAATAATAGCAATAATTTAGTAGCACGTTATTGTTCGTTCGAATTTGTAACGTTATAAAAATGTTTCTTAAATTATATACTTTGTATTATCTACAAATTTTAGCAACAATTTTTGGTAAGTATATTCCACATAATGATTATTGAACTATATAAAACGATCCTAATATATTTTTTTAATATTTATAACCATTTAAATGAAATTTAACATGTATACAAATTAAAAATATTTACTATCAAAAGGTGAATAAAATCATCTAAAAATATTTATATTTTTAAAAAAATTTTCATACATAAAAAACAAATTTTGAATTTATAAGGACAAGAAGCGTTGGTTCTTATCAAAAATTTTAAAATTTTTCTAAAATCTTTTTCGTTATATTTTGATTATTATAATTAAATCTAAATAAATTGAATATTTTTATCATTTATCCATGTTAACTTTCATTGTTTATAATACTTATTTAATTGTTATTCATGTATTTATAACGTTTGATGAATTCAAAAATAAAAACTTGTTTTTATAAGAAATGAGGTAAAATTTTGTGATTTTCGGTCTTTAAAAAATAGAAAGAAAACAAAATTTACAAAATTATCATGGAAACGAACTAAAATATAGTAAAGATATTTCTTACCTCGCGTTTAAAATTATGAATTCTCTGCCATCTATTAAATAAATTTATAATCGATGTTTTGCGAACAGTTCAACAAATTGGTTGGTATTTTATATACAGTGTCGATCATAAAAAACGCACTTTCATGCTTTTTAAAATAAAAAAATACACGTTTCTTTATCGTGTTTCAAGGTCTATTACAGATTGAATTTTATTTATCTAAGTATAACTTTCATTTTAAACTAAATAAATTTTTTACTACACCATAAAAATCGTGTATTTTTTAATTTTAATGAAATGTTTAGGTTGGTTTGTTTTTTTTGACCGGGACTATATGCTCAATTTTCTTTACGGAAAACATTTCTAATTACTTTTCATTTCTATTCAAACTTATCAAAAGTATTTGAAGAAAGTTGCAATTTTTAAAGGCCTATTACGTGCATTAATTAAGTAATATTTTATTATCAGTAGATATTCAAAATCACGTGCTTGTTAATTGATATCTAGATAAATATGTATTAATTTATAACTTTTAAGTTAATATCTAATGAAATATAAATATTTTTATTCTATTCAAATTTTAATTTATTCTGTTTTTTAATCAAATCGCAGGCGCGTATTGATGAAAACAACAACCTAGATATTTTATATAACAACAACCAACGTTGCAGATTTTGTAGTTGAACAAACTAGTGACCAGAATATGAAAAAAAAAATCCTTGTTTTTAATGTTGATTATAGTTATTTTCGGATTAATTTAAAAATGTATTCTACATAATAAAATTAATATATTATGTTCTTATAAATTTTACTTAAAATGTGAAAAAAAAAATGTGTAGTTAGATCTGTTTTTGCTTTGTAAATAGTGTGTTTTTTTATATGATACTGATTCAATTAACTAATTTTCTATTAAATTACTTCATAAAATTCATAGTATTTATTAAATAAAAATTATTCTTATAATAATTATTTTGAAATAAATTCAATTCAGTTTATTTATTATTGACATAACCTATATCGACATTCGACAAGCTATCATTAAATTTTATTTTATTTTTATACTGATGATATATTTATTGTATACGATAACACTTATTTTTATCGCTACAACTTCATAATATTTGTAATAGTCTTTTTTGACTTTGGAATATAAAATTGTATAAAATTTTAACGGAAGAGTAATTAAAAAAAATTTTTTTTTTTAAATTATTGTCAATTTTATTTAATAAAACGAGAAAACCATAACTGAAAAAAATAAATAATCGTGTCAGTTTTCAATAATTTGTTAATTATTAAAAATTAACAAATTTTTGCAATATCATTCTTATTTATTTATTTATGTTTTATATAAAATGATTCATAAATGTTAGTCAAACGCACGTTCAGTCAGGTGAATCACTTGACCTCAGACACTTAAGTTTTCAGTTATTGTTTTCTTTAAAAATAGCTACATTTTTATTCAATATTTTCCAAATTTTACGAAATTCCTGTAAAAGTTTTGTATTTTTTCCGCTTTAACAACAGTAAGTAATAAAAATTATTTTTATTTGAGCTGCTAACTTGTTTTTAATTAATGCCGCTTTAATTTCTGAACGGTCTAGCTTTATTTTTTAAAAATTCAATTTTTCTTAATGAATTTATGAATATAATAATTAAAATTATTATTAAACTAAAAAATAATTAAATTTAATTATATATCATTGTATAATTATTTTTTTATCTATAGGTAGTACATTTTTACGTTTGTTTGAATGAAATATCCATTCGGAATTAAAATTCTAGGCTAAGTCCAATAAGATTCTTCACTTGTATGTTAATTTGTTTAATATCAAATTAGATGAACTAAAAAATGTTAAGTTGTTTCAGTTCTGATTTTGACGAGGAACTATTTTCGTCGTTTCTTTTAAACTTACGACTTAAAGCTAATGGCTATAGACGTTATGGCAATACTAATTTTTTCCAGCGCTCTCTTTTAACATTATAGCCATCTGATATCGTAATATTACTTTTCATACCAAATACAAAAATAATTTCCTTTTTTTAATTTTGGTATATTAATATATTATATAAAATTTTAATTCAGGAAAAACTTCTTTAATTAAAAATCTCTCTTTACCAAAAATATAAATCTCTGTTTAAAAGGGTAACTAAAAAATTAGAAATTGTAGATACAAATTATCTAAAGACAGTAAAATATCTAGCAAATGACCAAAAACTGATATGTCATAAAAAAAGCCGGTTGTTGATATGAATATGTCTAGAATTATTGACAATATTCACTATGATCTTAAAATTATTAAGAAACTGTATATTCGAAAGTTATAGTAAGAAGCCATCTTGAAGTTAAAGTATTTATTTTTGTCTTATTTGTTTCCTAAATATAATTAAAATAAAATAAAAATCTGTTAGAAATATTTATATTTTGTTTGTGGATATTTTGACAAGTCGAAGGATTATTATGGTATTCTATTTACAGAATAACAAATCATGATTTCTCTGCTAGAATAATGCATATCAATGAGAATCAGCTTAAGTTGCTATTAACATGGAACTAGTTTTAAATTTTTAAGGTTAAAAACACTATTGGTTAAGCTAAAACAGACCTATATTATATGTCAATTATTAATATTAGTTGTGTAATAATAAATAATGTACATAATATTTATTGTTAGTAGTAGTGTTTATATATCTAACAAGAGCACATTAATAATATTTTTTGTTATTAATATGTGCGCCGATTATAAAATATCATTGGATCGCTTATCTGTTCTCTTGTGACTATATGCGTGATTAAAAATTTAATTAGTTTAATTAATAAAATAATAAATAATTCAGAATTAAGTGAATAGTCAGTCATTTTAAGTTTTATGTAAATATTTAAATATTATGGCTGAATTAAATGGTAAAAAATATGAAATTTCTGCCAATAATGATGAAAAAGAGAAGCTACAACCATTTCAAAGTAAAAATGAACCGTTTATTATAACAACAACCAATCCTGAATTAATTGTTAAGAATAAAAAATTTGTTGAAATTGCTGCAACAATTAGTGGTAAGTGAACAGAAAAATCCATGACATAACAAAAACGGACAAAATTAATATAACTCAATTACAATATATATTTAATGACAAAAGTAGCCCAAGGCAATATAAACTAAACAAAATTACTAAAAACAAAAGGGACAAAAAAAAAAGACTATAATAAAAAAAACCTTATCAAAAATATTATTTACTAACTTTGGTTGAGTTGATTTTGATGTAAACAATGATGAAAATATTAGGCGGCAATATAAACGTTTGATATAAAGTTTAAAGCGACAAATTTTTAATTTGTAAAATATTATTGTCATTTAACTTCTTCCAAATTTTGATACTTTAAAAATTCATTTGTAAACATTTTCCCGGGAATATTAAAAGGAGCAAATTTTCAATAGACTCTTTTTTCATTGGATTCTATTAATTAACACACTATTTTCACTTTTTTTTATTCAAAAGTGTGGATTTTAAATGATTTTTTAATGTAACAAATAATTTGTTAATAGTATGTGTATATACGTTATGACCCAAAAAAACGGAATTTTTATATCCAACATAATTATCTATAGGTATATGTGAGGGAAATTAAAATTTAGTATTTAGTTTGTAAAGTTTGAAAATATTGAAGATACTTTCAAAACATTGTACGCCTATACGCCATCGATATCTTTCAAAAATAAAAAGACATATTTTATTGAATATCTGCAAAGCGTATTCTAACTAAAAAGTTGTAGAAAAATTCAATTAAAATTTTACACAAAAAATTATAAAACTTTTTTTTGACCCTAAATAAGTGTATTTTGGCAAAAAGTTTGTAATTTTAAAAGAATTAAAAGAATAATTGTGATATTAGATAAAAACTGTATATATTTTCAATATAATTTATTACAAAAATTAGAAGCATACTAAATCGTTAATATCTGGCGTATCCAATTGTTTATGGTAAACTGCCTTTCTATCAGTTCTGATAAAATTATTATTATCATATTTTGTTTTAATTATATCTACTATGTAATTGAATTCAATATGAAATTTTAAAAAAAATGGTGCAATACTAATGAAAAATTGTTTAGACATTATTATTTATTAACGCGCCAAAAAACAAGTTCGACTGATAACGGCAGTCATACATAAACAACACGCGACTAAAATCAGTTATATAATTTCTAAAATTTGTATACTAGCATACTAAATTAATAGTGGTGTGTTAGTTCCATAATTTACAAACACTACAATAAAAATTTCCTGTCATTTATCAAAATGTTTATCATAATAGTTCAATTTTAAGTTATATTATTAGGTACGGGACCTAAAAAACACCACTCTAAATCAAAGATACACTTCTAAAATATAATATTCATAAAGCAGAAACTTTGTAGACGATGAGTGACAGTTGAGTGATTCAACAGTTAATTTCTGAAAAAATTTAATTTTTTTTATTACAAATTCTTCAAAATAATTTTGTTTTTGAGTGCTAAGAATGTGCGGATAATAATTCAAGGTTATTTAACACTAAAAAAAGACGCGAACCAAACCCAACACCCCCCACCCCCAAATTAAGAACTCGATCCACGTCTTATGAGAATAGGGTTCCACTATCAGTGAATTCAAAAAAGGTTTAAATGTCAAATGTAGTGCCTATCGCCGTTCTAATTATGAAATTATATCCGATTTAATAATAGTAATTTAATTGTCAATTTCTTTGTCTTTCTCAATTAACGCCGTTAGGCGATAAATTTCAATAAAATACGAAACACGTCTTCCATCAATTGTTTTTCACCCCCTTATAATTTGAGAAATTTCTTTCTTATCAGATGCCTATGTCATACAAAGAATACACCCTCCAAATTTCCAGGTTTCTACAAACAGTAGTTTAGGCTGTGAGTTGATCCGTCAGTCAGGCATTCAGGACAAATCATTTTATATGAATAGAATAAATACTACAATTTTAATAACAATTCAATCTGATGATATCATTTGGAATACCTGATATCTTCATTTGGAATTGGATTCTAGCCCAAAGTACAGTCATTATCAAGATTGTCTTTTACAAATTTACATAATAAAAATTTTTAATATTGACACAAATGGCACAAATAAATGTAATGATTATTATTAAAGCTTAAAACAAAATATAGTAAAACCTCGTTAAAATAAAATCAGAAATTTGAGTCATTGAGTTTTTAATTTAGATAATTTTTAATGACATTAAAAGTTAGATGGTAGATAGATGAATACAGAATTTGTATTTTACAGCATACGATTAATAAATTTTGAAGTTCGCGCGACGAAATTGTAGGTATCAGCTAGCATACTGAAGATATATAAAAGAAAATCTCCAGTAGATTCATGGGATCGAAAAAATAAATATGCCAAAGTTTCAAATAGAAGAATTCGCCATAACATTATGACTTGGATGGCCAAGGTGACCTATAGCGTCCCTCATAAATAATTAAAAAATAAAAATATTTACTAAATAATATGTCGACGAACATAATAATAAAATCATAATTATAATTAATAAGAACAATATCAATATATAAAAAATACAATACTATATATTATTATTATTCCATTATTAAGTCGCGCACTTTGCACACTGGTTTTAATAATCGTTTCAAATCTGTAAATATTTTTTTGAATTTAATTCATCTTGTTTAAAGTTTATTAAGTTATATATAGCTTATGAAGAATTTTGTTGACGATATTCAATTTTTAATTAATGATAAAGAACTGAAATAACATAATTTTATATTCAAAAACGTAATTCCAGTATGCTGAAAATCGATTTCAAAATATTTCATTAGAATTGATTCGAATTGAACTGAATAGGCTGTGCTAGTTGCCCAAAATTTAAATTATAAAATGCTTTTTTTGTCGTGGATATAAGCATAAAAATCTTTTTTTAAAATTCAATCTTTTTAAAAAGCTTTATAAACATAAATATAAGAATTTACAATTTCCTTTTTTCTTAACATACTCGTATTTTTATTTATACTACACTTCAGCGTCATATTTTCGTCATTTTTCGCAAGGAATTGGCTGTATTCTTTGGTTTTATAAATTCCTTTTGTTTTAATGACAATGAGCCTGTTATGGAAATGCAAACCTCTAAAATAACCATTGTTCTGAGGTCTGAAGTTGTAAGAACTGATGTAAAATTTTTCGGGTCGTTCAATGGTCTCGGCAAATATTTTGACATGGTGTGCCTGCGATATTTCATTTCGAAGTTGATCAATTCAATATATTTTTCAAATCTATTGGTAAAATATATATGTATTGTGTAAAGATTTATATTTATTCAAGTCTAAAATATTTATCATAAAATATTATTGCTTATATTGCAAGTGAGTGTTTTTACATCAGACTTATTTTTTATATATATATATTTTTTTGAATTCTTGCGGTCTTATCGGCTCTTACCAGGCTCATATGCAATAATATAGATATTATCTTTCATTACTGTAGCATCGAATATACTTAAACAATATCACGTATGTCATTAATTTGATAACATTTTTTATTTTTTAAATTGACTAAAATTGTGAAATCTTAAGACCATTAATATTAAAATAATTTATTATTTTAAGTATAATCTAATTGTATTCTGACAATATAAATAAATTAATAATAATCTCAAAATGCATTAATCTTAAGTAATGATAGTTAAAATTTATTTTTTTTTTGAAATTTATACAAAATATTTTCTTTTGTTATAAACTGGGAGCTTGGTCTCTTCCTGAATGCCATTTTAAATAATCTTACCTAATTTATACTGTGACAGGCCTTATTTACGACTATGAGGACTTAATTAAGGGAAGCGTTTTACGGTAAAACAAAAGACGGGATGATTTTAGATAACACTTTTTATTAATATTAAAGGGGATTGAAACATAATACTGAAGCACTCTCCATTACATAAAAATCTTTCAATTTTCATGTTCAGATAACTCAAAGAATTTTCAAAATAGTGTAAAATTTGGTATGCACAATATTGAGATGAAAACGTCGGGCTTATCGAAGAGTAAAGTTATTCTTGAAAAAATATTTTTAGAATTTTTTTTTTCCAGAAAAACTCTTCGGCAAGCTTTCCGTTTTCATGTCAATATTGTGCGTAGAAAATTTCAAAAAAATTTGGATAAATATTTCTTCAGTTATTTGGGCTCAAAAATTGAAAAAATAAAATACAGGTAATTGAAGTCAACAGATTGTTAGTTTCAAGAACACAAGAGTTTCAAAAACAACTGAGGATAATCACTCTTAAGGTGTAAAGAAAAAAGTACGGGTTTTAAACCGAGCTCAAGTTTTGTAAAAGGTTCCAGAGAATTAAGAATCTAAGAATCCAATTCGTCAGGGCTTACATAAATTAAAAATAAGCCAATAAAAAAGAAAATGGTAACATTCGTGCATTTGGAATATAAAGTAGGAATTCGCGTCGCGTATCATAAATTTATATATATTTTCAATTTTTATTTGAAATTTTATAATTGATAATCAAATTTTAATAAAATAATGTCATTTATATTTATTACTTTTAAAAGATTATTTATTATTTATTATTATTATTTATTTATTTAGTTATTTAATAATCATAATAATAAAAAGATTATTTAAAATTGATATATTAAATTTATTTATTTTCGAATTTAAATATTTCTATTTTATTTTTGACCATAAGACATACCTACATAAAAAAATGCATAACATTTTTATAAGATCCCCTTTTTTATCAGACTACGACAAATCCAAAATGATGGCCTATAATTTTAACAGTCTATGTTCCGACTTAGCAGTTAAACTACTGAACTGATTTTGATGAATGAGGTGTCCATCGATTTGTTATTACAGTCCGGGTGTTATAGACTATATAAAATAAAACTAAAATCAATATGGCTTATTAATTTTTCTCTAAAATACTATCATGATAATTTTCATTATTAAAATCGTGATATTGAAATATTTAAATCATCAATATCAGTTTTTTTCATGCATTGAAATCAATATACAAATTTTGAGCTAAAAATCTATCTAGAAAGTGTCGTCAAATTTTAGGGTACTTGTGTATAATAAAATAATATAAATCTTTTGTGTATGAAGGTTGGCCAACCCTGGAATATAGTAAACAGAATAATAATGATTTTAAAGACTAATTGCCAGTAGGTAATGATAATCGATTTGAAATTATTTCAATAAACATAACTTTTAATGATATAATATTATACATTAATGTTATGTTATACAATTTAATTATATATTGTTACGTTCAACGGAAGAGAGAGGATAATGATAAATATTAGTAAAAAATCAACGGATATTCACTGAAAATTTTAAAAAAATAACAGTAATAACGGTGACATTGTTTATTTTTAGTATAAATATCATAATCTTCAAATTAGTATGTATTTATTTTTTATTTTTATAACTATTATTGTATATACATTATTAAATTATTATTTAGGTTACATGATATAATAATAATAGGACTTTACATCAATATTTTTTTTATTACATTAAAATTTATTCATTGACGGACGGACGAACGAATGAAGGAGTTGGATTAAATGAAGGTAAGAATTGCAAATACGATGCGAATGAAAAGCCAGAATCATTCTTGTGGGAACTATGCGGATATTCGTTTAGAGCTTCTGAAAGAAAATTATTTGATTGATTATTATCAGAGTTATCTGAATAATTTTTCTTTTTATATGCTACGTGGATAACATTTTTAACTTATTAAATGATAAAGTTACGTGATAAAGCGATTAAATTCATGAAAAGCGTTTAAATTATTTACAGACAATTATAATAAAGACCCATAATTATTTTGATAAATTTTTTCATATGTACTTATTTATATGATAATAATGTTTATAATAATAATATTTATATGTTTTATTTTATATTAATAAGTGAAATAAAAATTTTGTACGAAAATTGGGCGGACAGAGGGGTATGAAATTTGGCACACTTATAGCTTATATAGAGTACGGCTGGATAATGCTAATATTTTTTTGTTAAATTATACATAAAAAATTCATTAAGTGAATAAAATAACATTACATACACTATGATACAAAGATTTATAAAAGGCGTAGCTTATATTACACACACACTACCATACACACGCATATATACCGTTATGTTTAATATACTATTATTTTAAAGGCGTGAGATTCATTTTTGAGTATTTATGGTCGAATTTCGACAGTTGTATCGCGACTTTAGTATTGTTTATTGTACAAGTAATTGTTGTTTATGTATGAAATTATTTACACTGTTTAAGCGGTACTATAAATAAAGTTTTATTATTAATATTATTATACACATATAATAAAACTGCAGCTCTATCATGTTGTAGGAACCTGATTTAGGAGAACGTTTTTGCAATTATTTTATACTACAAACGATGCTTATGATTGTAGTAAACTTCATTTACTTTGTAGTTTCTATAGTTATACCGAGCAAAAAGCAATCTATTATGTTCAAAATCAGAACTTTTTCTTATCACTTCAATTGAAGCGCCTTTACTTCACGAACATAAAATTGAAGTTGAAAATAGATCTTAAAAAATAGCCAAAATATGATCTTTCAAAATTGTTAATTAAAACGAGAAGGATATTTGCATAAATGACGTCATACATGTTCATCTTCATAGTGATTATACATAAGGGTCATTCTACGCAAAGAATTCCTATCGATCGATGTTCATGGCATTTACATACACACTTTCTTTCAAAATTTATTTTATTTTAGATTGTTTCAATTTTTCTATAGAAAATGACCGCTTTACGTAGAATCACCCATGAAACTTTCTTTTGCAAGAAAAAGATGGAAAACAAACTTTAAGAACTTATAATTTATTCGTTTTTAATTCAATTTTAATTTAATTTTCGAATTTTGTTTAGTATATTGATAATATTTTATCAAAATTGTTAAATACATAAAAGCCCTATGACAAATGTCTTTTCTATTTTTTCATTGTTTAGTAAAACAAATATTTATGTAATTTTTTCAGGTTCATTGACAAAATTTTCAACTGGATTAATAGTGGGTTGGTCGTCACCATCATTGCCAAAATTAAGAGCTGCAGATTCTCCAGTACCAACCACAAGTGATCAATCACCATGGATTGCAGGCGCGATGCAATTAGGAACATTACCATCAATATTTTTAATGGCTGCTACGGTTGATGTATTTGGTCGTAAACGTGGTATATTATTTAGTGCCATACCATTAATTATATCATGGATTTTAATCGCACAAGTGACATCATTCGAGGCCTTACTTGTAGCACGATTTATTGGTGGTCTTGGATCTGGCTATGGTAAAATAGTAATTGGAACCTATATTGGTGAAATAGCACAACCAGCAATACGTGGTGCATTGGGAACATTTATGGGAATTACATATGTACTGGGAATATTAACGGCGTATTCAATCGGACCATTGACTACAATTAGTGAGTTCGCTTACATTAGTACAATCATTCCAATTGTATTATTTGTAACATTTATGTGGATGCCAGAAACACCGTATTTCTATTTAATGCGTGGTAAAAATGAAAAAGCACGAGAAACTTTAGAGAAATTACGTGGCCATACTATGGTCGATGACGAATTAACGCGTATGGCAAACGGAATAAAAAAACGTATTCCATTAATGGTAGCATTTAAGAAATTAATATCGGAAGAAAAAAATCGTAAACCATTATATGTTATTTGTATATTATTTTTTGCAATACAAGTAACTGGTAAAATGCCCATCATTTCGTATTGTCAAAATATTTTTGAGGAAAGTGGTGGCAGTATATCCCCATATTGGGGCTCAATCATTACATGTTTTATACAATTAGCGGCGCTAATTATTTCAGTATTTATTATTGATAAAAGTGGACGACGTTTTTTATTAATTTCATCGTGTATTGGATGTACGGTGTCATTAGGTTTATTAGCAATTTATCTCTTTTATAAAGAATATTTACAACACAATGTTGATTCATTCAATTGGATACCATTATTCTCATTAATTTTATATAATTTTGTATTTAATATTGGATTGGGTAATGTACCATTTATAATGGTTGGTGAATTATTTGCCAGTGATGTTAAATCAATTGCTGTGTGCGTAACATCCTTATGTTTACCAATATCATCGATGACAATGTTAAAATTCTTTCAAGTCATGACAGACGCATACGGTATGTTTACTAGTTTTGCATTTTTTGCTGTTATATCATTTTTGTGTACCATTTATTGTTATTGTTGTGTACCTGAAACGAAAGGTAAATCTTTAGAAGAAATTCAAACGTTTTTCATTAAGAAAAAGTGAAATATGGTACTTAATTCGGAGTATGATTTTTCTGCTGTTCTCATTCACATCATTTAAGGGTTGATATGTGATATTAAATTTTAAGTTTAATCTTTGAAATTAAAGTATATTAAAGAATAAATTACGCTCTTTCGAATACCAAAAAAAACAGAATAATACGTCATCATTCGTTTCAGATAGAAAATCTGAAACTTTGAAAGTATCATTCACTGTGTGTTATTTTTTCAATTAGCATAATATTTGATAGCATTCTGGAAAACAATGTCTAATATTAACCTCATATAAACAAAAAACCTTATTTTTAAAAACTATTAATTTTTCATACTCTTTGAAAAAAATTAAAATATGGTGTTTGTTTGTCCGTTTTCTTGTAGGAAATATCTTAATTTGGCTTTTTTATTCAACTGTGTTATTTGTGACTGTGTTACGATAGTATAACATTATGGATGGGCATTAACACATGACGTGATTTTAAAAACTAGTAAAAAGTAAAAGTATAATAAAAGTTAATTTAAAAATTAATCATATCTATAACGGCAATTGGACTATCGATCCATCTTTAAATGAAATTCGCGTAGCATAATCATTCGTTTGTAACAATTATAAAAGAGGCGTATGTATTATAAATTCGATAGAATTTGCCAGAAATCCAAGAGTCCAATTAAATGATTATTTCCGGTTGGTTGAAATTACTTTGGAATTGGGGTTATTTAAAAAGAAACAGATTTAGAAAAAAACAATTCACTCTGTTCACAAAATTATATTTGTTATGAATACATTTGTGTGATAAGTAATAATTTTTCGTGCAAATATTTGCCGAAAAATCTGACCCTAAAATAGAAATATAATGATTGGACGTTTTGGCTTATTTCTAAATTAATATTAGTAAAACGTACTTATAAGTAGTGGAATTTATTATTCATAATAAGTATGTGAAAATAATTTTGTTTAATCTGACCCGTATGGACTTATAAAATTCAGTTAAAAGACTAGTAGTTAACATCATAAGATATACACCTTGGCACTAGCCAGCCAGTATGGTAAGAAATGCCATTGTTTCTAAATGTTTGATCAATAATGACAAACAAAAGACAAGTATCCCTTCGAAAGAAAATTTCTTATGCAATTTATAGTCGATTTAATAACGAATTAAAATTAATTTTAATTGAATAAAGAAATTTTGTTAAATTAAAGTGAATCTAATATTTCAAGAGATCTATGTATAAAATTATTATGAAATATTTCGTTAATGTATAAATTTGGAAAGTTTTAACATTAAAAGTAAAATGTCTGGAGTAAGTAGTAATAAATAAGTGCCTTCGAATAATTAGGCCTTGCATTTTTTTTAGACATTTTTCGTACAAATTTTAGCGCAAGGTATAAATTAAAATACTTATATTTTAAAATTTTTTCGCCTAAAGTACTTGATTATTGTGTAAGAGTCCAAGTACAGATTGTATGAAAATATAAAAGAAAATTCTTCTGAAAAATAATTAATTTTAGATTTACTTTTCGAATTTTTTATTTTTTCATTAAAACTAATTTTTGAACACGGTAAATTTTATAAAGTTTAAAAATCTTCTGCCAATAAAAATAATCAATTTTTCATTTACTTCTTATCTTCTAAAATGTGTTAACCCTAACCCTTATTGAACTAACCCAATGTCCTATTACTATAATCATCGAAACATCCTTGTTTGTTTTATATAATGCTATAATATCCCTTTTCTGAGTACTGTAACAGTCAGTTATATATAACAAAGTAAAAATTCGGATCATTATCTATTAATTTATTTGTTTTTCTATTACTGCCGAGGGAACTTCCTTAAACTATAATATAATTATTGTAGAAACTAAATATATATATATTTTATAATTGAAAATGATTTTGTAAATAAAAATTGTAGGTGAGTACTTAATTTAAGTAGATAGTTATTATGAATAATATAAAAGTATATACAAAAAATATAACTTTCACAGACAATAAAAAACAATTCAGAAGACTTAAAAACATTGAATGTAATTATAGGTGTAATTAGATATAGATATATGGAAATTAGAAAAAATTATATTTTCAATAACCAAAAAATTGTAAGGCCAAATATATAAAAAAATTTAATTAAAATAATAATGTTAATTTTTTATTTAAATTATTTTACTCTTTCCTTTTTAGTATTTGTTATGGAATAGAATGTGTTATTTATATATCATCATTTCGATACACGACATATAGAATATGCCAGAATTATGTGCAAATTAGCACATAAATTTGCAATATATCTTATATGTATTTATAACTGTATGGACTGAATATTTATAGTATTTTATTAGTGATAATCTTTAGAAATAGTGCAAACATTGATCCAATATGTCAAGACAATTAACACGGTTAGTTGTTCTTTTCACATGTTTAATATATTTTTTTTATAAACTATTAAGCTTTATCTTTGTGTATCGCTTCGTTAATTGACGCCCAAATTTTTTATTTGTAAAAACAATTGAAAAAATAAAATAGAATCAATTCCTTGTTTTTCAATTAAATTGAAAGGTTATTAATTGAAATTCATCGAAAAGTGATTCTCCTACAAATGCAAGGTGTGGCTGATAACTTCTGTGTATCTTCAGTATAATGAAGACACGTGGGCATGCGAAATTAGCATCAAGTTGAGTTTTACACCATTGTCTACTAAATATTAATAAAATCCACAGGCCTACAAATTATTAACATTAATCCTCAACCATATGGCAAGTATCTCAACAATTAACTCTGTTAGTTGTTATTTGGACTTGTTTTTCTTGCTGCGACTCGAGCAAAAACATCAATTACTTCATCATAGTCAGTTTCTTACGCTAAATTAGATTTACTACTACTATTTGATCTCAGATGATTACTGTTTTCATGATGGAAAAACACTTTTCGTCTTAACAATTCGTAAGTTGGATTCTTCAGAAGATACGAAGAGCAATTTCCACGTTGGGGTTTCTATTCTCCACAAAGATCTGATAATATGGTAAGTATACAGCATATATTTTTTCTTTTATACTTTCATTAGTCATCTGTATATACTAATTCCCAATAATTGTGTTAATTTAATTATTTAAAAGTATGTATATATCTTACGTAAATTACTTTGCACTGTTACCTGCTATCAAATATAAAAAACAAAATGTTTATTTAATACAATTTTAGTTAATTACTGCTTGATAACTCAAAGAACACAGGAATTTTTATCAATGGGGGAATATGCTGATTATAATTTCATGAATAATTATGCTGATGTATCGTTATATGTTATTTCCTTTCTAAAAATTGATGACTAGTTAAATTGGATTATTGATATGAACAAGTATTTTTTTTAATTTAATTTTTGTATTGAAATAATGAATATAAATGAATATTCAAATTTTAAAAACTTCAAATTACAAACGATTTATGATCTTACACTTACAACAGAAGAACTATTAAAATATATTAACCAAAGGAATGAAGATCAGTTTTCAATTGGCATGCATGACTAATTTGTTTCTTCGTTTGATCCTCAAATCAAACTAAAGAATGACACTTGATGAAAAAATAATTGAAACTTTGTTAATGCAATTTATTGAGTATTTGATGCATGCAAAAATTGAATTTATCATCTTTTTTTTTAAAAAATAAATTAATGCTTAGGTTTCTCAATTTTTGTAACATTTAATTGATCATGAATAATCTGATACAGATGTTCGAGTTGTAAATGTTGAGAACATAAATCATTTTAATCGTTGTTTCTATTAAAAAAAAAAAAATATCGATTATACTTGACCTAAACACGCATTGGAATGATTCTTTTTTGAGGATAGACAAATTAAATAAATGATTATCGTTGGTATTAACAACGGATTAAATACTAATTCGAATTGAAATAATGTAGCAACTTTTAATATGTAGTATGTATTCATAGGCAAAAGTATTACACTAATGCAAATAAAGTTTCGGTTCATGTATAACCAACCAATTTATGTTGGAATGCACAATTTAAAAAATTAATATATTCAAACCGTAGTAAAGAGAATTGAATTTCAGCTGTAATCTAAATTTTATAAAAACGTATTCGTTTTTTATTGATAATAACTTAAAGAAATGGAATTTCATCCTCTCACATTCATGGATATCATATAGTTAAGTTTTTGATATTTCAGATTTCCAAGGAAGGGAAAAATGTATGAATGGAGTTTGTATGAGAGTATCATTTTTTTTTTTGTAAGAATTTTAAATATAGTTTTATTTAGTTAAATATTGTAAATTTTGTATTTTTTTTTTTAATTAAGTTAAAAATCTATGTGCGGGATTGAGGAGGTAATTAATATGATGTAGCCGTGTTTACGCCGTAGTCTTTATCAAAAATCACAACACGTAGGAAATAATTTTTGATGATAACAATCCTAAATACGTTTCCGTTGAATCGATAAGTTGTTGTATTAGTATGGTAGCCCTATAAATGATTCAATTTAAAAATGAAAAGTATAAAAATTGTATAGACAAATTTATAACTATTAAATAATACTACTATTAATTATGTAATTTGCTCGAGCAGTTGATAAATGTTGCATACATTCATTTCTTCTATTTAAATATAATATTTTACCTAGACATAGAATTTTAACAAAAGAAATAATTATTATTAATACTTTTCTAAAAATGTATTTTAAATGCTAGTTAAAATATTTAAATTTAAGTACATTTTATTGACTCTAAAGAAACTATCTAAAACCGGGCTTCGCTGTGGCTTTTTGTGAATTATTAAGTAGTAAATAAAAATAGTCTAGAATCTTATCTGAGGAAATGTTTAAATTAATATTTTAAATATATTTATCTTAAAATTTCTGGCTCCTGTCACGCTGCAGCCGCAAAAGAATTACTTTGCCTCTATAGTAAGCAAATAAAAACATAGTTTATTCGCTATTTAAATAAGAAGGCTCGCAAGATAAAAAATTGCTTTAAAATATGTAGACTCAAATTATTTTCAACTATAGGAAAAAATTTAAAATGTAAAAAAAAAAATTATATCAAAAAATAACTCAATATACACACTCCTAGACAAAATGCAAATTAATATAACAACTGAATTTTGCGGCCACAAACATACAAAAATGGACAAAATGAAAGGTTTATTTATAAAACTATGTAGTCTGTATACATGTGGTTACTTTAATTGCTAAAACTTTTTATAAAGCTCATTCATTATATCATAGATCAAATATCTCGAATTATGTAATATTAAATCAATAACAGATCAATTTTTATTCTTTTTTCTCCGCCTAACAATTCAAATCAGAAAATAGTGAAAGATTCTTAATAGATTTAACATTTTGTCTGGGTGTGTATAAGAAAAGGTATATATCATTTACTATCTAAAATTAAGACTTTATTATTAGTGTAAAAACTTTATCTACACTACGAAAATCCTATCTCTGAGGCTCTTCTATATCATATGTTTTACAAGATTCGAAAATAGCCAAATTTAAAAATTAATTATGTAGAATAAAAAATTGTAAAACAATAAAAATTGGTGTGTATTTTGAAATTAGTCATGCTTATAAATTCACATTGGCATTTATTAGGGTTTGGTGGTGATACATCATATTGGTACATCAATTTTCTTTTTTATATTAAATTCTATTCAAGAATCGTTTACAAATTTAATAATAAATAACGCATAAGCACAATAAAATTTTTCGTTCTGAAATATTTAATTCTTTCACTACCAAATTTTCCTACATTATAACAACACATTAATTTATTATTCTAGTTATATTACGATAACATAAAAATTGATTAATTAAAAATATACACATAAAAAATGAACATAACTAACAGAGTTAATTATAGATATTTTATAAATAATTGAGTATCATTGTTTGTACATTCATGTGTTTAGTATTTATAATGTGCGCATGATACCGTGTGTTTATTTATTTCTGAAATGAAAAAAATCTTAGATCAAATCGAGAAAATTGTTTCAAATAAAAATTTAATCGTTTGAATTGAATCTTTGGAATTAATTTTTTCGATATCTTGTGCAAATTGGAGCATAGTTTTCATTTTCACACAGAAATATGTCGATACATTTAAACCATACTATCTTGATTAATTTTGTTACAGGTATGTTTAATTTTCTCAAAACTTTGACCCGAATTTACTAGACTTACATACTTTGATTGTCAAAATTGGATAAAAATTGAGTGTAATAGGGCAACAACTTATTTTGGGTGATGCATTTCGTTTTTAATACTAATATTTCAATAAATTTTTATATGAAATGTTATAACCGGACCCTCACTATCTTGATAATTTTTGCAAACTAACTTTCACCCGCAACTTTGTTGCGATAATGAGTAGTCATATTATTATTAGGAACTAATAACTTAATTACAAAATTTCATTGAAATAATGTAGGTAAATACGAAAATCTTTTATACCTATTAAATTTCCACCCCTCTTTTACGCCCTAGGGATTGAATTCGCAAAAAGGGATATCGGAAATAATCATTATAAGGAACTTACAACCCAAATACAACATTTTATTGAAATAATTTTGAAAATCAGTTAACTTCTTTCCCACTAACTTTGCACCCCTCTTTTATCTCCTTTAAGCATGATTTCCCAAAAAATATTTTACATGTGTTTCATGACATTCAATGACCTTCATACTGAATTTCATTCGAATAACTTGAGGCACATACCTAGCAAGCTTGCCTTTCTTGACCTTTTTGTTATCGATGCCCCACCACCTCTACAATGAACCATGGTTTTCAGAGGCTGACTGCATCTGCTTAATGTATATCTCAGCTGAGATAATGATAAACACTAACAACTGCGGCAGGTTAGAATATTAACTTATGAATTGTGTAGGTTCAAGATTAGTACAACAAACATTTTGAATGTTTCCGACAGTAAAAACACAGTAGTAATGTAAAGTTCATGTAAGGTGACATACGTAAAGTTCACATTATCGAAAAGATGAAGTTATTTCTATGACAATGTCACTCTTTCAAATATGGCTATTGATGTCGAGGTTTTTACTGCCTTCCTTTTTAAAGATTTGGTTTATTGTTTGCATACTATCGGATTATATAATTTTAAATTTTGTCATATAGATTTCTAATTTTGTAATTTGCTATTTGTATATTAATAAAGGATAATATTTCATTAAGGTAATTAATAATAACTATTATCATTAATAAAGAATAATTGATAATAATAATTAACATTGATAAGACTGGGGTGCTTTATTTCATGGTTAAAAAAAGCATTAATAAACAACGTGGCTTTAATATTTCTAAGCGTTACAAACTTTAAGCTAAGCTAGACTGGATATGCTCGACACAAGGTCAATGAGAAAATGTCCAAAAAGACCACCTTTTTTTATACACGACCGCGTGGGAACTCATGGAATATGATATTTTTGAATGACTGCTTTTGTAGAAAAAGCTCAAAAAGAATAAACTTATTTTCTATGCAAGTTTAGAAGAAGCGATGTATACTAAAATATATACAAAACACGCTGACCTAAATCTTTCTTGTTTATACAAAATACAAGATTTTCATAGTGTCTTAAGGTCATTTAAGGTCAGAGTTAAACGAAATTACAATAGAAATTTTTTAAATTTAAATTATTCTCCAAGGAAGTATTTAAGGACCAAACGTGTTTCAACTTTTTATAAACAATTTAAATGAAAAGAACTTGTGTAGCGCAGCGCGCCTGATTCAAACAAGTGAAAATAACAACTAATATTGTTAAATATTTTGATACACGACACTGTGGAGTACCAATGAATAATATTTCATATCATTACCATTATTAAAGTACTCTTAAAATGCAGTTCATAATAAGAGTATTATAGGTTTATTATCTTAATTTGAGCTGAAATAATCAATCTAAATAGTTACCGAAAAATGTTTCCAAAAAAGGTTTGTTTTGCAAATTTTTTGTAATATTTCTTCTAACTTTTAGAATCCATTAGACTAAATGGACCGATTTTGTACATTCACGAACTTGATCTTACTTTATACATCTAGAAAACACCACCAAAATTTTACCTCGCTATCACTTTTTGCCAACTTGATGACAAACGGTCGGATAGGCATACAAATGCATACGAATGCATAGAAATGAACTAATTACGTGAATTAACACCCATTACAAAATTTTGATCGTGGCTTTAATATGTGCTACTACAAACTTTAGACTAGAATTAATATAACGAATACCAATAATCATTTTTGATATTGTCAGATATGGTAATTGATAAAACCTATCACTAATATGTGATGTGATCTTTTACTAATAGATTTGTAATTTTACATTGTTAATATCTGGAAAAAAAAAATAGTTACTATATTACTATTACATTTTTAACTTTGAACTCATTCATTAGAATTTGTAGTAAGTAAATTCCACGAACATTATCTGCCGCAAAAATGTTTCTAACATCTGAATTAAAAAATTCAGATGTACATGTAGTTTTAATTTTAAAAACGTTCTAGCTTGTGACGTTCACTTATTTATGTTAATCTTCTAGGGACTCAAATAAGTGTATAAGAGGTTTGTTTTTTGCAAAAAGATATGTAAAAATGTTAAACAAATTTTGTTATCAGCAGGCAGAAAATATTGAAAAATTGTTTTGTTTACATATCGTTTAATTTTTAAGTGTATTTATTTTTATGGTTTTCTATTTCCTCATTTTATGGTTTCCTATTCTCTAAGTGTATAACATCATCATCATTGGTCAACGATTTACTTCAGAATCCCCTTTCATCCTTTCTTCAATTTTTTTATGTGAATTAAATTTTTCGTATAGTGAAGGTAATTCTTCTTTTTTATTTATTTTATTTTTTTATTTCTACTGTTTAATCCAATCTTTTCTTTGTTTCAGCCTTTTTCGATTTCTTCATCTTTCTTTCATCCTTTGCGTTTTCCTTCTTAATATTCACATTTCTATGCCTTACAATCACCTTTACCGATTTTTTCTTAATATAATATATAACTGACCACTTATTTTATTTCAATATTTACTAAAAATATATGTAATAAAATAAAAAGGAATTTTCAAATATCTCATTGGTTAACAAAAATCATATCTTTCACAATTTGAGTTTGTGTCACTTTCCTTCGCAAAGGCTCAATGATGGGGAACTCAGCTCTTCCATTGTTATACCAGGAAGTGTAAAATAACAGTTGGTTTTTCTATTACACAAAACGTAAGTGATAAAATTCTGAGTAAATGTATGACTTATCTTTTATTTTTCGTGTTTAAACTGTATCATACAAAGTTATCGTCATTTTTGACCGACTTAAAAAAAGTAAAAGTTTCTCAATTCGTCTGTATTTTTTTTAATGTTTGGTATCTAAGAATTCCTTCATTTATAAATTGGAAAATTTTTATGTTGAAGGGTATATTTACAAATTGGTCCCACAAAACTTTTAGAAAAAATTCCGGTCCTGAATGGAATCAAAATAAATTGTTCGGTGACATTACCCAAAATACAAATTTTTATTATTAACACAATAATAAAAAGTAAAAAATTAAACTTTACGAAAAACAGAACCGACTCTAAAAAATGAACGAAACATCAGATCCAATCCCATAATCGGAGCCAACCCTATTCTTAGCGAAAAATTGATTCGTTTTCGTCCAGTTCGACAGGTAATTGAAAATTATCTACCTAATGTTTCGCATTTTTTTTTTAAACTCGGTTATATTTTATTAGAAACATATTTATGGTCATAATTTTTTTAATCAAAAAGAAAATATTTATATTTGTTATTTGTGTTTATAAATTTACTTTAAAATTAATTTTACCTACGTATATAAATACCTCTTTTTGTACAAAAAATGTGTTTTATGCCAATTTTTATTTGTTTTATTTTTTAAATATAAGCGCTATTATACTATTTAATATAATGTACTGTACTATTCAATAAATTTTTGTGAAAGAAAATTATTATTCTTCTCCACGTATTAACTATAAGCTTTTACAAGTTTATTCAAATTGATTATGGTCTCATATCTAATGTAAATTTATAAATAACCTATTTTGCATAAAATAATTGCACGTTATTCACGTACTTCGAATACGGGCCTGTGTAATATGAGCTTGGTTTAAATTTGAAGATTAAATTGTGAAACAACCTTGAGATCCCAATTTGGCTATCTTAGCCGATTAAAAAAATTGCCATAGTATTGGTAAGTGTACCAATATACGTTTTACAAAACTGAACTCCGACTACGGAATATCCAGCTACTAAACTTAATGTGGGTTTTTAACTTAGACAGTTAAGTCCAAGTAGAATTGACTTTGTTTATTTGAATATTTTTCTATCTTGTTTCGATCGTATTAGTGGATTACTTTTTAATTTTCTTTTTTGCATTCGATTTTTGGATTTTTCAAGTATTTATTTTATTTTAGACCGTTCTTTTGTAAAAAGTATAAAAACCAAAAACTTTGTTATTTCAATTATTCAAATAACAGCCGTTAATAACTTCTACACTGTCGGTTCAATGAATCCGGACCTGACCATTTAATATTGTAATCAGTAATAATCCTCTGCTTGATTTTATGGTCTGTGAAATTCGCGTACAAAATTTACGACCTTAAGCATTACATTATTAATCACACATTGTTTACTTAAAAAATATGAGTAGTAATAAATATATTATTCTAGTCAATATTATATATATATAAAGACAAAAAATGTATTCAGAAATTACCCGATAATAAATAATTGTTGCATAATTTATATGAAAATAAATATTTTGCTCTCAACAATGATATGAGAAAAACAATGTAGGTAAATTGAAAACGATAAAAGCATATCGTACTTTCGAGAATGAACATTTAGTTCATTCATTTTTAAAATTCATAAATGAAAATAATATTTTTATTATAATAATAAAAATAAAACTCAATTTA
Organism: Chrysopa pallens; assembly: GCA_020423425.1. Lineage (NCBI taxonomy): Eukaryota > Metazoa > Arthropoda > Insecta > Neuroptera > Chrysopidae > Chrysopa > Chrysopa pallens. Next base: position 86,850,129 of record CM035593.1, read on the forward strand.
AAAACTGTTAACCTATGTAATCAGTTAGTTTTGTATTACTTATAGAATTAGTTTTTAATTACAAATAATGTGTTTATGATATTTTTGAAAAAAAGAAGAGACAAAATATTTAGTTTTTGATATTACCACCTTTATTTATTTTTTGAAATAAAATAAAAATACATAATTGTATTAAAAGTATATATATTTAAATGTGTAGTGAGAGTATTAATTTGGATCAATCGATAAGGTTCATTTGAGTCACGCTTATATGTGTTTATTAATTACGAATTATTATTAAATTTTTTTTGTTAAAATTTATGTTGCAAAATATCAATCAATTTATGTGATTTTAGTTCGCAGCAAATTACAAAATAATGTTTGAAAAAAACAGAAAGTTATTTATTTATTGTTTAAAATCAATCAATTGACGCCAGAAAATTTTTTTATAGAAATACAACAAATAGTATTGCTGTACTTCTCTAATCAATTTGTTGTTATATTATTTTTTGACTAGTTCGTTAAGTGACCACTTCTTCTTAATTGTGTGAATATTTTGTTAAATAATTATTTTTGGTTGTGTGTGTGTTTTTTTGTTTTTTTTTTTTAAATAAATTATAAAAATTAAGGAAGTTTATAACAGAAATATGAACATACGAATTGTGCAAAAAGTTAAAAGTTTACAATGGCTACAAATTATTGCAACATTGAGTGGTAAGTTGTTTATTATTATTCATTTTTTTTTTTTGTAAAATACCTACATTATTTAATTCAAAAATTTGTGTATACAGTAGAAGATCTGTTGTTTTTAATTTAACATCTACGTTTATGATTATATAAAATTTTGGATTTATTTTTTAATAAATGTCAATATTTTGCACAAACATCTATCCTGTCTAATCAAAAATTTTACCATTTGTATTCGAAAAATAATAGTTTCGTGCATTTACCAAAATAAAGTTAGATATTTAACTGAAACTAAAAAATTTTTTAAATTATAATTTTCGAAAAATAAATTTGAAAGGAATTTTTCGATATGGGTTTCTAAATTTTCATGATTTTAATGTATACTTGGGCTAGGTAGAGGTTGCGGCACACTAGTGTTTAATTTAACGTAGAAATACAAATTCATTGGAAGGTGCGTTTCATTTTTATGTTGAGTTAAATGGAGCTTGTAACAGTGGTGTTCATTTAAATGATCGTTACTTTTCTAATTAATAAAAAAACGTGCGTTTGGCGCCCTAGTAAACGCAAGTATGCCCATACACTTAAATATATTGTCATGTATACATTTTAGACGCGTGAAATAATAAAAAGCTGCAAATTGTGAAAGAACCATTATGTCTGCTTCATTTCTAATATACAATTTTATTAGTTTTTATTTGTACATTCAATTTGATACTTATCTTAGAAATCAAAAGATTTTTAGCCCGCGAATACTAACGCGAAAATAATACGATTGACTTATAATTATCATGAATTTTAAAGAAAATCATTATCATAACAAACTAAAACACTCGTGCGGATATTTCGTATTTTTGTCGAATGTCAAAAAAAAAACAAGGGAAGAGAAAAACTTACAGAGTAAATTGTTTAGATACTGACCATATGGTTGAGTATATATGTTTGAACTATTTTGAATCATTGGCATTAAAAAAATACTCAAAATATCCAGCCTATAAAGTTATAAATACAATTTAAGTATTATAGACATATATATGTTTATTAGCTATATTTGAGCTAAAATTTTGGTGAAATCAACTATTGAAAATTTTTCAAAAAAAAACCTTGTTTTAAAAAAATAAACTTTTTTTTCTGAATTTTTTATTTTTCAAAATTTGGGTCATAGATCCAATATGTCCAATTTTACCTCTAAAATTTTAGCTCGCTATCTCTTTTCGTTTTCGAGTTCATGACCCTGATACTGATAACGTGAGGTAAATACCATTCTCAACTTAGTTCATAAGCACTATATTATTATAATTTTAAAGTAAAACTACAAAAATCTACTATCTCAAACTACAAAAATCTATTATCTTATAAAATAAATTAAAACAAATGGCTGGAATAGAAAGAAAAGCTATAGGCAATCAGAAAATTTTTGTTATATTATATAATTTATTTTAAGTATATTTTTATAATTTTAATTTAATAAATCATATGTTTCAATGTTTTTTTTCATATATAATAAATATTATTTTGAGTTCTCAACTGATCCGACACAGTTTGTTTGTGTATATTCAATGACGTAAAATTATTCATTTTAAATAATTATCAAATCGAATTGTTAAACGAAAGATTTATGTATTCGTATTATTTAAAATTTATGCATCACGATTTGGGTGTTAATTAAATTTACATAATCAAGATCAATTTTTTATTATAGAGCTATAGAGCTAAAAATTTGTTAATTGATTTACGGTATTGAATGATAATTAAATGAAGTAAATTCGAATTTTTTAACTTGTCAAATGATCAAAGTAATTTAAAAGTCTAAAGGTACTATATTGGACGGGGGTCTAAGCAGGTATTGAACATAAATTGAACATAAATTTGATGGTCTGACTTCTAAAGATCATATATTCCATTTTTAACCTCTTCTTATAATTATAACATAATGGATAACTCATATTTAAGTAACCTTAGTAAAATTCATCAAATATTTTTGATAAAATTGTTTTGTCTTATTATAAGTTTAAAGTTCAATTTGTTTTGTGTTTGTAAATTATCTATGGATATTAATTTTATTTAATTATCAAATAAATACAAATAATTTTGATAATATGGTTAATTTGGTTGTAAAACTACCATTATTTCTCATATATCTAGTTTTCATTTTTAAATCAAATTCAAAATAAGACATTGAGATATTATTTGCACGCAATTTAATTAATTTATGACCACATTAACCATTGACACAAATTAACCTTCTTGAAAATTGATAAATAACGAAATAATAAAACAGTACATAACTTTCTCGGATTTGTAATTTGATTTTACGTCGGTTACACATATCAATTTTTATTTTTGATGCTTTATAACTTATGTTTCTTAACACAACTTTGACCCTATCAGGTAGGGTGACAAAAAACTCCCCAAAGGAAACGTAGCATCAAAAATAAATAGGTAAACTTTTTAGTATTAAACATATACAGTATAATTTAGAAGATTTCACACGAATACTGAAATAAAATTCCTCTTTTCATATTTCCAACTCTGGGGGAATTGTACTATATATATTAACTAAAATATTGCATTGCCAGCCTAGTTGAATTATGTTTAAAATTCCAAGCAAATTAGTCTAAAAAAAATTTCTTCTCGAACAGACGAACAAGAGAGTGAGTCTGCAGGTCATAAAAAAGTAGTGAAAAGAGGCTTTACGTGCTAAAATGTATTAATATATCAATTGTTTTAAATTATCTGTAATTTCTCTGCATATAGGTTCATTAGTGAAATTTTCTGCTGGATTAATGGTTGGTTGGTCATCACCATCTCTACCAAAACTTTCCTCACCAGAATCTGTGCCTCAATTAACACCAGATGAAGGATTTATGGTTGGTAATGCATTAAATATTGGCTATATTGTTGCCATTCCAATTGTTGCATTAACAGCGGATGTGATTGGAAGACGAAATGGTATTTTATTATGTGCACCTACAATTTTGCTCTCTTGGTTTTTACTTGCATACGTAGAAACTTTTGGTAAGATTTGGTCTATTAATAAGAACATTGTAATATTTTGAATACCCTTGAGTGTTTTCTATATGTTTGTAAATTTGTAAAGACATATAATTGAGTATAACAGTAGCTCGAACCTTCGTCATTCTGTGATATTCAACCAGAAGGTCGGTGGGGTTTGGTCACTGGGCTATTAAGTAGCATTTATGAAACACAAAGAAAAGGATTTATGAAGTATACGATGATCGTAAATCTTACGATCCTATAAATCACCGAAAATATTGGGTTTCAAGTAATTCGAATTTGGATTAAGTACAAAAATGGTCCATATCTTTACGGAACTATAATACATGTAGTTTCTGTCCAAATGGCAATGCAATCGTTTCCAGACATATAGCTATTTAAATAAATATATTTCCGTTCATCCGATTTTGATGAAATTTGGTATGTAGACGTTTGTTGCAGTTTATTATGATATCCTACATTCAAAAAGTCATTCGTTAACATACCACACATAAAGATATTTAAGTGTGTATATTATTACATGGATAGAATGTTTTTTACCCATTGTGTATTTTTTTTATTTTTGCGTCTAAGCATAGGAATAACTGTTATTCTTATCCTATTATTAAAACCATGAATTCACATTCTATTCATGAATTATCAGCCTCGCAATTGATAAAGAATAAAATTTACAATTAACAATGAACTTGATGCTATAAATTTTTCTTATCAATTTATAAAATTTTATATTCAAATATAATATTTTTATTATTTATAGAACTATTATGTTTGGCACGTTTCCTTGGTGGCATTGGAACTGGATATGGAAAAACAGTAATTAGCTTGTACACCTCAGAGATTGCAACACCAGAAATTCGTGGAGCATTAGGTGCAGTCACATCATTAATGACACGTTGTGGTATGCTATTCATATTTAGCATTGGACCGTACGTCTCAATAACATTAATGGCATTAATCAGTTCATCATTTACATTGTTAATGTTTGTATCATTTTTCTGGATGCCACAATCACCATATTATTTATTACAGCGTGGTAGAGTTGACGAAGCACAAAAATCACTGGAGGTATTACGTAAGAAACATATAAATGTTAAAGAAGAATTTATCAAAATCCAAGAAAGTATTGCATTAAAAAAACCGTTGAAAGAAATTTTTAAAAAATTATTATGCGAACCATCAAATCGAAAAGGTTTGATTATTGTTTTTGTATTATTTATGATTGATCAATTTTCTGGTATGAGTGCCGTTATCATGTACTCACAAACCATATTCGAACGTGCTGGTACAAAAATTCCAGCAGAAATATGTTCAATTGTTACATTGTTTATACAAATTTTATCATCGTGCTTGTGTATTACATATGTGGATCGATTTGGCCGCAGGCCGATGTTAATTGTGTCTGGTTTGGGTATGGCATCTGCATTAGCAATTTTAAGTATATATTTTTATCTAGATTTTTTAAATTACGATTTAAGTGGCTTAACTGTGATACCATTGATGGCATTAGTGTTTTATCATATGTTCTTTATGATTGGTGTTGGTTCATTACCATTTATTATACAAAGTGAATTATTTCCAACCGATGTTAAAGCATTAGCCATATCATTAGGCGGTTTATTATTAGCAGTATCAACTGTGATTGTTACCAAAATATTTCAAGTATTAACGACTTACGATGAAAGTGCAGCATTTGGATTTTTCTCAATTTGTACATATCTAGGTGTTATATTTATTGCATGCTTTGTACCTGAAACCAAAGGTTTATCATTAGAGGACATACAAAAGATGCTTTGTAAGGATAATAATAATAATAAGGTAAAGAGTAAAAAAGTAAAAGATATCGAATCGGTAGGAAAAGATCAAAAGGATCAAAAACAAATTGTGGAGGTTATTAAATATTAAAGTGTTTAAAAGAAATAGAGAATTTTCAGTTGCGGGACAACATGATACATTTGTAATTTTAAAAGTGCGTGTAGTTAAAATTAAATTAGAATTGTTTTAATTAAATGGGATGATACCCACCAAGCCTCCGATATTGTTTGTTGACTAGTTTTAAATTTATAAAAACGTTCATATTATCCAATAAAGGCTGAATAAACTGTAGTAAAGATTTTATTAAGGTGTGTAAAGAGAAGATGCTCGAATATTTGACGTAAGCAACAACAAATAAACTTTGAATTCTGAATTATTTTCGCAGGTGAAAAATTTGTATACCTGTCATAACCGATTAATATGTAGATAAAAATTTCCTGATATAATCTCTTTCTGTAGATGGTCAAATCATTTGTTTCTTCCACTAATCGATCGATCGATGTAAGGTCTATGGTATAATGACGATTTTGCATTTCGTTTATTTGTATCTATATCTATCTATTTACCTATCTATATTTGTTCCGTTATAATTTTCGAACTTCTCGTTCGATGTTGAAGAAATTTGGCAGCAATATTGATAACACTCACTGTATAGTTTATGGCAAATATTCATTTTCTCCCTTCGGCAAAAAACACTCTTTTTTTTTAATTTAAATTTTTTCTAAGAAAATAAATTAAATTATAATAGTCGGTTTCGAGAACGGAACTTAACGTTTGGAAATCATCTTCACTCACCACAATGTTACTACCCTATGTACTAATTATATAAACTAATGTATTAATATAAACTAATTTTCGTTGCATTTAATATATATTTAATATTTAATTTTTTCGATAATATTTTATTTGTCGAACCTAGAATCCTGTTTTGGTTTGTGTCTGATATCTTCTAAAATTTGAGGTCTACAGGTCACACCGAGCTACTAGTGATATTATGCGTACACCACATAGATTATATACCGACTTGTTTCGAAATTCTGGCAAGTTTCACTTGTAGACGGTTTTCATAAGGCGTTGGAATGGAGAAATACATTGAAAATATCACCATTTTTATTAATTATTATCTTTTAACACTTTCTAATCTTAAAAATCATTTTTACAATCACCGTAAGTCGGATAAAATTAAGAAAATATAAATAAACGGTTAAATTCATATTTTGACGAGAATGAATGACGTATAGTGCAATATTTAGTAAATACCATTGCTTAATTCCGTAAATAATACATATACAAAATGTAATCAAGAGAAATTGGTTATAATCACTATTTGTTGTATTAAAAGTAACTTAGATAGTCACTCGCTGAATTATCGGATTACAGTTGTTGTGTTAAAACAAACATTTAGTATTATTTAATGCCTCTAATGTCGAGCAACTTCTTTTTAAACATCATAAGTACTTTAGTAAACAAATTTATACCACTTTTTTTTTTATAAATAAAATTAATACACCTGGATTGGAACTCCGATAACGTAATATTAGAAATAACAAATAGTGACACTTCGGTATTGCATTGATTTATGGCAGTAATGGATATATCGTAAACAAATTTTCATATAAAATTGTTTCTTCTCCTCTTTATTAATTTACTAGATCCAGCTACTAAACAAGAATCATGCATGATTGATTATACTTTCTATCTTAAATTCAAAACAGCTCAGATTTGATTAAGTTTAAATTATCATTTATTTGAAGTTATGAAAAGAAGAATATTATTAATCTATTTTATTAATTTTTGTTTCATAATTTTTTATCGAGGTATCACTTATTTGTACTATTTAATATATATTTATTTAAGATAATTTACTAATTAACAAAAAAGGAACCGATAAATGAAAGCCAATACTATCGGAGTGAACATTATAGTTTTATTAATGTGTTCATTTGTAATGAACAGTTGTTATGTACCTAAACATAGTTTTTGTATTTCAGTAAAATTGAGCTAACTCAATAGTGAATGAATTTTTCAATAAAAAATGTGCACTCTAAATATGCCGATTGTAAACCTAAGTTGATAGACTTTGTGTATCAACTATAAGCATCTTTTTGACATTTAATTTATTTTATTTATACCTACTAAATATATTTAGTATACCCAATATTAATATTGTCATAGAAAAATTATCCAAAATGTCTTTATATAATACCTTGCATATCAAAAGTAAAAATTACAAATATATTTTTATCGCAAACCACGAATCTAACCCTATATTTTACCCAATCTTAGTTGCTTAGATGGAAATTTATATAGATTTGTTTTTTACACTATAAATCTAAATCTGGAGACTTAAGTAAAGTTCCATCAGAGCTACGAAAAGGTTTTTTCAAATACTTTTTAATTTTTTGGGTATCAAAATCTAAAATTCCTATACATTTGTTAAATATTTGTAACAAAATGTATTCACATCTGAAGTATTTTTTTTTTTAATTTCATTATTAATCTAATAATAATGTTTTTTTAAATGTATTTATGTATAGTTTTAAACAAATTTTTAAATGCCTATTAGTAAAATTTTTAATACATATATTAATGATGTGATTTAGTTTTTAATAGTATTTTTTTTTAATATAATTTATTAATTTTATTTATTTATTAATATATCATTTATAATTAATTATCATTCATTATGAGTATTTGATATGTTTAAAAGCATCGGAAAATTGTTGGTAATCACACGGATAGGTCAAACAATGTAATTGTGCTTAGTATGGGCGTGTATGGTCCTATCTTTAGTTAATTTTACACATATTTTTCGAAATAGATATTATAAATTTTTGTACATATTTTTAAAAATAATCCACATAAATTGTGTAATAGTGTTTTAATAAAAATAGATTCAGATTTGTGTTAATAATACAATTTTAATCATATAAAATTATCAACCCACCAAAGCTTTAGAAATATGAATTTCTGAACTTGATTCTAAAAAATGAGAGCTATATATATATATTTAATATATTGTTTAAAATCAATCAAATCTCATAATTTGTAACTTTTAAGTTACCAACAATCAGAAAAAAAATATTTTAATATTTTAAGAGTCTTCAGAGATCGAAAATTGTACAATTCTGCATCATTAAATTTAAACAAAAATAATCTAAATCGAATCAATGAGTTAAAAAATAATTACTCAAATATAATGATATTGTGTCAAACACATTATGGGCTTAAAAATAAAGGGTAACGATGAGCTAAGTTAGAAAAAAATTAATTTTGAATTTTTCGTTTTTGTAAATTTGGATAATTATTTGTATAATAATTTTACTAATTTACATAGATTATTTTATTAAGTAATTTAATCTACGTGAGAAAAAAATAAATAAATAAATTTTATAATTTTTTTTAAACCTTTCCAGCTTTTTTATCTGTTGTTTTATTAAGCAAAACGGAAATCGCAAGTCATGTAATCAAATAACGTAAAATTTTTTGAAATATATAAAAACGAATTTGCCGTCATGACGTCATAGCCATAATAAAACAAGGGGTCAAATAGAGGTATTTTTCAAAAGATTAAGTTCTTAATAGATTAAGTGAATTTCCCGATTAAGTTGTGGTAATACAAAACCCTACTATTATCAATGTTTAAAGGGTTTTAATGTTTTTCTTTGTTAAATAATTCATATAGAAATCAGATAATAATAATCAATGAAAATATACGATAAATGTACTATGTAAATATCAAGTAAATGTAATATAAATTTTTATATATAATTTATATAAAAAAAATAAAAATGATTTATAAAAATCTTATTATTTTTTATTTTAAAATTTAGTCTTGGTATCCCTCCATTTAAATATTTTAATGAAAGATAATCAAATTGATAATGTTTGAAGAAGTATTAATTTGCACAATTCCTCAAACTTTTTCAAACAGAAAACCACTGTTTGAAAATGGTTTTACAGACCAAAACAAGTCTAGACTATTAATAACTAGATTATTAATTTTACATAAATTGTAAAATAAATAGCGAAATTGGGCCAATTGAAAGTTTTCTGCAGTCATTATCATCAATTCCACAAAGTAAAGGTCTCTTTAATAAATTAAGGAATCAAATTGATTCAATGGTAATAAGAACTCAAAATGATATATATATATATATATATATATATATATATATATATATATATAAATAAATATATATATATATATATATATATATATATATATATTTATTTATTTATTTATATTTATATTTATAGATGTCTCTGTGGATGAAATGGTTTTAAAAATTTAAATATGATACTCATATTTGAAACGTCTTGTTTTAAAGTTAAAAAAAGAAATTTTCTATAATAATATATGGCTCTTCAATTACATGGTATTATTTTGATCAAGGAGGAGAGTCTATAGAGAAGAGTCTGAAAATCAAACGAGATTCTTTTGAGAATGATAATTTGTATACATAATATAATTATCATATTTTATTTGCGATTAAATTAATTATCCAAATAAAATAATATTATAAAAATAAATTAAATTTATTTGTAATTAATTATTGAAGTGTAAAACAGATATGGTATATATAATGTTAATCTGCAAACAAAAATAATAGCGAGAAGAATTTATTTACAAAAAAAAAATTATGTTTTTTAATGATAAAATATCATGATCATCGATTTCACATGAGATTCATTTTACCATGTTTGTAGTTCATGTTTATAGTATCACATTTCTGTTTAAATAAATATAAACTATTGACCGTTTAAGTAAGGAAATACCCACATTTTCTTTACTTAAACGGTCAATAGCTGATATGGAATATCAGTTTTTTGTCTATAAAAAGGAAATTATTAAAGTTAATGTGCAAATAAGTCAAATAACAGTAAATTTAATACACGATTATCCTTAATAAGTATTAAATAAGACTAAGTACTCTATCAATAATATACAAACATAATGTTTATGAGTAAAAGGTAAATGAGTAAAACATTGTCATTAGACTAAATTCCATAGAATATTGAACTCACATGACATACAACATGGCATACAATTATCATTTTACATAGAATGTAGGTATTTATATTAAATACCTAGTTATTAATTAATAAATTTATAAATATTTGTTTTGTTATTAATTAATTATTAAAATTAATTTAATCTCTAAAAAAAAAAGTTGAAAGTTGAAATTTGTTGGAGTTTATATTTTATACTACTAAAATATGAAGCAATATCTGAAACTAATTCTAAATAAACGGCTTTCGTAAATCGGTTTAATAGATTTGTGCCACACATATTAAAGTTATTGGCACAAATTTCAGTTCCTTGGCACTTATTAGTATACCTTACGAATAACCTGTCTTCAAGGAAAGTTCAACTACCTAATGATATTTTATCGAAATCTTCATGAGGTGCTTTACTATGTTTTTCGAAACCATTATGAAGGTCCTCATTGAGCTGGTGCCAGTTCCTACTATTCTTATTCTGACATACAACAGACTTTGCTTAACACTAAGAAAAATTAAATGAATCATTTTTGGTATGCATACTATAACTATGGGTCTGAAGGTCGACATTCAGATATTGTCCAATTTAACCCGCATATTATTTTTGGTTTTGGCTCTCGACCGCTGTCTAACTTTATAAGATACCTGAATCAAATCTATATTAGAAGAAGATTTCGACAAGTGGAATAAAAGTGCCTAGCGTCGACTAGACCCAGTTTCCTTGTATCATGAGCCAACCTATAGAAGATTTTTAACTATTATTCACTCTTTTCAACACTATAAAAACTTATGATGTGCCTGCCAAAATGTGGCATCCTTACTTAGCTTACTATGACTAATTACTGAATAAAATTTCAGCTATACAGAACGTCCGTTGCCCTTAAAATTCTCCTACACGAAATTGTTTAAATATTCTTAAATTTTTAATCTCGTCAACAAAGGGGCATGGCCCACCCAGGGAAATTCCTGGGTGGGCAGCTGCCCACCCTGCCCATACGGCTCCTACGCCCCTGCATACATTGAATTAGTAAATTCTGAAAAGTTACATTCTCTCTCTTATTATCTCTGGCCAAATGTGAATAACTGCAATTTCGCTTTTAAAACATAATATGGATCTGAAAATTTTATGATAAATCTTCAACTAATTTTTAATTTAAACAGTTTAATTATTACAGTTTTGTATTTAAATTTTGTACATTTTATTATAATAAATAAAACTTCCCTAAAATCGATCTTCCACTTGAGTTGAAATAGACTCAAGTAATACTATTGTTAGCAAAAAGATTTTATTATTATTTTCTTGTTACCGTATATGCAACTAATGCAACATGTTTGTAATACCATCGGTATAACTGATTTATAAAAATGTATTATAATTATATGTGTTTATTAGCTTAATTTGATCTAAAATAGTGACGAATTCACTCTGTAACGTATAATTTACTACTCAATCATGCACCCCCCCCTGGAATTTCAGATGATAGGATGATTTTTACAAAACATAATTCAAATGAAGCTAATAAGCAACTTAAAAAGGAACCTTATTCTATATCTCTAAATCTGAAACAGTGACTATTTACTGTTTCGCAGCTATACTTCTGTGGTTTACTTATTGCTGTGAAATAGTACATAACGCTATTTTTCAGTGATTTCCACTGATTCAGATTGAGAGACTAGTGCACCTTAAGACCTTAAGGCCTAAGTGTGTCTCACTTGGACAGCCAAGAAAATCTAAACCACTTGCTCAATCAAAATTTATTCAAAATGTTAATTTAAAAAAGAAAAGATATAATTTTAAATATTTAAAAAATAACTGTAATATTTTTAGAAAATCTTTTGATATTTTTATTTTCGGTAGCTTCTTCTTGCTTTTGTTATTATAGTCTTACCCGAACATTATAAGGGTAAATTAAAATCACTTGAACTTAAAAATAACGTCAATAAACTTTACAATTTATTTACAAATGATGAGTATAGATATATATTTGTCACATATTGTCACCTAGTGGCCGACAATTTTAAACTTGACAATGGGAAATTTTACAGCCTGCTATAAAAAGAGTCAACTTTTCATAATTTTCGTTGTAGAATATTGATACAGTAATCATAATTACGTCATACAAATTTTTATTAGTCGACATATATAGAATATGTCAAAAAATATTCATTTTTGTCTAAAGTTTTTGATGCTAGAAATTATTGATCGCATAAACAAAATTTAGGTATAGGTATTCATGTAATCACTTAATTAGCTCACTTACGTTTGTTCGTCCGCCCGTTTTTATCATAAAGTTAGCTAATAATAAAAAATAGATAACGTCTTTTGTTTGAAACGTTTTTTCAACATGAGAAATATATGTATGATTAAAATTTTTGTTTTATATGTATTTATAACTGTATAGACTAGATATTAAGAGTCTTTTATAAATTCTAATGATTTAAGATTGAATATTTAATTTTTACAAATGCCGAGTATGTAAGGAATTAACTCCGTTAGTTGTTATCGGCACTTATTAGAAGTATATTTGTAAATGATAGGTTATGCTTATGGGCACCTATCCGAATATATATTATGCTTAATTTACAAACTAGTATAGTATTAGCAAAATTTATTCTATAGTGTTTCTTATACGACTTTAGATAATTAATCATTACTTATTAAGATATAACTATCTATTTACTTTCTTAATAATTTTCATACATATAGGTAGCGGTAAATGAAATAGACAGACAATACAGAGTATCACAATAATTAACACTTTTATTTTTATAGCATGAAAAGTAAATATAATAACAAAGTAAATATAAGTAATGTATATGACCTTTAGCACTAAGACCAATAAGTTTTTTCTAAGCAAATCTAAATCACAAATTAAGGAGAAGGACTAAATTATGCTCATTTATATATTTTTTTAAATTATGCTTAAAAAATACATTAAATCATTTACACACACTATGGCACACACATTTATAAGACATGTGGCTTACATTACACACACTATCATACACACGTATATATACTATGTTGTTTAATAAACTGTTTGTTTAAAGGCATACTTTGTTTTGTTTAAAAGCAGTGAGATTTAATTTTGAGTGATTATAGTAGACTTTAAACCGCTGTGACAGGATTCTAGTTAAAGTAAATACGTGTAAAATTCAATTTAATGTTACCAAGGATACAAAAATATATTAAGATCGGAGTAACTAATAAAAATTGATTGTAATAGGATTAAAATGATTATAATTTTTATAATAATAGTCTATCAAATATATTTTATCGGGAGTAAGTAGGACTACATTTTAGCGAAAACATATTTTTTAGAATTAAAATTTAAAAAAATTTTTTGGAAATTTACATTTCAAGAAACCCAAAAATGCATGAATAAAATATCCAAATTTCATTAAATTCGTTGAAGACGTTCCAGGCCTAATATAGCTATTTAAGTGAGCATATTCATACATTGACAGGAAGTTTAGTGCCCACCATTGACAGAGTATTTTTTATATCAAATGGTTGCTATTAATTTTTTTTTTTTAATTTTAAAAGTCGATTTTCGATGTGAAACGAATAAATTTCTATCAGAAAGTTGATTTAATTACTTTATAGGTATAAGTACCTGTAAGTACCTACATACACAGGTTGCATACACATTTTGTTGAATATTAAAATAATAATTATTATAATATCAGTGTAAAATGATTATTAAGAACTTTCGATTTTTCTTATTATTTTTATGGGAAAATAATAATTATTATTGTTTATATTTATTGTTAAATTCTATTTAATTTAATATTATAACAATTGTTTAATGTTGTTTTTTTTTTTTTTATAGTAAAATTGATGTTTTTTGTACATTGTGCGTATTGATAAAAAAAACCAAAGCGGAACAAATACAGTAATGAATTTAAAAAAAAAGTTACTTATTATACATAAATAAAATAAAAATGTATAAATAAACTGTAAACTCAACTATTAACGGTATTATTTAAATCACACAGAATTTTTAATAATCGTGAACACAATGTCGTCCACAGTATGCATATGTAGTGATAGTTTTCTTCGATTTTCTTCGAATTTCGATGAAAGAGAACTGGATAAGAGAAAAACCTTTTTATTATTTTGAAATGTTTAAATGGGAATATTAATTGAGATTGATAACGTCTAAAAAAATAGTTTGCCATTTGCAAAGTATGGACTTATAAAATGGCCCTTGTTTTACAAATAAAAAATTTCAAAAACTGGCTACTATATTTTTTTAAAATCGGTATCTTTTATGGTGATGTAATTTGCTTTCCATGTTTAAAAATTTTGAAAAAATTCGGTCGATTTCGTTTTCGGAACCCGTAAAATTGAATGCGCTGCCTAGATTGCAATTATTGGATAGTTGCTCATTTTATTCGCAAAAGGCTAATGCCACCATATTAAATAAAACTATATTCTCACATCATTAATCTTTGACATTTATTACCAATTTTTCCAAAAAATATATGGTTAATTTTTTTAAGTTTCGATTTTGTTTTTAGAATATATAATTTATTTTTTTTAACATAACCAAATATTATGAAATTTTACATACATAAGCTTCATATGAAACGTGAAGGAATTTCTTAAAAATTTTTTCCTAAAAAAATCATTTCTTAAAATTTTTATTTCGATTTTTATTAAAGCAGTATTTTTTTGGCAGAAATTCATTAATACTGTATTAATACTGTAAGTAAAGCATTCTATTATCTTTAGCGTATATGTTAAATTATTGATTTTAATAATGATACTGATCACCCTTTCTTTAAATAAATACATTAATACCAAATGAATGGGTAAAGAATTCCATATTCAGACATCGGTAGGGATTTTATGATATAATTTCAGGAGAAATTTTATTTTACATTTAAATGTAAACCACATTTATGATGGTACTAAATTATTATATGATTAGAATAATTTTAAGGAAATTAGTTTTTATCTATGTACAATTATAATATAAATGTTACATTTGACATTTAACTTAATTTTGCACTGAACTTTACTACTAATAGTTTAGTAAAATCATTAAACATAGCATCACTTAAATATTTACTTTCATTATTATTTATCACTTCCATTATCAATTTTTTGGATTCTTTTCTTCTCTTAAATACTCATTAAAAGTTATAATACATGGACTGAAAAGTCCCGGGCCTAATACATAGATGGTGCTAGTTTTATTGCAGTCACCTTTTTTACAATGCTAACCTTCAAAAGACAGCTGTTAAAATTTGATGATATTCTATTCATTAGTTTGTGAGTTATTGTGCTAAGAGTGGCGCTACTTTTGTTATTTTCAAAACAATGGATCAAAAATAATTTCGTATTTTAATTTTACACTGCTTCTTGATCGGAAAAATACCGTTCAAGCGCAGCAATGCCTGCAAAAGTGTTATGGGGACTCCGCTCCATCAGAAACAACAATAAAACGTTGGTTTGCTGACTTCAAACATGGTCGTAGAGACACCGATGATGCAGAACGCAGTGGACTGGAATGATTGTGTTGCTTTTGATGGAGATTACGTTGATGAATAAAGCTAATTTTGAACCAAAAAAACTGTGTTTTCTTTGTTAGTCCCGTGACTTTTCAGTCCATGTGTTATTTGCATGCAATATTTTTGTTTTCCTTGCACAGTTTTCGGTTCGGTTATAAAATTTTAAAATAGTCAAATAGTGAATTTGAGTTTGAATAGTATTTTTCTAATTTCCACAGGAATTATGTGATAATATAATAATGAATTAGGTACTAATCATCGATTGTGAAAATAATCATAAGGGATTTTTTAATCACAACAATCTCATTAATAAATGGATCTTGAAACGCTAAATAAGATATTAATTAAATTTACACACTTCAATTTTTTTTTGCTTTAACCACTTTATTTTATTCTAATTATGCGATGTTTCGGATGTTACTCCATATTCAACTGCAAATAAGATATCTACAAAAAAGACAATTTCTATTATACTATTATGTAATATACGTTGTACTTTTTTTTTCAACAATTTTCGCGTACTAATAATTAAAACAATAAGTGTTTTAAATGAAACAGTTTTATTTTCACACCCTTTCTGGGTTGATCTACTTCCATTTTCATGTGTCCCTTTATGAACGCACCCCTAGCCCCATACAGTATGGTTTGCATTTAATGATAATAGCATTTCATTTCAAATAATAGAAGTAACGTGATTATTTCATAAAGTAATATAATTTTATTGTATTATGTGATATATTAAATTCTAACAACAATTGTAAAATAAATGGTTATAAAAATGAAAATAAGTATATATTATTTATTTAAAAAAAAAAACAAAACAAAATGCAACTTTATATACCTACTTACACCTCTTGTAACTTTCAAATATATTTTATAACAATATGTTTGTGTTTGAGCATTTAGAGCTCCTCAAAAATTTCTTATTTTATTACATGAAATTTTATAACATAAGTTAATAATTAGTTTATTATTCAGGCTGTTAAATTTTTTTTTAATAATTATAATTATTTAATATGTAGGATGCCAATTTTGATAAATAAACATCTTCATTTTCATTAATAATGATGATAATTACTAGTTTTCTAAAAACATTTACGAATAAACTTGTATTTTTTTACGAAAAATAGATTAAAACTTTTTAAACTTTTTTTATAAATGCCACACTTTTTAATTATGATAATATTCCAGAATTTTATTAAAATTCCATGTGTAAATTAGGTTTTCAATTGTCGAAAATTATTATCATCGTTTTATTATCGCGTCGTAATTTACCGAAGACTGGAAAATGAAGGGAGAATTATTTTCATTTATTTAAATTTTAATAAATTACATATAGAAAACTATATAAGTATATATAAAAAATCTTGTTACAGGAAAATAAAATTTATACTTTAAATATTTAAAATTTTTTGGCTATATGACAATACTTTCATTGTAACCGATGACAAAATATGAGTACTGATAGCATTAATTATAATCGTTATAGCAAATAAAAGGTAAATTTGAATATTAAAACCATTTCACCCGGTTGATTAAGGACAGACGCCCACATTTCGATAGAAATAATACTCAAACCCAACTGCATGCCAAAGCTCAGTAAGATTTTCCTTTTAATCCGATGGATATTATAGATCTAATACAATTAAATACAATCAAAGAGTACTTAGGTATTACTTTAATTTCTTCAACCGCACATTGTCAAAGAATAAATAAAAAAAAAATCCAAAAATGATAAGTTAAGAACTAAAAAATACAAATAAGAAAATAAAATAAAATAAAGGTTATAAAACTAGCATGGTCATCTCCTCCGGACACCTCAGAAGAGATGACATATACAGAAAAGTTTTTTAGAATTGTTTTCATCTTAGATTACTTTGTGTTATTTTATAGATAAATTATTAAAGATTGGTTATATATAAATATTTGGGAAAAAATACTAATAGATTGATTTTTACAACGTCTCCTAAAATGTACGACTATCTCCCTGAATTCATCTTTTCTTATTTTCTGACATTTTTTGCTCACTCACCTTTACCATTCAGTTTCTTCAACGATAATAATTTCTAATATTAACAAAATTTTCAATGCATTTTGCTACTTGTCAAATGCACCACAGATGAATTAACATCAAAATATATTGTTATTTCCTCTTAAAGAAAGAATAAACAAACTTCTTCGTGTGTTACATGAGAAGATCTTACATGATGGTACTAAGGAATATTTTCCATATGCATTTTACTAGGTAGGTATTATTGAATTATCAATAATAAATAATTAGCAGCAGTAATTTAATCTTTCTTATTAAATGAAAAATATAATTAAAACAAATTACAATAAATACTTCCTACATGCATTATTATGAATTTAACTACACGAAATGAGCTATTGTTAAAACTCCTTGCACATAATATGATATATAAATTATGTTTATAAATAATTTAACACGAAATAATTTATATATTTTTTTGTCTATATCATTATTCGACGTCACAAAATTCAACGTTTTAAAAGTGTATGCTATATGCTTTGGGGTTCTAGGCAAGGCCTTGTCTTACACATTGATTTAATATGTGGTGAATTTTTTATCTGTTTATCTAAATATTAGAAATTTGATTATTATTATGATAATCTTAAAATTATTGTGATTGAGAACTTTACTAGTCGAGTTTTACAGATAAAAAATTAATTTTTAGCTACAATATTAAACTGTACATACTTTAATTGACTTCCCATTATTCGTTTTGTTTGTTTACATATCTAAAACAAATATTCCTTGTAATTTAAATTATAAACAAAATTCTGTGATACATACTATTTATATAAAACTATATCTTGCGTGTGCATATAGATTTTATCAAAATCGGATGAGTAGTTCACGATATATCATCTTTTGAAAATGATCATTCTCGAATAATATATTTACTTAAATAGTAAATATAGTATTTTTAGTATACATATTTGTTCAGTACTTTTGAAGCTATGCACGTTTGTCTTTCTGAGCTGAACAGCTCGATTGAGCGCCGTCAGACCGTCAGACAGACAGGCAAAACGTCGATATAGGTATACACAAATGTTTTTTACAAACAGTAATAAGTAGAATATACTAAAATATTTGTAATAAGGTTTTATTCAGAGAATAATAAGACTTTTTGGAACCTCCTTCAATGTATATCAATACGAATTTTCTTGTCTGTTGATATAACGACTATAATGAATGTTTTTCATGTTTAAATGTATGGTTAATATTGTCGTTTCCATTGACTGATTTCCTTCCTGAAGTCATTATACATAAATGAACATTATACCAAGCATATGTAAACGTTTGTGCATAAAGTACTGCACAAATATAATTAGAATTATGTAAATTAAAAAATAATAATTATTATTATAATTACTTTTAATTAAACCAGACTAAGACAGCTCAATTCATCTTAAATATTCTTACATATATAATACGAGAAATATAAGTGACTGTGACGTTCAAGTGATCTACAAAATTCAAAAACATAAAGCAATTTTAGTTTAAAGTTGGATTTCTAGATAATTTAGAAGTCACTTAAAAAACTTTGTTATGGCTATTTAAAGAATCACATAATAAGTACAATTATCGTTTATCCGTTTTTTTGTCAGATAGTTGTAAAGTAAAAAGAGATAACAAGCTAAAACGTTAATGACGTATTCTAAATCGAAAAAGTGAAATTATGTTCGTAAATGGTAAATATCAGTAGATGAGGTCCCATTGATTTTTGGTCCCAATCTGTAATCCTTAGAGATAGAAGAACAATTTAAATAAAAAAAAAAAATGTTCGTACTGTCTTCAAAACAAAAACCTTTGTTTATAGCATTTTTTCGTAAACTGTTTAAACCCTCACAATTTCTACTCAAATTCGGCTAATAATATATATATTTATAATAACTATTTTTATATAACAAAATATTATACAGACTGAATATTTACTATTTCATTATAACTTTGATGTTTCACAACTGTCGGGCATCTTACGACGGTAAAGTTTTTTTTAATTTCAATTTCTGTTTTAACCAGATAGTAAAAATCTGAGTTATAAAAACGAGACTGCCATATTTAAACTAATGACAATCAATCAGAAACTTTTATATTACAAAAATAAAACTTGTTATTTGTTAAGAAAGTTCAGCGAATGCCATATTTAAAAATTCAAAAATATTTTGATGACCAAATACAACAATTATATTGAAAAAATAATATATGTAGCAGAGCAGCGCAGTCTTTTACTAAGCTATGTATAAATTCGTAATGCCTATCATCATAATAAAACAGATTGAATAGGTGTAACGATCACGACTGAACATCTTCATTTTATGATACCATATGGTACATACAGATTTACTTTCTCAAATTACATTTTTAATTCTGATCGGGAATTTTTTTTTCTTTTTAATTTTTACTATTATTTGGTTTTATAAAAAAAAAATTGTTCGTGTATCTAATCTTCGATTCACAAACAACGTATATTTTTAACTCCTGAATTGAAAAATTATTATATTATTATATTTAATTATTTCTTAAAAGTTCTCAAAAAAATTTTTTAAATGTATTCGATACTTTGTAATGCTTGCCAAAAAGCACTCATTTAAGTAAAAGTATCGTATAAAATTATCAGTTTTGAAAGAAAAGTACTCGATACTGAAATGCATCGATTCTTTTATCGATGTGTCGTAATTGGTAATCCTTTTCTCGAATTCTTAACTATTTTCAACTTTTAAATTTATTGATTCTTTAAGTTTCCATTGAAATTGCTTACATCACATTCGACTTGATCTTTGCTTTCTCAAAATTAACTGTTAGTCTACCAAAAGTAGAAAAAGAACTCCAGTTGAATTATCTTATTATTTTTTCAATTCACCCACGGAATTTCTTTGCTTGGCTTACAAACAAAGATTACATTGTTTGTAAACCAAAGATTGGCGGATATTATAAAACAAATTAAATGAAAAAAAAACATTATGTCAAGAAAGCACTATAATCAGGTAAAAGCACCAAGTCAAAAAGTACAATATAAAACTAAAAGGGTAAAGTATAAAAAAATACTTGTTTAGAGTAATCACAGACGTAAAGTAAACGTACAAAGTATACAATTTTCGGAATCGATATAAGTATTTTTTAATATCTAGCATTATGTATAGACTTTGCTTATATGCTTTCTTGCACTGGCAAACCCACATGCATAAAACTTTAAGGCAAGGTAATATTTTTAAGCACCTGTACTGAAAAAGAGAGGGAAATTTTATCCATCAAGGTATGGATAAAAAGACAAGAGGAAAATTGTTGGACTTAATGATTTACATTGCGGGCATAATATAACCAGATAAGGAAAAGGTGTTGTTAATACAATAAAATTTTCTAAATACCCATTTTCGAATATATTTTCTAAAGTAGCTATAGAAAGGCTTGACCGATTAAAATGAAATTTTGATATAAGGTAAAAAAATATAATTTTGTTAGTCAAATTATCCATGTCAGTCGGCTAGTTTTAATTTAAACGATTCATATAAATCTTTAACCACGTATGCACCAACAGAATTTCACCGTAGTCACATGAACGGTATCAAAGATATCGACATGTAAGTGAAAAAGGTAATTTTCGAGGACAATATTTCTAGAACGGTAATTGATAGGTGAGATATTTCTAAAAAAAAGGATTATCTCGAATAACTCCACTATTGTGTACCACAAATTGATGAATATTCGTTTAGTTTTGGCTTTATAATCGTTCGTTATGAACAGACGCGACAGGCTAACAGACACGAATTAAAAGTGGCTCAGATATTTATAACTTGGAAATAATAAACAGATAGTTTGCAAGGAAAATCAATTTTCAAATTTTTACTAATATTTATGAAACTTGAATATGAAAATGTATTCATTTACAGTGTTTTACTGATGTTAGCTTATGTTTTTATTGAACATATAAGCTAGCATGTATTTTCATTATAATAAAATATAACAAAATAAAGTAAATAAACAACATAGAGAAATAATAAATACATTTATTTCATTATTTTACCTTCTCTCCAACAATTTAAAAAAAATAATAAGTAAAGAACAACAAACAACTCTTAAGACACCGTACGCTTTCTCTAGTCTAACCAGTATTCAAACAAACATTCAATTGTGCACTTGTTGTCTGCAGAAGACGATTAATAAATAATTTGATAGCATAAAACAGCAATATTATTATTACAAAAAAACCGCGCGCGAGTAACACTTTTTGAAAGGAATACCTTTAACAAAATATAACTGCATTTGTTGTATAAAATTAGTCATTACACCACAGATCCTATCAATGTGGTCAGTTTTATGGCAATCGAAATGAATAAAGTGGATAACTATTATTTACGTCCAAAACAAACAAATATTTTACAAACAATTTTCTTAAATATTTTATCGATTTCATTCTACATTATTCGTTCAGTTGGTATTAAAATTTTAACAAAAATATCTTAATAGTGCTGCTAATCAAAGTGTTTGTTAGTTCTGAACGCGAAAAATATAAAATAAACTGTTATACATTCTTGTAACAGTTCTTATAAAATAGTGTAACAAATATATTTTATTGATTGATTGATTTCTTAGAAGTTATGAAATTGTGTTAACTAGATTAAATACTAGCTCGGGCTTTCATTGTGTTTATCTTTATGTGTAATGTTTTTATAAAGTTTTTTTTTTTTATTTAAAACAATAAAATGGAGCCACAATTTTCAACAAATATTGCAAACGAACAAAGTTTAAATAATAACAATAAAAATGATATTAAAGAAATTATAACAGTTGAAACATCAACAAAAGATAATGATATTGATAATAATTTAACCATATCAACAAAATTATCATCAACTGATCAATTAATATGTAAATCACCACAAGATTCACCAACGGGATCATCATCACGATCTCCCTCACGATCAATGATCAAAGATATTATTCATATTGAGAATACAGGATCGATGGAATATTTAAATAAAGTAGAACAAGATAATAATAAAATTGGGTCACATCGAAATGTTATTCATCGGAAACGTTCAACAACCGATACATTAATTTATTTGGGCTTGTTACAAATGTTATTTGGTTGTATGATGGTTATATTTGGTGTATTGGTATTGGTCCATGATGCTGCATTATCACAGGTAAATCGTACAATATTGCTATATTATACGGTCCATTTAAAGTAATCAATAACTTATCTATAGAATATTATACACAATAAATCTTTATGGTTACAAGAAGTTATTAATCTTAATGTATTTGCAACATTCCATTGTAAAAAGAAGTCACTTTTGTAAAACGCGTCTGCATAAAGAGTTCTCTGAAAATAAGTAGTCATATAAATATATTTGTCCTCTTAGATTTTCTTGAAAGAAATCCTTAACGTAGAGGTAGGGATATCTCGCAATGATAGGTTTTACTATTAATTGTTGAAAATACATGACACCCGACACTTCTTCGTCGTATTGGAGCTTTTAAAGTTTCTATTAATGCATTAATACAATGCCAATTTGTCAATTTGAGATTTTATATGCGGTAATTGGGCAATGACCCAAAAGGGTACAAACTAGCGCAAATTCTAGTTACAGCTAAATAAAACTTAACTTGAGGTATCCATTCCGAATATTATTATTAAATTGCTATCATTTATTCTTATTATGAACGCAGGTGACCTGTGTACGATTTTCATTTTCTAGAATCTGAATATTTTTAACAACTATTGTTGTACATTATATCCATTTTATAAAAGTAGAAATGAGATTTGAACCTATATAGATTGAATGTCTATTCCGTTCTTTATTTGAAAGGTAATAAAGAACGGAATAATTTATATACAATGAAGAAACTTGTTGTTGTATATCACATATTAGATAAGAAAATCAGATCCATGCATCTGTGTTTTAGTTGATAGCACGACCTACGTCCTACTTTCTAGTACAAGGTGATCTTTGGTCTGATTCCCTGCAGATGCGTAATTTTTAATGCTATCATTTAGTTTTATTATTCCAAGTTCTTAAAATATGTCTCATGTTAAAATTGCAAGGCTTTGGGAAATATGTAATCTAACTAACAAGATTTATTACTTTCATGTTGAAAGGTCGATTTCGAATTATGTTGAAAGTTTACTGAAATCAGTAATCAGCACGCAATGGCTCTTTTTATTCACAATGTGTGGAAATTCGATGAAGATCGCTGTTCTTTGTGCTTTAATCTTTCTCCCAGCTGAAAGTTTTTAATAATATGAAAAATACACTATAATACTCCATTATAAAATTATTATACCGCCAAAAGTATAGCCGGCTAATTCGTTCTTATTTATGCAAAGATGGTCCCGATTGTGACAAATCAACTGTCCAGTTAATTATCATTGTCAAACAGAGATTTGGAACCCTAATCTTTCAGACCAAGAAGCTAAACGCTTGGGCTTGTTGTACAGTCCTGTAGGGTGGACTTCATTGTTTTCACGTATATAATTTATTAAAGTAATAACCTGAGCTAGGAAGCTATTGCAAATGATCTCACAAAACATTTGATTAGTTATGTAAGATCATTAAAAAACATTCCTTATCAAATGATTCTTTTCATTATTCCATATGCCTTTATTCTTGAGTATAATGAACCTTTCCATAAATACTTACTTTAATAAAAAAAAATTTGTAATTAATTTCAATTATATGCAAAATATAGTTGGGGGTTACACGTGCAGTTTTTTAAATAGATCACCGGTTTTATGCATAAAACTTGTTATAAATTTTTATAATTTTAGTTCCACTTCTATGATTAAATGACCGAACGAAGTGTGGTCTTTGGTATAGCTAGACGATTTTGTATTTCATTTGTCTGTATGCATCTCTTTATTTGTTTGTCCATTTATATACCCATCTATGTCTGTTCCTACTTCCGAGTACGTTGTTCGATTTTGATTAAATTTGGTTGACATGATTATTATATTCACGCTGTTTACTTTTTTAAGATGTTTCTGTAACCTTCCTTCCAAAAATACCATTTTTTTTTATATAAACAAGATACAGTTTGAAACCCTGTAGACATGTTTATGTTTACATATAATTCAAAAATAGGAGCTTTTTTCATTCTTACTAGATAAATGCGGCCGTTTGTCATCGATAAAATATTGCAATTCCCACTTGTTTGAAAAAACTCTCCAAAATTACTCATTTCAGATCGATTGCAAAAATTTGCACCTTGCCACTATTAATTTTTTAATTTATAATAGGAATAAATAGTAGTTTTTTTCTATGCAAACTAGCAAGGTGCTACAATGGAAAAGCTTTAATTATACACGAAGTTTTTTTTAAATCGATATGAATTGACCAGGGTAAATAGGAAAAATACACATTTTCTTTCAAACCTACCTCTTTTGTGCAATCAAAGAAGATTTGGATTTTGGTTTTTTTACCAGTACGAAGTCTACAGGTGACATAGCTATTAGTACTTAAATAGAGTGACTTTTTTCACTAAAACATATATTATAATAATCAGTTAATCATATTGGCTAATATTTAGCTCTCTATTAGTTCTTTATGGTGTGAATTTAAATAATACCTACTAATTCAGCTACAGTCTACGTTTAAGAAATCAAAAATGCATTTTAAGTGAAAGGCGATTTTAATTACTTTATCTATTTATGTGTAGATTAAAATGCGTCCTACATACATAATGGTTGTTTTTTTTTTGAGTTACAACATAACTTTGCTAAAGTATAAATTCGAGATATGTAAATTTTTATCATCAAAAAAGGGGACCGCTCTTTGCTAAACAAATACTCATATCAGATAATTGATTTGACTTAATAATCTAGAGCTTGAATCTTTCAAAGCCTATTTAACATTTAAATTTATTTAGATTAAAATCAATGTTTTATTCAAATAAAATAAATTAAATCTATAAAACAACTTAACACATCATAAAAATCGTATATTGTACAATTTATTAGTAGATTCGCAAGTGTCGCACTATATTCTTGCTGAGTTTACTTACTTATCTACTTTTGTATAAATCTTCTAATATAAAAATCAATTTTTGTTTGATTATATAGTATTGTACGAAACAAATGATATGATATTAATTGAGACCTTCTATCAAAATTTATCGGTTTTTAACTAAAATGCAGTTTTATAAACTCATTAATTAAATTTTTAGATCAAATACTTACACGTTGAATAAGGAAAACAAATTCGTGGTTTGAATTGTAATTATATACCTACATAAAATACAACAAATTTAAATATATGCAATAATAATATATAATTTGGATTACACTATTGCATTATACAACAATAGAGTACAAGCAACATAACAATAATAATAATAATAATAATAATTGTTATTATTATTATACCCACGCAAATTTAATTACAATATACAAAATGTATTATAATACATATATTATAGGTATTGCTTTAATTTACATAATAGGTGTCTTCCATCATTTGATACTAATTGTTTTATGGAGGTATTTGTATTTATTTATTTAAAATAGCTTTAATATTAAGAATTTGGTCCAAGATTTTTCACGACTTTTCCTCTTGTTTTTTGAAGAACAGTATGGAGGAATTTTAATGAATCATTATGTAGAATAGACTTTTGATTGTTTCAAAAGCAATATAAGTTCAAAAACCAGTCTAACAAAAAACAAAATTCTATGAGGAAGAAATCCTGTTGTCAATAAAAAGAACAACAAAGCATGAAAAATAAAAATAAATAATAAGTAGAAATTGAGTAAAGGACGCTTAAATTTTATTGTTTTTCAATCTTCAATCGCTTAGGAGATCAAAAATCATTTTTTGAAAAAAACCTGTTTCAAAATTTTTGTTATTTTGGCCAATTTAAATAAAATAGTTTTTTAATTGACTTCATCCTACTCAAAAATAAACTGGTCCAAAAGTAAGCTATATCCGAATTTTTAGAGTATTCGGCTGTTTTTATTGTAATTTTATTAACAGTATGTGGTGATAGATTTTTGCCTACATAAGTCCTTCCTAGTCTACCTCTGATTGTATAATTAATAAATCTGTTTGAATCTGTTTGACATTTTAAATGTTTTATCGACAGAAGAAAGATAATTAATATTGTTCCAAGCAGCATGATAATCTTACCAGAACTTTTCAAAACTATACAAATATCATAAATTTAGTAAGAATATTACAAATTTCTGAAAATATAATTCACATTTATGCAAATGAATAAAAAATTTACAGAAAAATAAATTGATTTATAAAATTATGAATAAAAAATAATCAAATTCTTTTCCGCCTTAAATTAAAACTGATTGAATTCTGTTGCCGATCTCAGTATGTGCCCGTTAAGGTAAAATTTATTCAAGGCATTTAAAATCTAATTGTTTAATAATCGATAAATTAAAAACGTATGAATAGTTTTCCAACCAATTTTACTTTACGTTTACCTCTCAAATTCTTAAAGAAAAAAATGGTTACTATAATTCGATATTAGAACCACTTAAATTTTAACCTCCTCTCCACTCTAGCAAGAGAGGGAGGTGTGATTTTTTCGACATGAATTTTAAATCTTCTTGCTATTTAACAGTCAAAGCTATTTTTATTTATATTATTCATTAAAAATTAGAAATTTTTTTGAATGTTTAAGATGTCGGTCGAATCGTCAAAGTAGTATGAATGAAAAAATAAATATTTATAATATTTACATTTACAAAGTAAATGTTTGAAGATAAATTTCCATCACGCAAAGTAAATTTCCATCAAAAGGGCGGTACATCTGACGCAACCTTAGCTTAAATCCGTCGCTTTATGTATTATGATATCCTGGGAAGATCTAATAATAAAAAAATCTATTTATTCAAATCTTGAATAAACAAATTTTCTCACAGAACAATATGAAAAAAAAAACAAATTATAATATCGAACTATAAAAAATCTGATAATATATTTATTGCTACTTACAGTATAATTTATTCAGAAATAATTAACAGTGTTTTTTTCGTTTTTCAATGTCAAATAACAGAGAAGTACATTCCAATCAGAGGAGGGGAAAATTAAATATCACAATGGAAAATACGACTCACAAATTGTTTTTATGATAATAATTATAAATCTATTTATAATATATTCATTCTTTATAAAAAAAAAAAAAATTATTAGCTATTCAGGAAATAATTAAACTTGAACCCAATGTTAATAGCTTAATTTCAAATGGCAAATAGGTAACATTTGATGTTGCTTTTAGATATTAATATACATTAAATAAGAATTCATTTTCGTCTTAATTATTATCCTGCGATGTAAAGGCATTATCACTGAATAGTGTCAGTATAAATATATGAATATATGAATAAATATTTTCAAAATAGGTTTAACAGTAGAAAATGGCCGAATATATAAAACAGTACCAATAGTACTATTTACTAACCCGAATTCGTTTTTAGCATTTAAAATATGTAAACATACTTTATGTGCTTCAAAAAGATTGCGCTAAAGATGATTCTGGACTATCAATATGCTTCTACATAAGAGTTATAATCTAAACTTGAAGGTAATTGAATTAACTAGGTTAAATATCAAATAAAATACTAATAGCCTAATTGAATATTAATATCTAACGTAGTTTAAGTTGCTCCATCATAATTAAAACTATGATGAATATTTTGAAACTTAACGCAAAAGAATTAATTTCATGAATTATATTTTAACAAATGGGAATAACTAACGGTTTTCATTGTTAAAACACCTGACATATATCTAGATGAGTATCAATGGCTAATCTCACTTATCAATTATCGTTGCGGTAGTACAGCGCTCGAAACTTATCTCTTTTTTCACTTAAATGATGATATGTCGTTAATAGTTCATCCGATTTTGGTTGAAATTTTATATGCAAATGCATTGTACAGATTCGGAGAGCAATTTTAATTGAGCAAAAATAATTTTTTTTGAAAAATCGTTTTAAGTCAACTGTCTTATGTTTTTACAATATGCCTTTGAGGTGAAATTATGGCAAATCCGAAATATATATATATATATATATATATATATATATATATATATATATATATATATATATATATATATATATATATATATATATATATATATATATATATATATATATATATATACATGTGTTAAAATCTAAATAATCGCAAGCAGTAAGAAATTCACAAATCAATTGAAAGTAAATAAACAAATAGGTATATCACAAACTATATGTTAGTTACTCTGTTAAATTAAATATTTGTTTATTAAATTATCAACAAACATGAATTATGACGGTGCAATGCGGTGTTTTATATTTTATTGTAAAACTTTCACTTAATGAAATTTGTTTTTTTTATTATTTTTGTAGTAAAATCACCAAATTTATGTCTGTATATTAATAATAAACATGTTGATTTAATTTAATACCAATAATGTTATTATAAATATTTATACAGTCAATTTAACTTGCACTTCTTTAATAAAAAAAAAACTGGTTTCGTAAAAGGTAATGAAATATGTAGTTGACTGTAGCGGAAACGTAAAATTAATTTTAAAACTTGAAATTTCTTAATATGATTTAGTGATATTCATTATAGATTGACCGGTTTATAGTAAAAATTCTTCAGTTTTTTAACATGATTCATCTGTTCTTTTAAAATTTTGCATTGATTAGTTTAAATACTACTCTCTACAAGTTTCAAAATTTTGGAAGATTAATAATTAGAGTAAATTTTTATTTATATGAGAAACCAGAGGTACGGATCTACACTTTCTATCGTTCGAGGCAAAAATGGCGTCCAGTGCGCAAACCTCGTCGAATTTTTTCAGCCTCTGGATCACCTAACTAGCTGGCACCTGGGGCAGTATAACCCCCCAGCCCTTCCTTCATCTTGCCCTGTGAGAAACTGAAGATAAAATATGAAGTAACTATCGGGTAAAAGATACTATATTTGTGACAGTTTAAAATTTCTATGTTTTTAGTTTCAAATCACAAAGTATTAATTGGAAAAACTATTTTAGAAAAAGCAATCTTGACCCACAGTAAAATAATAAATACAATGAGAATAACGATTTGCAAAAACATAGATAGAAAGCTCAACGAACTCGTTTTCCAAATGTTTTACATACTTTCTCTACAACACTTTGTATCTACATAGTTTTGCCATTAAAATACCAACATTATCTATCTACATTATATGAGAAAGTCAAGAAGAAGAAAAAAAAAGTGTAAATAAAAATATTCATTTTTAAAATAATATAATATCTGAAATTAATTTACCTGAAAATAAAAAAAACTATATTATGTTGGTATATTAATTGCAATGCATATTTACATGTACTAGACGTTAAAAATTAAAGAAAATATTACATTATTTCATATTATATTATTATATATGAAAGCATTTCTAATCAGATTATCTTTTGAATACAGTTAATGAGTAAACAGAATAAAGTTATGAACAAATATCTCATTATAAGGTTAATAACTTTTAAAAAATAAAAAAAGTATGAAAAGGTGAAAATAACTAATAATGACGTTTAATTCGCAAGTTATAGGATGTAGGCAAACTTTCAAAAGTAGCTGCAAAAGCAATAGTTTGAGAAAAATTTGCAATTTTGAATATTTTCTCGGTTTCTACTGGAAATTTTTACATTGGTCCATTTCAAAGGTATAAAAAGCTGATAAAACCATATTTATTACGAAAAGTTTGGCTTTATGTAGTTTGCATTTTTAGTTTGCATGTGCAAAGTGACAGGTATGTTGGCTGGGGTACACAACTGCTTTATGATCCCTCAGAATAAATCAATGGTACTAAAGGTGAGGTATACCGTATTAGTTTCTCGTAAGGATTTTATGTGTGACCTTCTGAGTTAACTTAGAACTTTCCAGTTCTTATATTTGTCCTATGGGATAATTTGACAAACATCAAATTACTTACACTAAATTATTTTGTGATTCTAATAAATATAAGTTTGT
The DNA here is from genome assembly GCA_020423425.1 of Chrysopa pallens. Classification (NCBI taxonomy): domain Eukaryota; kingdom Metazoa; phylum Arthropoda; class Insecta; order Neuroptera; family Chrysopidae; genus Chrysopa; species Chrysopa pallens. The sequence continues at coordinate 86,881,126 of CM035593.1, forward strand.
TTTTTGTAATTAATATACATATTTAAAAAAAAAATTACATTTGTATTTTTAATGTTCCCAATATTTATAGCTACGTAAAATTTATAGCTACACTTAATTTTTATCAAAAGGATGCTAAAAATGAGTATGCAGGTATAAATTACATCTGGTACATCTGGTATATTTTTACTCAAATCCAAAACAGTTGACGGTATAAGAATTCAAAAATTTATTTTAATGAAAAAATGAATTTTATTATAAATTGAAAATGGTATGTTTTGTCAGTGAATATTTTTTATCGGTGATGTTTTGATACGGTCAATTTTGGGAATCTGTACTCATGCCACAATTTGAATATGTTATTCCGCATAAGGATTAAATATATGGAGTGGAAGAAATATAAGAAATTAAATGAAACGAGAAAGACTCGAAGTGTATGAAACTGATATTTTGGTGATATGAGATTCAATTTTGCCTATTTTATCATATATATCTAAATACATATATTTTTATGTACAATAATATTACGGTTTAGAAATTATTTAAGTGAAACAAAGAAATATATACTTTATAATAAATAATAATAAAAAAACTTGATTCACAAGTTGACCAGGATATTACTTCTATTCTGTATGTTACAAAGTACCACTTTCGAATTTTAAACGACTTCTTTCAACTACTAGTTTATTTTATTTTTATGATTAATTCTAATTACGAGAGAAAATTTTAATTTACCTAGATGGTTAGGGTTATTGAAATTATAAACTGTATCATTTTCTAATGTGAATGTCCTATAAATATTGGACCTAGCTAGAATTCTGCAAACTATATATGAAATAAATTATGGTCTAAAGATTTTAATGTTTAAAAATACTAAAGCAAGAAGAAATTTTTTATAGGAATTTGTTACCTAAAATGTACTAAGGCATTAAGCTCAAATCTAAGCATAAAATGATGGGAACTGAGCTACTAGCAAAATATAGATTAACGTATTTATGTATATTCAGAATTCATAAAATATTCTTAATATTAATTGAATTATTTATTAAATTTACCAAATGATACAAATATGGTATAGTCGGTACAAAAAGAACAATATTGCCTTAAGAACTAAGACAATTAAATTATGTTTAAATTTCGACATGCTTTCAATATTTTTTAATTCTTCAGGATAATTATTGTACAGTTCACTCCCAATAATTTCAGTAGAGCTTTTATAATTTTGCAACCTTTAAGTTGCAACGTGTAAATTATTACATTGGCGAGTGCATAGTTATGAGTTTCATTTTTTTATTTGCACTTACGAACAAGTTTTTTTTGTATTTTTTCTATTTTGATGAAATTTTATGAGTAAATGCATTCTGATTATACTGGATAATGGGGGAGGAGGTGTTTCAACAGAAAATAAGAAAAAATGAAATAAGCTTCGTATCTAAATCTTTGGGAAATGCTGGTTTCAGAAAAATATTTTTGTAAATTCGTGTTAGACGTGTCGCAGAGGCAACGTAATAAGCTTGATGTTCAAAACTCGATTATATTCGAATTCGTATCCACGGAATTCCATTTTTAACGATCCGCCTCACTATAACTAGTGCATACTTATATCATTATAAAAGAAGTAATATATCTATCATGTTATATTGATTCCAGTGAATGTTTACTGTGGTAAACAAAAAAAAAAAATATTTGAAATACAATAAATTTCTACTATACCGAAATTAATTATCAATATTATATTTATTAATTGTATCAATAAAATTACAATTTGTACAGAATAATACGGAGACCTAATTCCAAATACTATTTTAATTTAACATGAGCATACATTCATATATGTTTTGTTTAGATATTCATTGATATATATATTTCAAAAAACAAAATATTGTTAAAAATATCTAATACTCTTATTATATTCATATACAAAAAAACATGTAATAATTTCAGTGAAAGGATTATTATTTTATTGAAATAATTTTTATGCTCTGTATACATATAATAAATATATATTTAATTTGGTTATTTTTATATTAGTTATTATTATTATTATGATTAAATTCAATCTTTATAATTCTCTCTATCAAATGAAAAAGAGTGACAAGGTTAATTAAAATTGGAATTTTTTATTTGACTATTAGAATTTATTTATAAATCATCAAATTCATATTTAAAAAAATTTTTTTTTTCATTATTATCTAGATTTTTTATAGTTCTTCTACAGATTGATAATCGAATAATAGGGAATTAATAAAGCAAAAATTTATTACAAACCGTTACTCACCTGCTCCTCTAGATAATACGAACTTCATAAAAACAAGATGTGGCTATTTTGAATAGGAGCGAACCGGCTTGAATATTGTACACAGTTAGTACTTGGATGGGTGACCGCTTCCATATATATATTTAATTTCCAAGTAGTTATTTTTTACTGAATTTTTTTCATACAATTAACTTGACTTCAAATATCACAATACTCGTAGCAAATTAGTAAAAAAACTTTGTATCAGTATCATGTCTATTTAAACGAAGTACCTATGTAAATTGTAAACGAATCTTTAAAAAAATATAATAAAATAGTATTCTTTACTTTGAATCTCTTCAAGCCTGTTATTTTAATTATAAATTGCATGGTACATTACACATACTATCACGCTTTATTCGAATAGCCAGTGTTTTAAATGAAAAAAATGTATTTGACCTATCATCTTCTATCATGTACTTAACAACAGACATTGTATAATTAATTGTACGTACCATAACTATGCTGAAGATTATAAGATCAAAAATATTTTTCAAGGTAAACTTTGAAAATTGGTTGAATTACGTAATTTAAAGTATAAATTAAATATATAGGTAGGAAATATAATCAGTGTGAAAATGGTTAAATCAGTGTGAAAATGTTAATTTGAAGAAAATTATTATCTAGATAAACTTCTTATATATATTTTAAGATTATACTAGCTTGTACCCGGCTCTCCGTTGCCGTAATAGTATAAAAATATCTTAAATTCTGAATAACTGGTGCATTTTCTCAACAGACCAGATACAATTAATCATTAAATAAACGCAAAAAAGATGATGAGTGTGTGTTGTGCCCTCTTGAATCTCCAACTCATCCAATTTGAGTGTAAATGGATGATTTTAATAGCTCTAACAATAGGCCTTAAGCCGAGCTGAGTGTTCTTAGACCAAAACTCTTCTCATTAGAAGTGGAGATATTAGGAACAAATCATAGCTTGAGAAACGCAAATGATAAATTTAATTCAATGCTTGATGCTTCAACCGGGCACAAATAATTATTATTTGAAAAATTATGCAAATCGGCTGGATAGAACGGCCGGACGAAATGGACTCGGAACAGTTTTATCAAATTTGTTTAATACATAAATATGCATTTAAAAGTTTGTATATGTATCTATTTTTCAAGATATATTAAAAAATATATATAATAATACATACCTATATATAAAATTATTATTATTTTAATGTTACAAGATAAATAGATTCGAAATTAAAAAACCCAATTGCGTACATAAAATGATCTGCTATTTGATACTTAGAGAATGAAAGTAATATACAAAAATGATTTTGTACTCCAAATTAATTATCGGTATTCATTAATTATACATTCTAACATCAAGTTTTATGTATCACGTCTTCCGGGCGTCTAGTGAAAGCCAACATTTTTATCATTTCTGAATCCAATGAGAAATAATAATTATGCCAGCTGACATGATAATATCACTGGTATGTCAGCCGTATGGAACGCATTCGAGTTGAAGAATTTTCAGCTATCGTTTGTATTTTTTAATTTGGAAAGCTTTGAGCATGATTCATATGTAAATAATAAATTATATAATCTAATCCACTAAATGAATAAAATAAAATAATCTTTTTGGTTTCTTTTGATTTCGAATGAACTATTCCGAAAAATCCTGGTCAACGCTGAACAACTATTCTCAACAGACATTCAGGAAATTGTCTGCAGAAGCAAACCAGATCCATATTTTTCAAATCAGTAGTGCTATTATAAACTTAAGCCACAAAATGTATCAAAACATTTGGTCTTCTAATTAAGCATAACCCCTTAATACATTTACATTTATTTTAAGGGTACATCAAGCTAGTACTAGGCATAATTCGAATCAATCACTCCGCCCTTGTCATAATCTCGCTTCAATTTCTCCGAGCTTTACTTGGCCGAGCACTCCTCACAGTTACTTGGCTCAATATTCGTCTGGTATATAAACGTACCCTTAGGCTTTATTGTATATAAAGTATTCTTTATAATACTACAATTGTTTATATAATTTACTAAAATTATATTGTTGAAGGTTAATTTTAATAATAGGCTTATATGTTAGTGTTTTATTTAAATGCATACATCTAGATATTAATTAGATGGCTTGAATGAAAAGTAAAAATATAAACAATATTGAAATTGGGTTAGGTAATTATTTTAATTAAATTATAAATAAAAAAAAACTGTATATTTTTAATAAAAATGAAAAATATATTATAAAAATAAATATGAATATGAATATCTTTCAATAGTGCATTCGAAATTAATTAATCCGTTGCTTAATAATCCGATTTGCAGGAATAGTATTAAATTAAGAGTTTTTTTCACATTTAATCAAATAAAATAATTGCTTCATTAGAGCTAAAATATAATAAAAGCCAGAATTCCTATTAGAGCTGCCAATTTTTGGCTATGCCTCGTATTCTAAGATTTTTAGGTTAGTCGAAAATTTAATGTGATGTCATTGGTCCGTGGGTCGTACCAGTTTTTTCACTAACTTGAAATTTATGTTACTTAACTATTATTAGTTTATTACTATTACTAGTAATAAACTTATATTATTACTATTACTAGTTTAATTACTGTGAAGTATTTGAAAATTCTGATAAATGTGCTGCATTCCTTTTTTGGAGCCCATAAAATTTTTGAAATCGCTCGCAAGCTTCAAAAGTGACGAATACTCGCATAGTTGCAATTGCAATGCGAAGATCATTTAATAACACAACCAAGAATCATTTTATGGTAAGATCTTTTGCCCAACAATATTGACATTGATTTTCACGAGGCATAAACGGATTTTTATATTTGATTAATAATGATTTTCTTCTTTAATAATAACAATTAGTTGCTCTATTGGCCAGTACATCTCACTCACGGTTTCGTAATTGGTTTATGAATCTTTGAAAGTGAGAATAACAATAATGTTGTCTCTAAGAAGCGCCTAATGGCCCAATAGGGTTAAAAGGCAGTATAATTTCGTGAATGTGATAAACACGTGTATCAAATCTCATAAACATTGAAAAACGCGGAGCGAAGTAGTTACATACAAGCAAACAAACGAAATGCAAAATAGTCTATTTGTTCCCCCATTAAACTTAATATTGGTAAAAATTTAAATAAATGTACAAGTTATGGTTTAATATTTAGTATTTTCGAACAATTTTAAATCAAGTTTTCGATAGAAGCATTTTCTTCAGAACTGCTTTCTATTATATTGGTTAAATTACGTATGCACAAGTTCATTGCTCTCAAATACCTCAAAATGTAACAAATTAAATTTAAACATCTGATTACACCATTTTAAAATCAACAATTTTTGTTGTGAATTTTTAATATATAATGAAAACTATAATAATAATAATAATAATAATTGAAATGATTTTGTAATAAATATTTTATTTAATTGTGCATAAAACATCAATAATCACTGTAATCATAGTACGTGTATGCATCATGTCTAAAAGCAGAAGCGTACCGATTTATACGATTAATAATGCTAGAGTATTTTATAAGATATTTGTGAAGGAGCAATGACATGGGGGGGATTTGCAAATTGCAGGAGTTAATTATTGTTTTATTTTTATCCTATTACAAATAAGAACAGAATTATTTTCAATATATAAGTTTTAAGTGTAGGTCAGGGAATTTAGTAATAATTTTTAAGAATTTTGCAGAACAAAATATTTATCGCGTTGCATTGTAATAAGAAAGCTGGACTATAAATTTTTTAACAATCCCTTTTTTATAGACATGAAACTTGTAGCAAATATAACTCATGCCCGTCTTAATCAAGTATGGTATAAAATTCATTAAAATTTGATAGTTTTCGTGATTAGGACCCGAAGGTTCTGGTGGTCTAAACTATCTTGTGGTACAAAGGATGGCCAATTTTTCATGCTTAACCAAATCTTTGAGAAGCGATAGTAGTTTTGTTGTGAATAATTAGCAACATAATCTTATTTTTAAGCCACATTCTCTGAAACTGAGTGTATAGCTTGTGTTTACACAAATATCACTGGATTTTGACTTGGAGGTATAATAAAATACAAGTGGATATGTTTTCCCGCTTATACTTTGTAAGAATCATTATGCATAAGTCATAAGTATTCATAGCAGTGATTTAAAAAAGACTGCTTTGCGATTATTTCTCATAACTAATGCCTTACAATATCTACGTTCATGTAAATAAATTATTTAGTATTGCGTTAAATATTTAAAATAATTTGATTTACCATCATTTGTATCAATTCAACTAGAAAATAATTGTGTTTTGGTTTGTAAATTAAAGTGTTGCATGATAACCAATATTTGAATAATATTATATATAAATTACATTAAATTAGATATACACGTTTTGTACCTACGTATTTATAACAGATGCCAGACTGTGATTTTTGGTATTCGGCCACGCTCTCGGCCAAGAAATGCATGGATTGTATGTATGTTATTGTGGGCCCAATGTGTGGCTATCTGTAATTTTTGTCTTACTAGTTTTAAAGAAAATTGCTATTAGCAAATGGTGTGATATATTTTAAGTTTGTTCATAATAACTTAACACTTTGACTTGTATCAAGTAATAATTTTCATTAAAATATAGTTGCATTTTTCATTAATATGTGCTCTGCGTTTATATAAAAAAGGAAGAAGTTAATATTTAGTATTTGGCTGAATACCAAATATTTACAAAAATTTACTTAACTGGACGAATACCACCGAATAATACCTGACCTCTTCCTAATTCATTTAGCTTGATGTCCATTTCAAATGCATTACATTAAGAAGTTTGTATATTGAATAAATTTTAATTTGATGTCCAAACGATAAAAATTTAAAAGAATAGATTGATTTATATTTAAATAATAAAGATTTGTATTGGTTGAAAATGTTTTGTTTTTTTTTTTTTATAAAACATAAAAATTAGTTAAAAAGTTTTTTAAGAAAAAAATGACGCACTAGTAATTAATGGTAATGAAGTGTCAAAATATACAAGGCTTATTATTTCGGGCTTAAAATTAAAAACAACAAAAGAAAAAACACAAATACTTAAAAAAAATTGTAATGCAAAAATGTTGATAATTTGTTATACACCCGCATAACTTTTTATACATGTACACTACTGTTATAAAATTAACATTCTAATTGAAGAAATTGAATAGAATTATGGATGTAATTATGATGTATATATAACGTTCAAACGTAACATATCACGTTTTATAACGTAATATTACAACATTTCAAAGGTGAGTTTGTAAAGTAGTTCTGGTAGAATATAATCACTTTTCGAATTTCAATATAAAGTTTTTCAAAAAATTTCGGATTATAGAGGGTCTATACCGAAACTATACTAACTCGTAAAATTCGATAGACCGACAACGCCTTGCATAACGATGGGTTTCAGCGGGGGATTCGCAACTTTATAGCGTTAGTGTAATATCATGTTAATTTTTTTCAATAGTGTATTTACGACTATAACCGTGCATGTATTTATTATATGTATACATATCATTAATTAATTGAAATTTCAATAACCGTTTTATGAGTACACTTAAGTTATTATTACGGTGCACGTTTGGAATCTAGTTTTCAAGGATATCAACATTTTTACAATGTGTTTATATTTATGTGTATAAAATTATTACTGTTTTTGTATATCTTTCACTTTTTAATACAAATGAGGTATTTTATTTCTTTTAAATAATAATAATAATACAGGTACATAATAATATCATAAAACCTACCTTTATATTGTATAATATAAAGGTTATTACTCACACACATAAATGTCTTACATGGTTAAAATATGCTTATTTTGTTCAAGAAATCGTGATATATACATTTTAGTCTGGTATCATCTTCATAGCATTTATAAATTTTACACGGGATAAAATTTTTGTAAGTCGCATCTTAAGGTGGCATTAGAATACAAAACGAGACAATGTGATCTATATTAAAAAGATTATTATCGAGCTCAAATAACATATTATAAAGTAAAATGTGTTGCCAACAAGTTTTTACGCAAAAAAACAATTTATTTGATCCGTGTGATCACTCTGTCTACCCGATTTGCATTTTTTGTTTTTTAAATAAAAGATACGCGTATTAATGCAGAGATTTGTAACCAAGCATTGGAGACCACTTTACTTTCAGCCATCTCTATCCCCATACTTTTTCCAGCCTCGATAAGTCATTTGGCATAAAAATACAAATGTTGCTATGGACTGATATGAAAAAGACATCTGTAATAAAGGCTTAGAAACGTCTATCCATACATAGGACTCCACTCCACTATTATTATTACTTATTATTCTTACAGAAGTAAGTCATGTGAACCTCGCAGGTCACACCTAGACACGATTTTTAATTATTCTCCCAGGCATTACTATAAATGTGAAATCTGTTACTGTCTCTCAATTTATTATTAGTTTTATTCCACAAAGTATGGGTTATCCAAAAGTGCCGTGTATGAAAAATGAAATTATTTATATATACCTACATATTTCTTAATCTTCTTCCATCCTACATGTCCGGACATATTAAACGTCTAAGTATTATTACATGCATATGGTAATTGCTTGTAAATATTCAATATGTACTAATTAATTTTAACAATAATTTAATAATTATTTACATATTTATTTATTTATAATAAATAAAATGAATTGTTTTACACATCAAAGTATCAACAATCATAATGAATAATCAAAAGTTTCAATAATTTATAGCTTTAGTTATTGAAGGTAATCCACACTGAATGTGTTTTACGTATATCATATAAGAAGAATTATGTATTTGTTATTATAATATTATGATGTAATTTAAAAAAATTTATGTATATTCTTGATAATAATCAATAATAATTTGCTAATAAATTATACCGTTTTACTATCATATATGAGAAGAATGAATACATATTGAAAGGTGCGACTAATTTTAATAATACTGTTGTTATTTGTTTATTATATGACATTGAACAGTAATGACAATTAGGCAGTAAAAGAGACAATATCTGAGAAAGAATATATATGATAATACGTATTTATCAGTGGTCAATAACTAAACAAAAAAATCAGAAAGCCGCGTATACTCGTGCAACGTTCTCGTGTAACGCAACGCCGTAAGGCTATTCTGATGAATAACAACAACCTTTGTGTCGACGTGAACGTTGATATGCGAAGATATTACATCGCGGCCCACAAATACCGATAAAAATCCTCGTCGTCTTAAAGCGATTTAGAGTAGCATCTGGAGGTAATAGCTTACATTTTTATGCTATATGTTTCTTTACTTCAAGATGTTTGGCTTAGAATCCAAACAATTGTTTGGAAGTTTATATTTTTGTGAAAAAATGTAATTAAAATATTTATTAAGAAATTTCTAATATTAGTAAATATTCAAACTAACCAAATATATCAGATTTATTCAAAGTTCTTGTTGATAAACCTAACAGATTTTAATTATATAATTATTATATGAAATAAATAATAATCAAATCATGGGAAAAAAATATTTTTTTTATATTTATGTAATTTTAAATCTTCCGTTAGTCAAATCATTATTGAGTATAATTATTAGAAATAAATACAACATGTTATAGAATTATATTTAATAAATAAATAATATTAATATAAAATAATCCATTTTAAGAATATATAACTTATGTGATTCTCAAATGTAATTTTGTAAACATATGTTTCAAAAATGAAAATATGAACAACAAAAATAATAGGCGGCGTTTTGACAAATATATTGGCGCTTGCTGTTTTGGCCATTCGGTGGAAATTCGATGCTCTTTTTATGAAAGGTTCAAATCTCAGTTATTAATACGTTCTTGAATGGTAAAATTTAATTTAAGAATTTTAGATTTTTTAAATTATTTTTAAATTGACTAATTAATCTGACTTTACTTGCAATAAATTACTTCCATATACATCTCTAGCCATTGACAAGGAAAATTTAATTTCCTTCAAGTTTATTCGTGATTAGGATATTCCCGGGGTAGATGGTAGTTTTTAGAAGACGCTAAAAAAATTAAACTAGTGCTGTCTTTTCCAAAATATTTCTTTTAAACCAATCTTTAATCATTTAATTATAAAATAGCACAAAGTAATCAACAAAAACTACGATGAAAACAATGAAAAGAAAACTTTTCTATATTCCTTTATTTGCGATCTCTCCTGAGGTGTTCGGGAGAGATAACATTATCAGTTCTATCATCCTTTTATTTTCTTTTCTAGTTTTGAATATATTCTCTTTAAATTTCTTTATCTGGTGTTCTTGGATTATATGCATTTGAAAGGTGATGTAATGCCTGATTTCTCTTTGACTGTATAAGGTATTAGATCTATAACAACCATTGTCTAGGATTAAAATTAAACTGTAACTCAGCTTTGACATACAGTTGTATTTGGTGTAATTTTTACTGGACTCCTATCAGGCTTCTGTGTTGTTTTATCTTTACCAGGTCAAATGTGGCCATATCTCCTCAATCAAGGGAGGGATGTCCGTCCACATCGATATCAAAATGAGTGACTAGGAATTAATGATAATTTTTCGGTTGTACTTCAGAACATCTACAATACCATTATCTACCTATTGGTTCTGAAAGTAATTAGATTGGCCATCTTCCTTGGATTTACTCTATTAAACCACTTTCATATGGAGATGGACGCTAAGACGTTTTAACCTATAAATGTTTTAAAAAGTTTAACTACGTAGGTACTCTGTAGAATCTTGAAAAGCTGTGCTATTTCGAATTAAATTGTTCATTAGCGACTTTGAGATGCATTGTAATTATGTTATAAAATTTAATGACTCATCGATTTCTTTTAGTTTGGTACTAAACTTCGCAACTAAACTTTTTTTGTCCTTAAATCAATAAAAGCCTATTTAAAAAATGAGGAAATCTTGTATATGTATATATTCAGTTTAGCAGTGATAATATTATATATACAAGCATTATTAAAATCATAGAAGGTATACATCAAATTATTTAATTAAATAAGCATGTAAATATGTTTTCTTTTATTTGAATATTTTAAGTTATAATTAGAAAATAAATATTATTATTTAGGTGACCATATAATTGCTGGTAAACAAAAAAATTTATGGTTGAAAAAAATTAGACCAAAATGCAAAAAAAAAAATAAATTTTATTTTATTATATTACTTTTTTTTTTATAAAAAAAAATAACCGTTAGAATTGTTTAATAATTAACTAATTTTATTTGTATTATGAATATTATTATTTAATATATTTTATTGTTAATATATTTTTTTTTTTTTAAAGTTATATGAAAATGGAATTTAAGACGCTTCATGAAAAATATATATTATGTTAGACGCAAAGTCACTAACCACACTATAAATTTAAAAACTAATTTATATACATATACTTGACGTAAATATTATAAAACAACAAAATTTTGTCAAAAAATCTGATTTCTACGTTTTCACGAAATCGGCTTTTCTACGAAAATATAAAGTATGTACAAGTGGCCTCTTGAATTATGAAGCATGTTTCCATACAACTTTGTTGCTAATTTTTACATAATTTGTATGATACTGATTGTCATTTATTTGTTTACAATAACACAATTTTTTTTGTAAAATAACATAAATAAATAATATTTACGTGTACCACTAATTTTAAATGGAAGTAGTTTTAATTTACAATAAAAATGTAGTTTATAGTAGTAATTCATTAGTATGCATGACAAATAATTATTGCGTCTGTCTGCCGTAACAGTATTACCTACTGGAGAAATGGATTATGACATTTTAATTTGGGCTAATTGGATACAAAATAATGTTTTTTGTATTATACTTTGATATAAATAAGTTTATAATGAATGCAGTTTAATCTATACTAATATTATAAATATGAAACATTTGTAAGCTTTTTGGTATAAACCTTAAAACTACTACCGCGTGTTACCGCGTGATGTCCGCTAATCTATGATAAAGGACTTTACACAACATATTGCCATTATCGTTATCAGGGGCATATTTCATGCACAGCGGGCGTAGAGCATCGTTTCATATTAGAGATATACTTTATATAAGGTATAGCTAACTTGTACAGACATTTTTTTTAAAGTGGAAACTTCTTTAACATCGTTGTGATATACCGAGGATATATCTATAGGATATAACGTGCGAGAGAATGAGATAGAAAGCATTGTATAGTGTTTCTTATAGGATCCGAGTGTTGTACCGTGGTGCGTATTGCTTCTGTCGCGTGAACTGCACTCTAAAATAAAAAAAAATTAAAACAAGTTGAATAACTTCGACCAATTTTTTTTTCATTTTATCTACATTAGCTTCGGATATAAACGAATTAAAGTAAGATGCTAAGGGTGTCAAAATTTCAGCGAAACTTATAATTTAGTATTAATATTCAAATAAAAGGTTGTATAAAGCCTATATTTAAATTGGAAGTACTTATTGGCTATGCTCGCTAATTTCTTAATACCTACTTTAAATTTGACGCAATTTTTCATTTATAAAGATTTCTGGATATAATTTTTTGGCATTTAAATTAACAGTAATGAAATATATAATTCAAAATGTTTCAAACTTTTTACGGTTTTCTCTTAAATTTCAATTTTTAATTCAATAAATAAAAGTGTTTTATTTGAACTCAGCCAGTTATTATCTGTAATATTATCTATAATTTGCTCTGGCAAATTAGATTTCCCAATGAAAGCGAGGCCGCATACGAGGTGTTAAAATTTTATTTGTGTATTTAACATTGAATACAAACAAAAAATTTCCCATTTTAATTACATGCAATTAATTGCCAATCAACTAGATAATTAGTAATTATTATATATAAATACTGAAAAAATAATTAACAAAAAGAAACATAATTATTGTTTAGATTCAAATAAATTTCAATATGTAGAACAACTCTCCTTGTGGGCTCAATAAAGGTAATCATTAAATTTTTATAATTGTTACAGATATGTGGTGGCATTTGGGGTGGATGTGTCGCAATGACATCCGGTCTTTTGGCGATTGGTGCAGCAGCTCGAGAATGTTGTCCATTACGTCCGAAATTAGCAAAATTAGCTTTGACTGGACATTTAGCATTTAGTTTAGTATCGTTGGCTGTTGCGAATTTAGTGCTTGTTTTTGCTGCCATTGGTATTGTACGTGATTTAAACCGAACGGATGTAATGTTTTATGAAGTAAGTATTGACAAATTAGTTGTTTTTATTATTTGAGTTTATGGAATTCGTGTAGTCAAAATTGTATTTATAATTTATCAAAATTTATTCTTATTTCAAACATATTAATTTATTTAATTATAATGAATTAGTCAGTCGTCTTGACATAAAACTTAATCTTAAAAATAATTTCTATGGTTAAATAAAAAAAATTCCTTAAATCGTTATTTCTGAAAGGAAACGCGTTTCTCTATTGATCTTATACAGAGTAAATATAAACAGAAAACATTTCGAAATATTATACTTTACCATTTGAACATTGGAGATGAAGTTGAACAATACATTTCAAAATTTCGCCTTTTTTTAAAAGGGGAAAATTTTCTTTTCGCTGATAGTGAAAATATATTCATTTCAGAATTTAAGTGACAGTACAACCACAGTCATCGATGACAATGAATTATCGACGTTTACAGTGAATAACAACTGGCCATCAATACTAGCAAATATTGGGTTACTTGTATCATGTACTTGTCAAGTTGTAACAGCCGCTTTATCATCATGGCGATGTGCTCGTTTACTATGTCCATGTTTTCAAATTGTTGAGAAATATGAAAATCATTCAATTAATGGACCTCCTTCAATAATTCAAGCAGCCGTTGCAGCAAATCCGAAAGATATATTAGTCTCTGCATGGCTGGGAAATCAACCAGCATCAAGTATACCTCCCGTTTCGAGGCCGGCATCGACTTTACCTCGACCAAGAACAGCTGCATCGTTACCACCATCAGGAGGTATGGGTGGACCACATCCATTACCTGGTGTTTATATTGTTAGCACTGCACCGCGAAAAGTGAAGAAACAATTGGTAAGAATTTTTTGTGTGTTTAATTAATATAATTTTTTTTTTATTGTGGTTTGATATCACCGTTTTTAGGTTATGTAATACTTTTTATTTTATTTACAATAAAAATGAGAAACGTTCTGTTACGATTACATGACAAAAAATTAGGTTTTATATCAGATTATTTTTATATTGTCTTCCTGATGTAAAAATTAACTGAGTTTTGTTTCTCGATATCTCGCTATTGTTATATACACGTGGTTTAAATAAATGAAGAATAATTTACTTTCACTCAAAAATTTAAATATTATCTTTTAAAATTTAAACCTAAAAATCACTATGAAGTAATTTCCTCTTTCTCATATTTTGATGTCTAATATGCTCTTTGTAATAATTTGATAAAACTTCTGCAATTCGATTTAAACTATTTGTAATACCAAGATTTCATTATCTTTGCGATTATCTGCTTTCGTAACAAATACAGGTATTCTGACTAATTTTAAAATTTGCTAAATTTTATTATAAAAATAACAAGTCGCATTATCGTATAGCTATAGTCGTTAAAATGTTTTAATATTCTTAGTGTTCCACAACAAAAATTCTGACAAATGGATCGTTCACGCAATGCTAAAATTGACGGATATAAAGCTAAAATGGAAGCTCCTAAGCTGTATACATTCAGAACGTCTACTGGTCACGGAAAATCTGAAAAACCTGGAATATTTCGAATTTGTTGAAAAAGTCTGGGAAAATGGCAAATATTGCAAACAATCAGAGAATTTTTAAATTATTTCTGGATTTTCAAAACATGAATTGAGATTTTTAAACATTCGTAATAATTATTAATGAACTCATAAATAAATCACTATTCAGCCTTAGAATTAGAAATCATTTAAAAAATGACAAATGATAATAGTTAATATTTACAAAAAATGGCTTAGAAAATGTCAATGTGACACCTGGAAAAAACAATTTTTTTAATTCTATCATATAAAAGTTAACGTTGTTAACAAAATATTCGTTGTTAATTAAAAAATTTAATTTATATGAAAGAAATATATTCTAACAATAGCAAACATATACAAATATATTATTAAAAAACATAATATATATGTTATTAAAAATTTACTTGTGTTTTATTTTATGTTTATTTAATTAATTCTAATTGGATTGTTTAATTGTATTTATTTTAATTGGTGTGCAATTTAACAAACTAGAACATAGGTACGTAATTATAATAAAATTAGACATGTTTTCTTAATATTTATTGTGCTTAGTTTAAACAAATCACAAATAATTTTCTTTATGTATTACTAGCTGACTCGTGCCAATCTTTCGCATATTTAATCTTATAATGAGTAATTAAACTAAAATAAGAAGTGATCTACATCCGACACGAGATCTACCTACACAGAATGAACTTCTTAGTAATACAAACATTCTATCGAAAAATAATGGGAGGAAAAATTGAGAGATATGGTTTTGTAGTCGTACATAACTTACTTTTTACATTAGGTGTATGTTCCTGCAAGCAGGAAATTTCTTATAATTTTCGAGTCTATTGGTCAATGATGTGATATAAGAGAAATAGGCGTTCAAATTAATTACTTTACTTTATGTAGATGCTTCCACTCAAAAGAATAAAATTAAACCAAATCCTTGACCATACTTAAGTGATTACTTTCAAGGAAAGCGAAACAATTGGCATAAAAATGAGTTTGTCCAAAAATGTGTACAATCGGGACTGGTGTCAATGTTTTGTTTTATTTACCTTTGTATCTCAGCCCAAAAGTAGTATACTTAATTCATGATTACCTTTAAACGATTAACTTTAAATTATCGTAGATAATCCCAGTTAATATTCTAAATGACAAACTAACGATTAACGATGTTAATTTTTGGATTAACTGTGCCCACCTATGATTATAGGAATATCCTTATTTTATTTCCCATCAGCGGTAATCTATGTTACTTATCGCAAAACAATATCATTACACACTTGTATAAATACACACTTTGTAACGTACAACCAGTTTTATTTCAAATAAAAGCATCCATCGCTTTCTTTACAATTTTTTCAGTGTTTGTATTTTTTTACATTTAACCAACACAACATACTAAATTCATAAATAAAAACTTTCTACAATTAAATTACATCTGTAAATTTAAAAGAAATTCTACTTAATAAAATACAAAATATCATTTTATCCGACCAGATGAGCGTTGTCTATAAACTGAGTAGGTTTTTCTGATTAATAGAAAATAAGTATAATTCAAATATTTTAACTAGTAGACATATTTGGTTTTTAACTTGTACAATTAATATCAAAATAAATATTATTTTTTGTATAAGAAAAAAAAATTATGTAGTATTACTTCCGAGCGATATCAAAAGTCTTGTGTTTGTAACAAGATAATTTTTTTTGGTTCCGATTTCAAAATTTGTTATTTATGTCGATATTTTGGACATTCCTGAGCGACTTTCATTTCGTATCCCTCTGTCCGCCTGTCTGTTTGTCTGAGACACATTCAGACGAGCCCGCATAATAGAAAATCTCCTGAATATTTATAAAATTGTATTAAACAACAGCGGAAATGTTTGGGATAACCTTATTTTAGAAACACGTTACGGATCAATGACCGTTTATGCGATTCATCCGATTTTCATGAAATTTTACATAAATTGAATCGATTCCAAATTCAGGTGTGATTCTGCCTTCATATCTGTCCGTTTATTTTTGAAATTAATAGGGAATAAACAATTACTGGAATTCAAAGACTTAAAAAATAGGGTTAATGTGTAGTAAAATTGTAATACGTAAATAGAAGGACTAAATTTAATTAGCCCATGATTCGGGTATTTTACTGGACTTCAAAGTTTCATATCGAAGGCTTAGATAAATTCAGCGTAAAATATGACGTTGAATGATGTAGGCGTTAATGATGCTCTCGGGTAAAATTGCACTTAGAGGTCATTCAAAGGTATGGTCTTTGCCATTACAATGCCATTATTCGAAAAACGTTGGGTTTCTGGGTTTATTCTGTTTTCTCATTTGGCACTACATTTACAACTGTTTCTCATACTCTTTTAAAGTTGCCAGCTGTTGAGGTTTTTGTGGTTTTTATTGATTATCCTTCTTCAACATAAACTGTTCTTCAAGCTAATTAATATGTTTTGATTTAAAATGAAATTTCAGCTATAAAGGTTCAACAGGAATAATTTTTATTTCGGATATTCGATAGTTTCGTTTACGGTGCTCCATAAAATCCCTGCCGTATACTCTCATTGCTTTTAGCAAATTTAATTGTCAACGTGATAATGTTTGAACGATGTTTAAGATTATGACAAACATTTGATATAGTTAATTTTAAGTATGCACGCGTATATTAAACTTGACATTGGTACTACATACATATACTTGTAATAATTCAAAGATGCTCTTTATTTTTGTTTAATTGACTAGAAGGTATGTATGTCCAAAATAAAATAATAAATTTTAATGTTATCATTATTATTCATTAATTTTTACCACGCATGAGAGACAATGAATATAAAGTTAGTTTTATACAACACGAAAGGTGTAATTGGTGAATGATTTAAAAAGATAGATCTACTTTTCAAAAAAAAAAAATTATTATTAAATTTTAAAATTTATTTTTTTTTTTATTATTTTTTTTATATATAAAATATTGTAGTTTTTTTCAATTAGTGCGTAACATTTTATTTTATCGTCTCAATAAAATTTACAGCATTAATGTTTCCAATTGCAATTGACACAAATAAAGACCTCTTCAATAAAGACCTAATCTAATGAACTATAATGTTCAATTTTTAAATATTTTTGTCAAAATATTTATCCAAATGTTATGAAATATGGTATGAAAAATCTTAATATGAGAATGGATGTTGAATCGAAAAGCTTTTCACGAAAATACATTTCTTAGTAAAAAGAATTCCTACGTTTTCAGGTCAAAATTGTGTATACCAAATTTTATAATATTTAGATGATTTATTTTTATTTTTTTGTTCGCAAAAATTGAAAAAAACAACGCTTTTTTAATGCACTAGAAGCGAAACCCAGCGAAGTGCGGGTAGAATATATTTAATATCAATTTATGTCTGCAATTCTATTAAGAGGATGTACGTTTTCTCTTTGTAATTTATAAAAGTTGTTTTGTTTATTACAAAAATTATGTACATATTCAGTAGATATTTTATTTCTTGTGGTTTATCTAGCTTTATTTGCTTCCATACAAATAAATAATCAACAAAACAAAGAATACTATGACATAAATTATCTCAGAACATAAAATATTTTATAATTTATTTATAATTATGATACAATTATATGTGTTAATTTGTTAAAAATTATATCCAAACTGTATTTGGGAAATTTGACACATTTTTTATTAAAGAACACGTAATTCACATTAATTCTCATGGAACACAATGGAAAAGTCATATATACATATATACATAAACCAGAATTCCGGAGTTCGGTGACCCAATTTTTAATTTGAAATATCCACTCTTCCCGCTTGAAGAGTTCTATTTTGGCATGCACTTAATAGTAAACTCAAATTTTTTAATTCAAATACCAAACCCCCCCCCCCTCCGCCCAAACATCTAATGCCATCTAGTTAATTTTTTTAAAGCTTTCCACGGAAATACAAATTGATAATTTTGATATAAAAGTGCACTTTGTCTTTTTTTTATATATAATAAACCTATAGCGTCTAGTTTTCACAGTTTTCACAGATAAAGAATTTGCATGTACATTGATTAGTATATTTTAGATACCAGCTCTGTGATTAAACATTTATAATAATACTGATTTAAAATATAATAAAGTAAAATCCAATTAATTGAAAAAAATATTATTCATTACAAAATTTAAATATTATTAAGGACATGGTGAAAAAAAAACTTGCGAAATTTATTCAATATCGCACAAATAATTATTAATTAATAGGTGTAACATTTTACTGACAAAATTGGAAGTAATAGAGATTATAGATACGAACTTTCAAGTTTTTGTTCTTTATCCAATTATAGATGTTTACCCACAATTATGTAAATATTCATATAATAATAATATCATTTCCTTTTTTTGCATAAGTACTTTTACTTACAATACAAATTCAAAATGATTAGTTAGTTAATTTAAATTCCACAAACAAAATTATAAGTAAAGTACCTACATGTGTGTAATGTTGCATCACTTATTAATTAATTTCAATTACATAGTATGTTTGATTTATAAAATACGTTCGTATACCAGGAAGGAAGCTTATAGCTTATTATGACAATTTGTAAAACGTAAAAATAATAAATTTTAAAAAAACCGCCTTCAGACAAATGAACTAAAAATTAAAAGAAAATTTTAAATTTTTGTTTGTAACCAATTACCTTTCGAAGTCGGTGCCCATATTATCCTTAGCTAAAAAATTGATTGGTGGGCGTTGACTGAGAAAGATATTTGGTCACAAGGAAATATTTAAAATTATTTTTTACTTTTTAGTTCAAATTTTTGAAGATTGTATGAAAGTTTGGTTCTCTTGCTCAAAACAACAGTTGGTTAGGAGTGCCTTGAGTAATCCATCTAGTTGATTCCGCCGTAAACAGTTCATAGAGCTACTGGTACGTTAATTAATTCATTTTGGAAAATTAACATGTTCGTAGAAAGAAGAAAGTTTTTATTTAATACAAAAATCTTTAATTTAAAGTTATACATACTCGATACGCTGGAGAAAGTTTTTAAATAATAATTAACATAATCAATTATACTAGTAAAAAAATATTGATTAAGATTTTATTAATAGGAGACATTAAAATATGTATTTTAATTCATAAATAAATTAAAAGCATTTTTATTTTTTTTTTCCATAAGTGATTAGAATATATTATCTACAAATTATTTTGTTTTTTGAAACTCTCGATTCATTAAAAAAGGGTTAATGTTCATAAAAGTTACAACCTGAAGTTTTTTATCGTATTAACATAGCAATGGGAAATTCTTCAATTGGGGCAGATTTTGTGGATCCCCAACTTTGATATATCTTTTC
The DNA here is from genome assembly GCA_020423425.1 of Chrysopa pallens. Taxonomy (NCBI): domain Eukaryota; kingdom Metazoa; phylum Arthropoda; class Insecta; order Neuroptera; family Chrysopidae; genus Chrysopa; species Chrysopa pallens. The sequence continues at coordinate 86,901,479 of CM035593.1, forward strand.
GTTTCAAGACCTCAAATCCTAAGTTTTAAACAAATGTCTGTGTGTGTGTACTCGTGTTCGTTTTTATTTGTTCATATTATCTCGGGAATTTGATATCGACGCAAAACCACTCTACTTTGATGAATAATTTACGTAACTTAAAACTGACAAATTTTTAATTATCCTAATTGGTAATTTGTCGTCTGGACCTTGCGAGTCGCAACTAGATCACTTGGATTTTTACATATTTCATTCTTCTTCTAATGGTAGATTTATACTTGATACAGACTTTGCTAAGAGTTTCTATAGAATTTAGTCCTTGCAACTTAACAGTACAGACAGAGTATACAGAAAATGTAATGTTTGCATGGAAGTGGAAAAATTATATTTATGTTGGTGTATTATTTGGAATAGCTAATGAAAAGTCAGAGCAAACATTTTATTGACTTTTCTACTCAGACTTTGTTGTCTGTAAATATGTCTATACGGACTAAAGTCTGTATCATTGTAAACCCACCCAAATTGTCTTTCAATTTAAACGCCATTTATTATATAAAATTATGAAGATGAATTCTGTTGTTAAAAAATTGTATTACACAATAAACCAAATATTTTAATTTATAACATTTGTTAAAAATGATTATTGATTAATTATTATAATTTACAATTATTTTTATATTTCGCTTGTAACCGCAATACATTTTTAACATAATTAACCTATATATTGTGAGAAATAATGTAACAGTTTGTTGCCCATAACGGGGAATTCATATTTATTTTATTAGTAGATTTTTTTTTTTTAATACTTCATTCTGATATAAATTTCATGGTTTAATGATATCACGTGCAGTTTTATTTATTTTTTATTTTTAAAATAAATATGTATTATTTAAAAGTATAAATATCTTACTAATATAATTAATTATTAAAAAATCAGTTAATACTGAAATGTAAAAAAATATAAAAAATCTGAAAATATGGAAAAAAAAATTTAAACGAAATTTTTTAACCAAAAAGTTTGGTCTATAAATTATACAAAATTTGTTTAAGAATTTATCATAATTAAATCTTTATCAATCTTATTATTTACATTTTTATTTAATGATTAATATTTAAAATAATGAAAAATCAAATTTTAATTACTCTACATAAAAATTTTACTTTTTATAATTCAATACACACAAAAAAGCTAAAAATTGAAAACTGTTTAGTAAAACAAAGAACATTCAAATGAATTGTTAATACTATATATATATATAATTAATTGTATAATTGTAATAATTGTTACAGGCTAATTCTAATAGTATGTCTAGTTAAGACTATTTATCAACAGATGTTTGATGTATACTATTACCTGTTGACGTAAACAACAAAATTAAATTAATAAAAAATACTTTTTCAAATGTTATGCAATTTGGTATGCACAATGCGAAAAGTATTTCCCGAAAAAAATTTCTTAGATAGAAATTTGATTATATATTTATAAATGTTTATTTAACAAAAATCCTTCGATAAGCTTCCACCAACACAACTTTCATACCCGAAATATATAGCGAAGCGGTATATTAAGTTCAAGGTTCTGTTGAGTTCATAAGAAAAATTTGGTATAGGTGCTTGTAGAATCACTTAAGTAGGTCAATTTCGATGCATGCCTGCTCTCCTATGTGATTGGCTATTTGCCCATCATTCATATAACTGAAAAATGAAAAGAGATGTCGATATGAAATTTTAAAGTTCTAAATTGGTTTATGAACAAAACACGGGCCAGAGACATCACTTAAAATAAGCAATTACATACATTAAAATATTTATCGAATAGCTTCTGGATGTTAAATGCAGGTTTTGTTAAAATACTTCTGTACTTTTCTGTGATTTATTTTTAACTTACACACCTTGACTTTTATCTATGGGACTTTATTTCAACAATATTTAGGTGTTGTGCTCAGTCAGTTTATTCACCTGCCTTCATATTTGATATAAACAATGTTGTATTCAGGTTTACTTTTCCCTTCATTATTGATTCCACTGGCGTACCCTACGGCTATCATTCATTTATTTCTAGCAAATTCCACTTTCTTACCTGACATACATATTTCTCTTTAAAATAACAAGTAATAATATTTATTCTACAATATATATATATACATGTTAAACATACACACATACAGGTAACAGACACACATTTGTATACATATATGCAAATAATGTACATTAACTGCATGATATTCTACTGTGTGGCTATAAAATGATTATTCAATACATTATCATATCAGCTATTATTATTTCTAAAAAGTATTTGCCGCTCTAGCCGTTGTAATATTTGATATATTGTTATAAATACATATAGTTTTATATTAGCGTTCTCGATACAATTTTATAAAAATACAAAATAATACAGAAAAATAAACTCTGATTAAAGAATCACTGACAGAAAATGTCAACAACAACAACAACACTGAAAGAACAATGAACAAAATCAGTTCTTTGGTCCCAATTTATCGATTATGCAATTTTAAAACCGTACGAGATACAAGAAAAATTCAAATACAATCAAGATTACGATAAGAACTAACACAGTTAATTGATAGTTGGCATATGACAGAATGCCATTATTTGACTATTTTTAAAACGCATTCATAAAATACTATAAATATCCAGTCTATACAGTTATATATGTGTAATAATAATATCTATTGTTATTACACATATAGGTTTATTAGAAAATTTTTAGTTTAAATTGAGAAGAACTCAAACAGTATACAAATAATGTTACAAACAAAAGTTTGATTTACAAAAATAAACCTTTTTGCATCCGAACTTTTCTTCTATCGTGTGTTTTTATAAAAATGTTACCATAGTGATTGAAAATAAACTCTTTAACGTTGCTAATACCGTAAATATCAGTTTTACCAAAGGCACACCCAATATAAACAATATAACGATAAATAACTTAAAGTGATTGTTTGTATTCATATTATTTTTGATTATTATTGTGAAAAATAAATTACTGAAGTATTTCTTATATATCATAAATGACGAAATCATGTCAAAGATGTATTTAAAATAATTTGTAATCATTTTGCTTAAGTTATAAGTATATATTTGCTTGTCAATTCTTACAACAATTGACAACTTGAGTATTGTATTTCAAAATACAATTGAATACATTTTAGCGGGGTATTGGACAATAAGTTTTTTTTTTTTAAATTTGGTTATTTACAAAGCATGTTTCTGTCAACAAAAGTGAGTAACGTTGCAAGAAAAAACTCAACATCAATACATTTCCGATAGTATCCTAGAGAATTCAACTAATCACATCTATCGTTTACAAATTTCTATATTCCGCTAATTATATAAAATCGTAGCAGACATCACGCCTTTTCTCCCCCTTAGTTTCCGTTACCAAGTGAATACAGGGACAAAACATAGCCTATGTCACCTGGGGATACTGTAACTTCTCAACGGTGAAAGAATTCAAATCGGTCCAGTAGTTTTTAAGTTTATTCGTTTCATACATTATAAATGTTTCCTCTTTATAATATATATGCTTTATTTTTACTACTCACACCATTATTTTCACAAATTTTCAATTGCGATAATCCCCAAAACGACTAAGTCAATTTCAAGGAAAATTTGCCGACACATAGAGGAGAGTGTAGGCAGTGAATTAGGCTTCTTCTCAACAAATAGTATAAATTGCATTTTTCAACCTCGCTTAAAAACGGAAATAATCTACTGGAAACTAAAATTTAGTTGAAATGACTTTGCTATGTCTTCCTACTGCCAGTTATCTTCCGTTCCCAAAGATTATTCCGTTAATATAATGTCATGTGGATCAATAGAAGTTTTCACTTAAAAAGTATTTATTTAATAGTTAAATCCTAAAATTATTCAGCAAGTCTTATTATATAGATAAACGGTTAATTTGCTGATTAAATATTTTATGATATTATTGCGTGTGTACGAACCATTTTTATTTTATTATTTAAAAATAATAATTATGTTTTCAGATACCAGCTCCATTACGGCCACTACCTGTGCCTCCACAAATGTTGGGATATCCGATGATTCCACCACCTGGTTATATAATGCCACCTCATATTCATAAATCTGCATCGAAAACCCGAACTCGACATCCTTACGGCTCTTATGACAATGTAAGTAAACTACTATAAATGATTTCACACTCTATTCCAAGCCATAGGAGATATTCTTAATTTTTACCGTACGAAAATGACCGTTTACATATCACGCTTTTCTACACTAGTTAATGTACTCAGAGTCAGTCATTTTTAGTTTTAATCTTTGTGCGAGATTTTATTTTGGTGACCCCTATCTTATATTAATTAATAAATTCCTCTAATTAAGGATTTTTTCAAATAAACTTTATTATTTATATTTTATGCAAGTACGGTAAACGTATTTTTAAATATATCTAATTAAAGGTTGGAAAATATCTGAAAAATGCGTTGTCCTTTGAATTAAAGAACGTTTCAAAATTTCTTAGACAACGATAATATCAGACATCTGTGTTACCATAATTCAGCAAAATTAACATTGATGAATTTTGCATCGTCAATTTTTTTGGGGATCAATAAAACAAAAAAATGAAATTTGGCACACAAAGAATGATTTTGCCTAGAATGAATCAAGCTCGTGTTGATTTTCAGATATTTAATCGAGAAAAAACTAATATCGAGTATTTTTATGAATAATAAAAATAGTTTAAACATCGAGAATCTAGCCAATTATTTATTTTAGTTATGTTCACTTGTTTTCTTTCATCCAGAAAAAAAGTATAGTCAACTTTCCCCGAACCCAAATTCAACTGTCTCTGATGGTAAGGAGGTTTCACTCATATTTCACTTTATAGTTTTCTGTTAAATTATGATGGCAATATTATGCCTGAATGACTTTGTTATCGTTTTAAATTATAAATGTATCCACAGCCATATTGTAAGAAAAATATTGCCCTTTCAGTAAAAAGCAGATCAACTTTCTCGGACTTCTCCTATCATGTCACTGGATGGAGTTAAAAAATTCACATAGTTTTTGGGACCAGAATTATAACTTTTTTTTTTTCACCAGATTCATCATCGTCGACGGAAAAGAATACCATCTGATCAACAATTACGCGCATCAACATTACCACATAAAATGACACAACAACGTCATGAAAAACGTCAAAGAAAACATAAAGATCGTCGTGGCATCACAGAGGAAGAAGTAATTCGAACATATACTGGCTTAGATCGATCCATTGCCGAACAATTTATTGTTCGTTGCGATTCCAGTCGAAATCAAAGTAGTATAGTTAGTAAATCAGATGAAAGTGGACCAGATACATCATTATCAGTCAGTGAAAATGCATCGAATGATTTTTTGGTAGAAAAATTATAAAAATAATCGTGTATTGAAAATTAACAAATTGAAATTTCAACCATTTATAAATTAGTTTATACATGGCTTGATAAAAATTAAAAAGACATTGTCCTTATTGTGCCACATTTCCAAATCATAAAAAATTTATTATATTTACATTAGATTTTATATTGAAATGGACTGTTTAAGTAATGCAATTGTGGAAACTTATTTAAATCAAAAACATAAGTAAAAATCTGAGTATTTCATTGTTTATTCAATTTATTTATAAGTAAATTATAAAATTAAAGCCTTATGTTGTCCGTTGCGAGAGGAATTTTCAATAAAGATTGATTTACTCATTTCCATAACGGGACTGTTGGCACATGTTAATTATGTGGAATCCGTGGTGGATATTGTACTGACGTTAGCAATTTTATTTACAGCGTGAATAGCATGAAAGAAAACGTGTGCATGAATACATATCGCAAAATGCAATATATTCTTGAAAGAAAAAGTGAAAAGTGTAGTTTAAACCAAATATAAATAGTTGCACAGATGCCAACATTCATTATCAAGAAGACTATTATGTCGAAATTATTACCATTTTTAATATTTCCATTTTTATGTTTTTATATAGTTCTCTATAGTACAAACAGAGTCCTAAAAAACTTTCTAAATCTTTTAAAGTTTAAACCGACGTATTTCTAAATATTAATTCGAGTATTTGGTTTTAATTGATGTATATATATAGCATTATTGTAAACAGAGAAGAGAAATTAAAAAATGTCAATTGGACTTACACAAGTTAAATTTGTAACACCTTCCCTTAAAGTATAAGGCATTAAAAGCTTTCATTCATTTTTTAACTTTTCCCTAGTTCTACATGTTTAAACAGTAAAATGTATTATTTTCCCGTTATTTGGAGCCAACTTAATTTTTTTTCAATTACCTTTTTACGCCATGGCCCCTAAGCTCCCAAGTTTCTTTAATGATGTGTCGTAATGAAACTGTACAATATTCTTTAGAATATTGTTGAAATAATCTCAAATTGAAAACAAACAAAAAATTAATTTATTTTTACTGCATAGTATTAGTAACCATACTGCATAGTAACCATAGATACGAATGAAAACATTTTGATGCACGGTGCCCATACTCAGTTGCATTTTAAACGTTAGAATTTGTGTCAAGAATTACAGAGATTAAAATAAATCCAGTAATCCACCACTAATTGCTATTGAAGCAATTGACAGAAGGTAAAGCAATGTGCAATTGGATTAACATATTATATGACATTATACAGAGCGTCCTCAATAATTTTTTTAAAAATTTTTTAAGGTTTTTTTTGAAGAACAAGATTACAATACCATCTCATCTTTATTATCTCTTATTTACCTCTTATTTATTTTCATCCAACTTCTGTTAAGGGTAATCACATATAAAGAGACACTTTATTTTTTGCTTGCAAATGAAATAAATAAAATGCTGAAATTTTTATTGTTTGAAATAATGTAGATAAGAAACTTTCGGGTATTATTAGCCATTCATGCTAACGAAGACTGTAAGAAATATTAAATCGTCATGCTTGTGTATCGACTGATCAATTACGATATATGGACACTAAACATATTTTAGTTGTCAGTAATGATTTTCTATTAAATTGTATTAAACAAAAATCAAAAATTAGTTGATTCAAACGCCTTTAAAAAAAATAAAACAAACAAAAAATAAAATCAAAACAAACAAAAAATGATATCTCTGCATAAAGCTTATTATAATTATACCTGAGAAAAACTATGGCGAATCTCCTATTAAATTATACTAGCCAATATGGATGAGTGAGTGCAATAAATATTGTACCTACGTTACATTAACATTAACTAAATTGCATTGAAATTTTAAAGTTTCCAGTTTTATTAGAGTCACGTCGTGGACATTTATTGTCTATGATACTTATGCAGGGACACAGGGATCCATATATTTGTTGTAGTATATTGTAAAATATAAAACTAACTTTATTGAAATAATTATTTGTAAAAAAGAATATTTTTCATTATTAATAAAATATATTTGGTGAAAATTGTTTTCATTTATCTTATCTTCCAGTACTAATATTTCACCAAAAAAAAAAAAAAAACCTACGAATAAAGGTATCCAATATCGGCTGAAATTCAACATTAAAATGCCTTTTATTTATTTTATTCAATTTTATGATTATTTTAATATGAATAAAAAATAAACACTTTTGAACTCTTAGAATGTTTTCGAAAAAATCAAAACAGGCTTTTATAAATACAGTTTACTCAGCTTCTACAGGAGTTTTTTTTTTTTTATATACCAAAAAAGTTATTTTTTCATGCTATACATTTCTTTTACTCACGAAGGTTTGTCTTCTTCACTAAAATGAAGATTTTGCAAAATAATCCGAGTCCAATTATGTTTGTTTTATATATATTTAAAAAAAAAAAAACACACTTCTGGAATTATCTGATTGTTTTCGAACAATGCTTCGTTTTCGTGCTAAAAGCGGTTTAAATTCGGAATACAGTCACCAAAAAACCTCAATTTGATAAGAAAAAAAATAATAGCAAGCAAACTAAATCGATTACATGTAAATATTACTTCTTACAACTACTAAGAATAAAAATAGGTTAATAAACATCGAGTATACCATATTTAAAAATGGAATTTTTCGCTCTTTGAATACCTTTTGTTTATGGCTTGACAATGGAGCATTTCACATGTGTTCAAAACTGTTTTTGTCTAATATACATAAAACAATCAGTAAAATAAACCCAAACCTTATAGCCCAACATAAAAATACGGGGAGTTGTAAAAGAAAATTACACCAAACATTGGTGTTGGCAACACCTGGTTCCTTCATGTTTAAGATATTCTTCACGCAATCCAGTGACACAGAGCACGAAGACTGTTTTGATACTCATACTCAAGTCCTTTCATATCCTGTTCTAAAAAGCAACAAGAAAATGTTATCTTATCAATTGTTTTTAATTACCTTGTTTTAGACATTTGTAAACAGTTTATTTACAAATACCATCATAAAGAACATCTCAAATTATTGTCTCATCGTCTGTCAATCATCTGTGCTTATTAAGCTATCCATAACCGTGATTTCAATCACAGGAACAGTATCTAGTTCTTCATTTCAATTCGTTAGTCCCAGGCTTTTGATGCCGATTACACGAATTATCCATAAGAGAAAAAGAAAAGAGCACAAGAGTGGAAAATCAGCCGTAATTTTCGAAAAAGAAATTTAATCTATTTAATCTACTTTCGAGAAAGAAATTTAAAAAAAAAACCGCATAAGAACCGTAAAAAGGAGCAAAACATAAAGGAAAAAAATTAAGAGAAATAAAACTGAATTATATAGTGAAACAGAAGACACTGAATGCCGTTATGCCAGGGTTATACTATGAATATTGTTAGGGATGGATTACCTGTCTGTAATGCAAGGTGTGTACATTGCTGCGGCGCTAGTGATGTCTAAAATGTTCAAAACTGCTGTACCCCATATTGTCCATAGAGGAACCCCATTTTATTCTCAGTGTATGGTAAGGTGGTGCTAAAGACTTTTTAATTTTTATTTCTCAAAATGAAAACTTTTGTTAGTTTGAATTGTATTGTTAAATAGATGGAAGACTGGTTAAGTAAATAAATGAAGTTCTTAATTTCTGTGATATATATTTTAATTTTTATTCGACTTTAAACATAACGGTAAACGTTTTCCTCCCGTATTCTCAACCTCTAGATATACAATATTTATTGTAATTAAACTGTAATCACAAACTTTTCATTAGTTAAAAATGTATACAGTTTGTTTCAATTTTAGACTCTTTAAATCAATAAAAACATTGAATAAATAATTTAAAATGATCATATATTTATACAAAATTAATTAATGTGTCTCAGGATTGTATATAATAATTATACTATATATACACTATACAATCAGGAGATTCATTTCAATCATTATTATAAACGTACTTAGTAATTATTATTTTGGTAATTTATTTCGCGTGAATTTGGTAATTAAATCCCATGCACGTTTTGGTTGATCCATTGGCACCATATGCCCAGCACCAATAACCATAACCTCTGTTAAAGGTCCAGCACTTTTAATATAACCAGCTACATCGTCATCAACTTTCCAAATAAATCGTTGTGCTTCGTTGTATTCATCCATATGTTCAAAAGTCAATGTTTTTATTAAATTAACACTCATAACGTATGGTACAATAATATCCAATTGACCATTATATATTAATACTCTGTAATTTTTTGCCAATAATTCTTCTAAATGATTTTTCTCTGATTGTAGTATATTTACACCTAGTGTTTCTTGAACTTTTACTTGATCTAATTGATTACTATATCTTGTTAAATTTCCGACATGTATCTGTTTACGGACAGAAGGCTTTTGAAGATATTTGTCTATCCGTTCACGATATTCAGTGGATGGCCGAGAATGTAAGATATTATAGACATTAACATAGCCAGTAACATTTGCAAACAGTGTGGTATTTAGGAATGGATTCGCCAAAAATAGACAGGGATGAATAATTTCAAAACCACCCGATGATGTGGAATTGTTTTTGGTCAAAGTTTCTATAAGATCTGAACATTCATGTTCTTTTTTTGTAAAATTTTCTTTAGTAACCGCATCTACAAATCCTTGTTGATATAAATAATCACCATATCCCTTTAATTGCACATATGGATCGATTAATCCATTACCAATTGCTGCACCTTTAAAATTTTTAAATTTACCATTTTTAATAATTAAATGTCCCAAATTCGGTAAATATTTCCCACCATATGATTCACCCGTTATATAAAAATCATTATTTTTCAAATTTGGCCACAATTTAAAAAATTGCTCCAATGCCTCATGTAGATTTTTCGACACATCATCGGTATTTTTTGAATATCCTTCTTCGCTATCAGTGTAGCTGAAACCTGTACCCACTGGACTATCTATATAAATTACATGATGATTTTTGGTCCAATAATATTCACGTGACTCCAATTGAATATCTTCGTTAACTTTGAATGGTCCATTTTCTTCAAATAATCCGATAAGTGATGATGAACCTGGCCCACCATTTAACCATAATAATAATGGAGCAGTTTCTGGTTCCTGTTCAGCCACAAAATACCAATGAAATAATGTTGAATTATATTGTTTATTAACTGTAAACAATCCTGCATAGTTCTTAACATTGGTAAGTGATTCATACGATGATTCTAAATTGACTCGAGATAATTCTTTTGCTTTTGTAATATTCTCTTTTATTAATGCTGTTAAATATAATGGTTCACCATATCTAAACCAAGAAATTGACATGTTGAACTCACAGTTGACTGTTAAAATAGCCAATATTATCATCAGTCTCATTTTGAATAAAATTAATACTTGGTATCATAGGTACTAATTATAAATAAAAAAAGATTTTGTTTTTATACTCAAATATAAAAATGTTGAAATAACGATTAGATAAGCTTATTGCAATGTACATATTTGAAAGAGATTTACTGAATAAACACAAACTCCGTTATAATATCACTTTCGCTTTTTCGCTAATTGATGGTATTATAGAACATAAAAGAATGGTAGACCTTTCACACTTTTTGTTCGTAATTTTACTCCCTTAGGTAGGTACATAATATTCGAAAAACGTTAAAAATGTATCAGCTATCTATTACCTAACATGCTTTCAAAAAATTGATGAAAAAATATATTTATTTATAAAATAATTGAAACTTTTAACTTTGTCTAATTTTTACAAATTTTTTAAACATTACGAGTACACTTTTGATTTATAAATTTATTATGAAGTAAGGAATAATTATTGTATTATTTTGGAAATATTATAAGGAAAGCAGGTAAGATTATTGTGAATGAAGAAACTGTGGATGGAGTTGCTAAATAGTTTAACGATATTTATAATTTCAAATTAAAATAAAGGTATGTTATTCAGATCCTTTGTAAAATTTTGGTTTTTAATTTATTTTTAATTTAGATCAAAATTGTAAAATTTGGGTTTTTAATTTATTTTTATCAATTTTATGATCTGTATTGGTAAGATGAATGGAGAAGTTAAAGTGAAAATTAGACAAAAGTTAAAAGTTTTCATTATTTTATAACAATGGATATTCACAAAATCAATTAAATACATTTATTAATATTAATAAATTTTTATGATACTGTGTTATATTGTTATAATATTTATTACATACTTAATAAGCCAGAGAATGTAAAAAAGTGGTGGAACAGCTCCGATTTTAACATTCATGTTTGTACATGTTCCTAAGTCTTTCAGGAACATATATTACCATTTACCTCTTCCTCACTAAGAATATTGAGAATTAGTGGTACACTACCTATAATTTTGAATTAGGATAGTGTACCCATACCAAATAGTAATAGTGATAAAGAAATTTAAAAATCAAAATTTTACCACGAAAATTTTCTCTCGGGTGTTTTTAGGATCGATGTATTAAACAATAATAAATGAAAGTTTCGGAATCTTATTAACGACGAACAATAAAAATTGACGCAAGAATTGAAGTTAAATAACTATTAATTTTATCAGTGACTAAATTTTAAGCGAAATCATACCTTACAAATTATTTGCCAAAAAAATATAATTTATTAATTTACGAATGGATTTATTTAAATGAATTATGAATTTCATATTAAAACGAACAAGTAACGAACAAACGAAATATTAGAGTATGTACGAAGCCTTTTTCTTTTAACAGCTAAGTTTATCTCATATAATTATAAGTACATGGATATGGATGGCATTACAATATATATTTTGAACTCGCGTTTGAACTCGGTATGCTTTTAAAAAATTTTTAATTGTCCAGAAAGATTATTTTACAGTTTAATTCCAATAAGTACTGGATAGTTTTTATATTTTAGCAATAGTTTATAGATAGCAAGTTTTGATTTTTCAGTTTTCCTTGTCTCGTATTATGGCCCATAAATTTCATTATTTTCAATCTTTTGTAAATTTTTGTAAATAAATATTATGAGTTCATTGTAATATAATAATTATAATAAATATTTATTTTACAGCTATTACAATGGTACACAAAACGTTAAAATTCTCATTCATTCAATATGCATCCATAATAAAAAGATTTAAATTATTCAAATATGATTTTAAATGCTATAAAAAGATTAAACATGAGCTGAACAAATCTTTTTAGAAGAAGCTGACTGACTTAAGGACTGACATATACAGGGCCTTGAAATTTTGCACAAGGTTTCCTTTTACAAGGCAAGGGAGCACTTTTGAGAATAGATTTTTGAAAATGCACTCTTAAAGTGGGTACAGTTGGTATGAAATCTTTCTGTTTTCGAAGTTATAGTTATAAAGGTTCTTCATTGAATTTCATGAAACGCGTGTAAAATATTTTTTTGGAAATCTGCCCATAAGGGAATAAAATGGGCTAAAAAATAAGTATGAAAGTTCTTAGATTTTAAATTTTATTATATTTCGTATCAGTGTTAAACTGAGCGATGTATTAGTATTGAAAATGAAAAGAATGATCCAATATTATTGAATTTAAAAAAATTAATTTTTATAGCCTAATGACCTCAAAACAAAAAAAATTGCTTTTCCCTATAATACTAAATTTTTGTCCAATTTTTTGTCCAGGAACACTATCCGATTTAAACTTGGCTGTTTACTATGTTTTTATTAATTCATGTCACATTTATGTGATATTCATTCACTGTTGTCTAAAGTTGATAAATATAGAGTTACATATATGTACATATATTGTACAGTTCCAATAATATTATATACAAACAGGTAGAATTGTTAACCTTAATTTTTTTTTTTTGAGTCGGTTAAAAATAACAATTTTGATGAATATACAAATATAGATTTTAAATAATCGGATGTCATTATTTCGATATAGGTAATTGCTTTATTTTCATTAAATATCTTCAGACTATATAATAATAACAAAATTTATACCTAATCCATTCATAATTCTGAAAATGTCCGACTATTGATAATTGTTTTTAATTAGTAATTAATATATTTTTATTAATTTGATTTTAATAACATACACAAATATTTATGAAATTGTTTTTCCACTTAAATACAATTTATATTTATTGTAAATACATAAAAATTTTCCAAAACAAAACTTGCACCGGTTCAAAAAACAAAGAACTAAAAAGTAATTGTTAAAAACTTTTATAAATACTCACGCGATGAATTATTAACTTTCTAGATCGGACCTATCGGAATTCGAAAGGTAATTAGCCCCAAGGAAATTATAAGAGTTTTTAATTTAATAATATTCTTTACTTTTTATTTCCGGTTTTTTTGAGTATAATTTTTTTTTTTTTTTTTTGGTAAATTTGTCTATTTATAAGTTTATGGACTGCATATTTAGAGTATTTTATGAATACTAATGATTTTAAATAGTTAAGACATTAATACTCAACCATAATTCGAATATCTCTACAATTGACACTTTTAGTTCTTATTTTCACTTGAAATAAAAAAATTAAATTTAAAAAAATAGTCAATTAAATATTTAAAAAATCAAATCTTTATTCTAAATAAAATATATGATAGTGTATATCTTTATCTGAGTGATTCGCTACAAACATAAATAAATTATTTATAAACCTAATTTTAAATTTTTTATTTTGGTAGTTTATTTCTTGTAAATTTAGTAATTAAATCCCATGCACGTTTTGGTTGATCCATTGGCACCATATGCCCAGCACCAATAACCATAACCTCTGTTAAAGGTCCAGCACTTTTAATATAACCAGCTACATCGTCATCAACTTTCCAAACTAAGCGTGGTGCTTTATTATATTCATCCATAAACGCAAAATTTAAGGTTTTTAAATAATTGACAGTTACAACATATGGGAAAATAATGTCCAATTGTCCACTATAAATTAATACTCTATAGTTTCTTGCCAATAATTCTTCTATGTGTTTTTTCTCTGACTCAAAAATACTAACTCCTAAATTTTGTTGAACATTTGCATGTTCAAAATGTCTTGTTAAATTACCAACATGAATCGATTTACGAACGGTTGATTTTGTAAGGTATTCTTCTCGTTGAGCTGTCTCTTCAGCTGGAGGTCGAGAATGTAAGATATTATAAACATAACCATAGCCAGTAGCATTCCCAAACAAAGTATTATTCGAAAATGGATCTATTATATCCCGACATGGTTGTAGAGGATTATCTGTTTTTTCCAACAATATGTTACAATTGCAATTACATTTATCTTTTGTTAACATTTCCACAATTTTTGAACACTTTTGTTCTTTTTCATCCATTAAATCTCTGGTAGCAGCATCCAAAAAACCTTGTTGGTATAAGAAATCAGCAGCACCTTTTACTTGTATCACTGGATCAGTAAAACCATTCCCAATGGCAACACCTCGGAAATTTTTAAATTTTCTTTTACATAGAATTAAATGTGCTAAATTCGGTATATATTTTCCAGCATACGATTCACCAGTTAAATATAAATCGTTGTTTTTCAAATTTGGCCAGAGTTTGAAGAATTGCTCCAATGCTTCGTGAAGATTTTTGGACACATCATCGGTATTTTTTGAATATCCTTCTTCGCTATCTGTGTAGCTGAAACCTGTACCCACTGGACTATCTATATAAATTACATGATGATTTTTGGTCCAATAATATTCACGTGGCTCCAATTGAATGTCCTCGTTAACTTTGAAAGGTCCATTTTCATCAAATAATCCGATAAGTGATGATGAACCTGGTCCACCATTTAACCATAACAATAATGGAGCAGTTTCTGGTTCTTGTTCAGCCACAAAATACCAATGGAATAATGTTGAATTATATTTTTTATTAACTGTAAAAAATCCTGCATAACTTTCAACGTTTCTTGCATGCGATGACTTTAAATTAACTTCTGCTAATTCTAGTGCTTCTGTAATATTTTCTTCTAATAATGGTGTTAAATATAATGGTTCACCATTTCTTGACACTGGAATTGTCAGTCCAACATTAAACTCACAGTAAAATGTTAAAATTGTCAATACAATTATCAACTTCATTGTAAACGTAATAATTAGTTCGATCAAATACTGGTTGTATATCGATATGCTATGCTTTTTATACTAAAAAAGCTGAACGTAATGATAAGATAAGCTATACAAGATTAACGAAAAGATGTTATTTTGTAAAAGCTAAATTTTTAATAAAAAGGATAAGAAATATTTGAATAACATTTTTAAATTCAAAGTTCTTACAAATGTATCCAAACATGAGCCATTTGACTTTTTTTGTTTATCTTAAATGATTTTTGATAAATGTTCATGTAATTTTCAACCACCTAACTGTATTATATTTTTAGCCAACCACATCAATTTAGAAATTCTACAAAATCTTCATCGAAAAGTATTGATTTCAAAAAAATGTTTGATACGGAGTTGTGAAAGAATGGGACATGTTGTCACAAAATAAAAGACGGTTTTTCTTCTAATAACTATTAAGGTATATTAACGGGACTCTTGCGTTAGCATCAAATTGATCAAAATCGATCTATATCAAAATCCACAAAAATATTCGGTATATTGTTTATAAAGAGGGTGTTTAATACTATTCAATGGCCACATTTTCATGATCACGTTATTTAAAGAATTGATTGATTATGTTCGACGTTCTGATGATCCCATTAATTAGGTCATGTTTAATAAAAATATTAGGGCATCTGCCAAGCCAAAAATCTATGCGTGTCTTTTTATGTACGGTAAATGAACCTTAAAGGCAAAGAATAATTCTGGCGATTTTAGAAATTTGCTAGATTTTTAAAATATCTATAAGTATTGTAAGAAATTTTGTTTGTTTGAATGCAGTTTAGTAGATTATTGAAAAAAC
The DNA here is from genome assembly GCA_020423425.1 of Chrysopa pallens. NCBI lineage: Eukaryota > Metazoa > Arthropoda > Insecta > Neuroptera > Chrysopidae > Chrysopa > Chrysopa pallens. The sequence continues at coordinate 86,917,751 of CM035593.1, forward strand.
CGAAGAAAAACGGTTTATCATCACTTAAACCGGCCCTATTTTGTTATTTCCGAAATTCATTCCGGTTCAAATAAAATTCACACAAAATCAATGGCTTCATTTTCTGGAAAAAATGTCTTTAAAACAGTATCTACATCACTTATGATATACCTACTTATGATATAATTTCCTTGGAAAAAATAATTAACGATACACAATTCAATTAGAGATATATATATTGACGATATCCATTTTCCAAATGTATCAAAGTGCTTTGATGAACATTTAAATAAAGTTTTTCGAAAATTCCATTATAAATTAAATACTGACGTAGTCAAAATGCGATTATTGTTATTTTAGATAGAGCTTGCAGAAGAGTGGAGAATTAAAAATACAAGTTTTCTTATTTGCATCAATGATTTTCTGTACAGAGGAGATGAAAATTGTAAAACAATATAGTAAATATCCATAGCGTATCACATTTAATTCAACGTGTTAGAAAGTTCCGCCAGCGTAAATATTGATGGATAGTTGAAAACACTATAATTTTGTAATATAATAATTATAGATAGGCAATTTGCACACGATAATAAAAAATATTATACATAAAAAAAATATCTGTAAGCTAGTTAGACAACTTGTTGTTCAAAAATAAAAAATCATAGACTTTACTATTTTAACGATATGTTTATCACATCATTAAAAATTAACACATTATTTAAAAAAATTGTTTATCATTAATTAAAACAAAAATTGTATTAAACAATAGTTCACTTCCTTGTTTAAACGCTGTAGTATTAGTATTGGTGGAGGGGAGGCAAATGCTTGGCACTACTTGCATTCTATGTCTCTTTTAACGACCCATTTTTATAACAGCCCATTGCCACAATTAATTTTTATGATGGGATTATAACCTCCGAAATCTGCGTTTCAAGTTCTTTAATTGAATAAATTTTATGTTGAAATCATGAATTTATAATTCTTAAATACCATATTTAGCCCATTAAGAAGAATCCTTTTTATAGCTTTTGAAAATGATTTTCGGTAGGCAATTACTTTTTGAGCTAAAAATAGTGTAACTCTTCTACAGCTTACATACTAAATTGGTTAAATCTTAACCACGAGAAATTTTGTGTTTAATTGTTTTTTAAAATATTTACGTCTAGCCAAAATTTCTTAGCATCCTATCTCCGTAATCCCCTTTCCTCTCAGTGTCGCTCGTGGAGTGACACACACGAGTTATAGAGTACGTTCGTAAGCTAATTCGCTCCTGTAATAATGACACATGTAACAACAGTGAAGTGTCAAAATTGTTGCAATCTTATCTGCGGTAATTACAAATATTCGCTTATTTAGGTGACTGCGGATCTTTCGCGAGTATTGCCTCAGTTTTTTGGCTTTTTACTTTAAATAAGCCAAAAAAAATATATTATTATTTTCTTAAAAGTTTTTCTTTTATAAACATTAGACGAAAATTCTTCAAACCAAATTGAAAACTATTCGTTTGCTCTTAGAAGTTTATAGATTTTCTGTCTTAATTTCTGAAATAAAAATATTAAATAATTCAATAATATAGGATAGTCAAATTTAATAATAAATAATGTAATACAAATATTATGATTTCAAAAATTATAGTTTTGATACAAAGGTTACGATTACAAAAATTTATAATTTTGTATACATAAAAATAACAAATTTGAAGGATATACAAATATACAATTTAATTAATATGATGTTATTATTTTCATATTTAGGTAATTATTCTATTTTCGTTAATTATCTTAAAAAAAATGTAAAAACATTATTTATAATCCTTTAAGATTCTTAAAATGTCCGACTATTGATATTTGTTTATAATTAGTAATTAATTTATTTTTATTAATTTGATTTTAATAACATGCACAAATATTTATGAAATTGTTTTCTTTCTTAATTGAAATTTTTATTTATTGTTAATTACAGTACATAATAAAGATAATATTAATTATTTAACACGTGATGAAAACAACTATCTGTTAATTGTTTAAATACCCGGCATATGGTTAAGCATCAATGTTTGGAATTTAAATATTTTTAACTACCTGCGTATTAGGGTACCGGACTTGAAAAACTGATAAACAAAAATTGGAAAGGCCAACTTTGTGGTAGCCATCCAATTTTCGAAGACATACTACAGAAATTATTATGTGAAGTATGATCTTCTCTCACCGGCTCAGATTGACTACTTAAACAGGGAGGTTGTGGGTTCAAACCTGGCAGTGGCTGATGGTTGATTATAATTAATGTGGCGGGTAAATGATCATATAGTTGTTGGTTGGATAAGAAGGGATTTGAAAGACTCCATTTCCATTCACATCAAGAACTTAATGTAATATCGGATGTTGTTTAAAATAAATAGAGATTAAAAACAATGATGAAGGTGAACTCTGTTATAATGTATTTGATTGAACAACGGAGGTAAACCCTATTAGTATTATTTTGACGTTTACACAGGTACCAATTTTAATGGGGTGGAGAAATAAATTTTAGACTGACTCCTAAGTTGTGATATTTTTATATGTTTTACCACCAAACGTTTTCATATCGTTTACACACTTATTACTTGCGATTTAAAAGTATCAATTTTAAAATTAAAAAATTTTTTTTTGAATTTATACTCTACATGTGGGTCAAACATCCTCAGTTGGTTTTTGAGATTAGATTCGTGTTTTGCGATCACAAAAAATTATGAATTTATTTTATTTATTTCAATTACAATTATTTATATATCTTTTTTTTCACTTTTCAACAACTAAGGTCATACAGTGACTACATTGGGGATAATTCTATATAACAACAGCACACAGCAATTCTATGCCGGTCACCCATCCAAGTACTAACTGTGAATAATGTTGCTTAACAAATTTTAATTAAAATCCATTGGACATACAAAATATTTTTGTAGCTGTGAAATTTATACTTTCCCAGTATCTATAAAATTGCTACATCAATAAATCAGCATATGCTATATTTTCATATGCATCTAGAAAAAGTAACAAAACAAAAGTGACACCTGAATCCTTCATAGTTATTTTTAATTATTAAATCATTGATAAAAATCATTGATAAAAATTATAGATAAAAATCGGTTTTACCGATAGATTTGCATATACATTGTATAACTAAACAGAGAACGAATGAATTTTCTTTCATCGCGTGCATCTACGTCACTCGATGACAACAAGACTGACTTATTACATCTAAAACAGGCCGCTGTCTATCATTTAATGCCTTGTTTAAATTCTACTATATAAGTGCTCGTAACATTTTATAATATTTGAATAACGTAAGTGTATTAAGACCAAATTTTTACTTTATTTTATTATTGTTGTTGTAATATTTTTGTTAATTGTTGAGTGTGTGATAAGAATTGTTAAGAATTTTGGGTTTTTGCTTTATGGTATTTCTAACGACATAACTATTAATTTTAACGATTATTTTCAAGTTGTATAAACCGCCAAAGCTGTCAGCTGCAATAAATTTCCGAAGTTGGCAATATTTAATACATGAAAGATAGGAATTTATAGTTTTTTGTACTGATTTTTTTAAACATTTATGCTATAGAAAATAACTTTACAAATATTTATGTAATCAAGCGGTATCGTTACAATTACGATTTGTATGTAAACAATGTAAATAGCTGAAGTGATGTGTAATGTCTGAAGTACAATGGACACAGATAAGCAATGTGTATGATCTATTCGTTAGATGGACTTCACCAATACATTTACTATTTAAAATTTTACCTTCTCTCTCATGTCGTAAGAAATACCTTTAAACTTTAATCGTTCCATGGACAGTTCCATGGCAACTTTCTTTCAAAAAAGGATAAAATTTTCCACAAATTGGTCTGTAGAACAATATCAAAAATGGTAATCACATCGGTCTTCATACGAGGTTATTCTATTTTATATTTTGCAAGAACCCGAATATATCAGGGACGGAGCGAGGATGGGGGGCAGGAGGTTTGGGCAGACGACTCCAGGTGCCAGACGGTGCCAGAGGCTAGAAAAATTATTTCTATGATTATTGACATGTAGATCGGGGAGGAATGCTGGATGCAACTTTTGCTCCGGGTGACATAAAGTGTAGATCCGTCCCATTAAATTTAAAGTGCTAAATAGAAATAGTAGTTTTAAAAACACGCTAAGAATGGACAAAAAAATACATGTAATTTTTTTTAATTGAATTAAAATAAGTATTAAACGAACAATTACTTATTACATCAACTTGTGAAATTTGGTCTCCTTTTAAGGTTGTAGAGCAAATTCTCTTAAAGAATGCATTATTTTGATTTCAAAATCTTTTCGAAAATAGCTGTTATAACGCTCGAAAGCAATATATACTTTTGTTTTTTTGGTTTTTTTTTTTTTATTTAGACCACTAGGCGACGAAAATATGCTTTTATATACGAAGGTAAGTTTTTAAGACGTTAATTGAAAATATAGGTATTTTCAATACCGCAATATTATTATCACATTACCGGAGATTATATTTAAGAATTATATTTAAGAAACATGGCTCTGGATTAGAAATGGTAAGAATTATAGTTGTAGGCTTGAAAATTATCTTTTTTTTTCTGTAGATTAGAAATATTTATTTTTGTTAAATAGAAAATGGCAAACTTTAATGGCAAACCGATGCAAAATTTTGTAAAAATACAAATCAATCTAGAAAAATTTTTTCTTTGTCAGGGCTAAATTCGAAAAAGGCATCAGTTTCTTCTAAACTTTCCAAAAACACCCATTATTTTTGAGCACATGAGGCCTTTAATAGGAATCCTAACAGCTACTTTACCACCAGATTGTTTGGCTATAGTCAAAATTTCCTACAGATTTTCCAATTTCGGTGGGGTATAATATGGTTTTAATTCATATAATAATTTTTAAAATAATTTGTAATTATGTATACATTTAAAAAGTTTTCACTTTTTACATTAGTCTACTACTGGTCTTTGTACTAACGTCGTTGGTGGACCTGAGAGACAACTGTGAGTAATAACATCTAAACTTTTCGAGTACGACCATTTTGATTGCAGCAAATCGACAGTATCTTTTCATTACACCAGTATATTGTTTTAAGTTTACCTATAATGAATGTTCGGCACTTGTTTAACGAAAAAATTATTCTTAAGTACGTACTTATACTTTACTAAATAAAAACAGTCAATTAAATATTAAAAAAAAAAATTTATTGTAAAAAAAATATAATAATTTGTCTCATTTTATGAGAGATTCGCTATAAATTAAAAAAAATTATTTATTAACCTATTTTTATTTTGGTAATCTATTTCTTGTAAATTTAGTAATTAAATCCCATGCATGTTTTGGTTGATCCATTGGCACCATATGCCCAGCCCCAATAACCATAACCTCTGTTAAAGGTCCAGCACTTTTAATATAACCAGCTACATCGTCATCAACTTTCCAAACCAAGCGTGGTGCTTTATTATATTCATCTATATACTCAAAGTTTAAGGTTTTTAAATAATTGACAGTAACAACATATGGAAAAATTATATCCAATTGTCCACTATAAATTAATACTCTATAGTTTCTTGCCAATAATTCTTCTATATGTTTTTTCTCTGATTCCAAAATACTAACTCCTAAATGATGTTGAACATTCAAAGGATCAGAATATCGTGTTAAATTACCTACATGAATAGATTTACGTACTACTGATTTTGCAAGGTACGCTTCTTGTTGAAAATCCTCTTTAGCTGGAGGTCGAGAATGTAAAATATTATAAACATAACCATACCCAGTTGCATTCCCAAACAAAGTATTATTTGAAAATGGATCTATTATATCCCGACACGGTTGTAGAGGATTGTCTTCTGTTTCCAGCAATTGCAGTTTATTTTGATTTACCATTTCTACAATTTCTGCACACTTTTGTTCTTTTTCATCCATTAAATCCCTGGTGGTAGCGTCCAAAAAACCTTGTTGATATAAGTATTCAGCAAGCCCTTTTACTTGCATTGCTGGATCGGTAAAACCATTCCCAATTGCTATTCCTTTAAAATTTTTTAATTTTCTCTTACGAATAATTAAATGTGCTAAATTTGGTAAATATTTTCCAGCATACGATTCTCCAGTTAAATATAAATCGTTGTTTTTCAAATTTGGCCACAATTTAAAAAATTGCTCTAATGCTTCGTGTAAATTTTTGGACACATCATCGGTACTTTTCGAATACCCATCTTCGCTATCAGTGTAGCTGAAACCTGTGCCGACTGGACTATCTATATAAATTACGTGATGATTTTTGGTCCAATAATATTCACGTGACTCCAATTGAATGTCCTCGTTAACTTTGAATGGTCCATTTTCTTCAAATAATCCTATAAGTGATGATGAACCTGGTCCACCATTTAACCATAACAATAATGGAGCAGTTTTTGGCTTCTGCTCAGCCACAAAATACCAATGGAATAATGTTGAATTATATTTTTTATTAACTGTAAAAAATCCTGCATAACTTTCAACATTTCTTGCATGCGATGCTTTTAAGTTAACTTCTGCTAATTCTATTGCTTCTGTAATGTTTTCCTCTAATAATGGTGTTAAATATAATGGTTCACCATATCTGGACCCAGGAATTGTCAGTCCAACATTTAATTCACAGTAAATTGTTAAAATTGTCAACACAATTATCAACTTCATTGTAAAAATATAAATTATTTTGATGTATTAAAATACTGGTTGTATATCAATAAACTTTGCATTTTATACTAAAAAAAGCTAAACCTAATGATAAGATAAGCTATATAAGATTAGAAGGAAGATACTATTTTTTATTTATTAAGTATTGGCAAAAATTTTGTAATAATTCGAATAAGAATTAGTCGAGGACAAATTTTATGATAATTTTTTATTCAAAATTTTTGGAATTATATCTATGAGTCATTTGACTTTATTATATTTATTATTTTTAAAGTCATAGAGAAAGAATTTATTTTATTTTTTAAGAATGAATTATTTAAATAGTTTTTACAAGAGAACATTTTGAGGGCAAATTTTAATAATTGAAATGCTGTTACTCAGGCATAATAGTTGTATACATCCTAATAAATTATGTTTCTTTACACGGGCTAATAATTAATCAATAACCGCTAGAAAATGCTTTGTTTATAGTAAAAATTAAAATCAATATCTTATAGAGGAAATTAAATATATTATGACTAATTTGTAGAGATAGTTCTACACCTGCTTAAATATATTAGCTAAAATTAATATTATCAATATTAATTTATTCGTCACGTATACACAAGCCTACTCCCAAAATCAAGCGTGCCTAAAGAAGTTTAAGTTCAATTACAAAGCCACAATTAAAAAGAAGCATATCTAACACTCATTCGTGAATTTAGAAAAGTAAGTTCTTTCTAAAATTCTATTGAAAAAACACTCAGTTATCAAAATTGTCAGGTAATTAATTATTTATATTCCTTCCAAATGCTTTCCTAAAGTGGTATATTTTGTTTCTAAAATCTCTAAAACTGAATACAATTTGTTGAAAATCAGATTTAAAAAATTTTCATTAAATCTCTAAAAATGAATAAATTTATGAAACTCATCATATAAGGTTTTTCAATGACAATGAATCAAAAATTTTAACAGTGTCAGATATTACTTTAACTGCACATATATGCGTAGCAAAAATGATCTAAATTGCCGTGTTTATTAGTAATTTTCTCAGGTATAGTAAGGTCACACTTATTGTGAAAGTATAAAAATAATAATTATACAAATAATAATTACAAAAAAAAAATAACAATTATAACAAATACTTCAGAAATGTATTTGTTTTGATGAATAAGATAAGACAAGTTATTTGTTTATGACAAACGAAATATATTAGAAAAATATTATGAATAAAAATTGCTACTAAGTATTTTTTAACGAACAACTACAAACGTAATTGAAACGATAGTAATATTAGCTACATTATATAGAATTGAACGATTAGACTAAATTTTTACAAACCCAATAACTGACAATTTTCTGGGAAAAAATTGATTAAAAATAGTAGATATTTACGTCATTACTAACATACTTGGTTATTCATCTTCAAAATATTAATTAATTGAATACACCATTCATTATTATTATCTATTTTGTAGGTACGTATTTAAATAATCTTAAAAATGTAAACATTTCCGTGTAATTCACTAAAATAGATAGCATGGAAGTTACAAAACATTTGATGTGGGTATGACTTTCTTGTACTTAGAAACCAGTAACATTACTTTTAATCCTTTATTCACAAAATTTCAAAAGAAAAACTTTAAAAAAAATAATTATGAAAAAATGTTCGAATTTTAGGGAAAATGGAAAGTAGTCTTATATTAATTCAAATTCGAAAAATGGAAAAAGCCAAGCAAATTATTTTTTACTTAAAACTTATTATTAATTTCACGTTTAATTAAAGCAAAACTATAAATCAGTATACCGTTTGAATGAAGGAAAATGATTTGATTGTCTTTTGTATGTATGCTTTAAATTGGAATGTTGCTAGATAACAATGAAAGGATTGGCTAGGCTTGATAAGGTTCTTTCAGCTTTCACCCAAGAGAAAATAAATGTAAAATCATATGAGCTATAAAGGTTTAGGTACAGCTTGTAACAACCGTCTGTAAACGTAGTTTTTTTTTTAATGGGGTGTTAAAAATAATATCAAAGCACAGGATGAATAATATCAACAACCAAAAAAGTACCACGCAGGAAAATTATATGCTTCGACTCTGTTAATCATAAGATCGAAGACATTTTTAATTTAAAAAATTTTTGTATATTTTTAAAAAATGCAAGTTCTTATTGATTTTTATAAATATTTATTAATCGTTATGTATTAAATATTAATTAAATAATTACATTATTTATAGAAAAAAAGTAAATAATAATAATAATAAAAATTGTATAATATCTATATCGGATAGAGCAGAAAATAATAATAATAATAATAAAGATAATATTAATACTGAAAATTTTATTTAGTTATAGCACGGAATTTATCCAAACATTGGGACCAATTTGAAATTGAATACAAAAATTTAATTATTAAGTCCACTTTACTATTATTTTATTTTCAAAAAAAAAAAAAAAATTCCACAAAAATTTCAAAAAAATCATCTAAAAGTAACAAATCATTTTATTATTTTATCTATAAATAATGTTTTTATGACCAATTATCTTTCGAAAACACCTACGAATCATTTTTTGTTATAAACATTGTTTATGTCGCATGTAGAAATATTGTTTCTATATAAAAATTAAAAATTTTGTGTGTTTATCGATGTGTTTATATCGATTTGTTTATTGTGAACCATTAGTCCGATTTTTATGGAATTTTTATGCACATGTTTGAAATAGCTATACAATTGTCATTTAAAATTTTTTGAAGTGGATTTGTTCTGAAAATCGATATTCAGGAATGTGCCAAAAATCGGTCTAGTAAAATGCGAAGAAAATCAAGTCAGCTTATTGATTCAGATTCTTTTGATATTGAAAAGTAAAAAATTCACTTTGCGCTAATTCGATATTTAAATGGCGATAATTCGAGAAACGTCCATACTATTTTTGAGAAATTTTTTATATACATGTGTGACATATCTTTACATAATTAAAGTTTTATCCAAATTGATTTGTTTGGGAAAAAAATGGGAAAATGGAACAATATTATAGTCACCTTACTGTCAATGAAAATTTTATTAAAAATCAATTCAATCTGTTATACCCTTCTGGTTACTATTTAATATATATATATATATATATATATATATATTAATTATATTTATATATATGGCATATTTGTAAGGCAATTAAAAGATAATCGAATAAAAAAATTGAGTTAGGCTAGTTTTAGATATTCATGCGCCAAATCCTACTAAACTAATATTAAATCAAATAAACATTTTGCTTTATGCGCAAAAGTTCAAGATATTTTCAAAAAAATAAAGAGAAAAAATTTTTAAAGTGTTTGTTGTTTACAAATATTTCTAGTTACTAAAATGAATAGTGTTACTGAAATGTGTTTGTACAGTAATTACTTAATCTGTAAAAGAATTAAATCAATTTTTGTTATTTTGATTAGGGTTAATAATTGATAATTTGATAATATTACGTTTCAGCATATTTATTTTATTATTAAAGATAATAGGCCATTGAAATCTTATTAATAACTTTTATATATATTTTATTATTAATAATTATAACAGTTTTAAATATTTCTCATAGTATTTCTTGGATTCTGTTTGGTATTTTTACAAGCTTTTTTTGTGAGGTTTATTGCGTACCAATCACTTCAATTATATATAGTCTGAATGTTAAAAACGTTCAAGCATTAGGAAGAGTAAAATATATTGATTTCAAAATGTATTATTTTTAAAAGTATCGATAATAAAAAATAATAAAAATGTATAGTCTTTAATTTAGAGGCAACATATTTAGAGGTAAAAAAAAAAAATCTTAAGTTCTTTACGTTGTGACGTTGTTCAGTGTTATCTATTGAAGTCGAAAAAAGGCGGTTTGCAAAACGATTGGAAGATGTTTTTCATAACTTTCTGTCTGTTTGAAAGATATTTTAAGATTTTGATTCTTTTTAACGCCCTTAATTCAACAATACTAACGATAGCTATAAAAACAACGTTGATATTCAATGATTTCAGCTTAAATGAGGCTGCATTGACTTTACGCTAAATTTTAAAAAGTGAGTTTTTATGAATCAAATATTATTTGTATAAAAATACGGCAAATGCTATTAATCCCGTTCACCACACATAAGTATTGATTCATCGTTATATGACCGATAATTGCCTTTTTTCAAAAAAATGTGAGAGAATGAATGAGAGAAATTAAACTTTCTATAAAGAGTACATGGGCGTTTGTATTCTTTGCGACATATGATCTCAGTTTCAGCTCTATATTTTATGAAAGACAATCGACGAGGAAATGTTTACGAAATGAAAATTTATTCATGTAACTGTTTTCAAAAAAATGGCAATAATAGGCATACCCTAAAAACAGCGCATTCAAAGGTTTCAAAATTTATTCTCCGTGTAATATCGTTCCACTACTAAACATCTGAAAATTATTTAAACAAAATAAATTTTGTAAAACAATAATGTCATTATTTGAATTGTTTGATAAAATTTATATCTTAAGAATTCAAAAATTATTTTTGTTCCTGGTATGGAATTGATACGTGTTTACTTTCTTTATTTATTACATCAATTATTTTTATTAATTTATGTTTATAAAATAATAATTTTGTGCCGTTGTTCACGATTATCTAACGAAATACCAAGGATTTGTTCCTTGAAAATTAACATTTTGTCTCCTTGAATGATGTACACGATCCTTTACAACATGCTATGTGCTATGATCGATTTAAGTTCCAAAGAAGTTAAAACATGCCATTTTAAATTATGGTTTACCCGAATTCTACTGGTAATTTTTCTATTTATCTTTTTTATTTTTGTTTAATTTTTATTTTTTACTGTTTGCTTTTCGAAGTTAAACGACTTATAACACAAAACGAAGCATTTAAAAATAAATCCTAAGACTTCAATGGTGTTTAGTTTTGTTCAATTTACGTAAAACCTTCATTTGAATAGGTCTATTAGATTGACATTGACAGAATGCTGTGCTCAATTGTTAGACACTCAAGTCCATCCTGGTCGTGGTCTATAAAAATTAATTTTTATTGAATTGTTTGATAAAATTTATATCTTTATAATTAAAAAATGATTTTTGATTCTTGGTAATGGATATTTGTATTATTTTAAATTAATAATCAATTATTTTTATTAATTTCTATTTATATAATAATATTTTGGGCTTGCGAAATCGTAGTTATTTTTAAAATTAATAAATTTTGATGCATGTTAGTAAAGTATTTTTTCATAAATAGATTATGTATATTAAATGACGTCTGTAGACGAATACTCGATGTATGTAAATCAATTTAGCAATATTTTTTTTAAGTTTAATAAATTAAAAGAATTTGTGTGATTTTATTTTAAACTAGCTGACCCGACTGACGATGCCCTGTCTTAGCTATCCTGATAGTCTTCTACCACGGGAACTGACGATGCCCTGGCTTAGCTATCTTGATAGTCTTCTACCACGGGAACTGGCGATACACATGATAGGAAAGACAAAGAAATAAATTCGTTCAATGATCCAAATATCTTCGGGATCAAGATGAACGACTTAAAGTTATTGAATATGAGAATCACTGTATATTTGCCAATACTGCTAAGTGACCTACAAAACAATGAATCTTTCAGAAGAAGCAAACTAGGTGGGCTTCAAAATAAGTACTTGTTTATGTTGATAAATTTTAAAAAATAGTATTGTATTTTATTCGTTCCATCCCATATTCATAAAATGAATAATGTTTACATCTTGTCGTTGCAATTTCTGCATTATTGAGTCCACACTATTCGTAACCTCAACTAGTAACATCTTTTGATGGATTTCAAATTTACCGAAAATTTGTGGGATGCGATGTAACATCGTCGAGAGTAAACTTTTGTTACACGACGGTGTTAAGCGTTTCCGTCCGCACAAAGATTGTTGTTACCCATCAAAGTGGCGTTACGGTGTTACGTTACACGCGAGTGTTGCACGAGTGTTTGCAGTGTGTATGCAGCTATAGATTATGCAGTTTTTGCGTAACGATAAACTTGAAACTATAAATAATTATTTTAGCATGACAACTCATGAAATTTTTGGAAAAATTCTTTAATAATTATTTAATAACTAAATTAAGTCAGATAACAATTTTCAATTAATTGGATTAAAACTGAAAAGTAGGATCCAAAAAGATTAATATTATAATTTAATAGGAATTTTTCATAAGGATTTTGAATTTGAATTGTTTTTTGTATTAAATATTAAACACCTTCAAACAATATTTTTGATATAATTTATTACAAAAATTATAAATAAATAATCTGTCAATTATTTTATCAATCCTATAATCCGTAATAAATAATTATATGCTTAGATGTTTAGTAAAATAATCTTTTTTGTTTTGATAAATCATTTTAAATACTTATTCTTAAAAAAAAAAAAAAAAAACTAAAACTACTTATTCTTCTAGACCAATGTCAAACCGTTTTAAATACCATAATAAAGGATACATTTAAAGCAGTATACAAAATTTATTGCATGGCGTAGGTAATTAAGGAAAAATCGATCCAACTCCGTAAATGACCCGGAAGGATTGGACTGAAATATATACGTAATATTCGATTTTTGTTCGGTTAAAGAATGTTTTTTCGGTTAAACAATGTATCTTATCGAAAAACGTTAAATGTAAAAGTTGTAGATAATAAAATAGTCTAAAATTTCGTCAAAATTATCAGAAAAAAAGCAAAATACCGTTTTTTTAATTTTTATTTATAACCTTCTCAAAAATTTGTATATCTTCATAAAAACCGGTGAATATGTTAATTTGGTTTTACAAAAATGAAGACTAACTTTCAATCGAAAAATTTTTGATTGTTGAACTTTAAAAGTGCTCGTTTTGGTTGAAAACTCAACTTTTACATCCATTTAAAATATAGTTTATGTACAAAAATATCATTAAAAAGCAAAAAATTGAAAAAACTACATTCTTTTATTCTTCGTGAGTAATTCTTCATTGGCAGAATCGATCAAACTTTCGATCTCTTCAGGTTCATTTTTTATACATTCAATTTTTTGGAGTTCCCACCACAATTTCCGTCGCCAACGTTAAATTGTACCCTTTTTAGGATAAAAAGTACGTACCTGATTTTTTAACCCAAATTTTTTTAACATTCCTATGGCAGTTTAAACAATGTTTTCGAACTTTGAAAGGCGAGATTAGTTAAGTACATTACTTGTCAATAAAGAAAATAAATTTATGATTTTCACTGGAAAGTGTTTTAAAGTAGTATAAAATTTTATTTGCATTTTTTTTTAAAACTATATTATATTTTAATTTTATATTAAAGTTTAAATTTAAACTAAAAAAATTAGCAATGGTTAAGATCAAAAATCGAATAAAAAAAAACCATAGTTAGTTTTTACTTTATAGTCTACCTGTCATCATCAAGATAACTAAAAATGATAAAAGAATAATTTTAATTCAATATTTCTTAGTGAAAAATTCAGGTAAAACGAAAAAAATTAAACACACAATTAGGTCTCAATATATTTTTAAATATGAAAAATTATAAATTTAACATTCTATTGGCGTCTATTTCAGATATTTCAAATATTTCGAACTACTATTTTTATTTTCTGTGGAAAATAAAGAAAGGTTTATCATTAATTGGTCAGAGAACAAATTACAACCACAGTTTAAGTTATTCATTATATATTGGTTTTCCACCATTATCAGCAATGAAATATCTATTATTGAAGATATTATTGACTCGACTGCGTTGCTATTAAATCATTTTTTATAACTTTCATCAATTATTAAAAATCATCATCATCATCAATAATTTCCCGTTTTGGATGACTACTTCCAATTCGCGCTGATGGTCGTCGCCTTGGCGGTATTTGACTGGATGCATTCGCATCTTCATCACGATCGATAATGTTTAATTCATTATCAACAGCTGACATCACATCCATTACATCTTTCCTAGTATTTGGATTGTATCCTAAATTATCTAAGTCATCATCATTCAATAAAATATCTTCAGAATCTGAATCGGTACTTGTTAGACTGGAATCTGAATTACCAGAATCCGCATGCATTGCACCGTATAATCGACTTGTTGTTCTTGTACCCGGTCGAGGTCTTACTGTAAAAAAAAAAAACAATTGTATTTATACAAAACGTGACACTGAATTTATATTTAAGTGCTAGTTAAATATAATAATTATAAGAATATATTTTTATTGTAAATATAAAATGACATTTTTGATAAACTTTACAATAGGTAAATGTCTATGATATCAAGGAATTTCAATAATCTATAAAATTTTAGTCAATTGCAAGACTGCATCATAGATTTTTTGATTACAATATGAGTCATAAACAACAATTTCATTAATACACCGCATTTAGCCCGTGTTTTTATAAAGTGGAATAAAAGGCTGAAAAGAGACATTCATAATTTAATTCAGGAAAATAATTCATTCCCTAAGGAACATTCTTATTTGAACAGAAAAAATACACGCAAGACAAACAAGGGGCAAAAGTAATTTTAGCTTTACCTCCAGTCCGTACTCTTAACCTTTCTTCTTCTGGTGCGTTCAATGTTGCAGTTACAGTTGTCGGTGAAACAGGCATGATATCTTCTTCAGCTAGTTCATTTAATTCTTCTATATCTTCCTCTAAACGCATTTGTTCTGCTAATTTCTGTGCAGCTTCTTGTTGTGTTTCAGCACGCATTGCTTCAGTTCTTTCTTGTTCCGCTACCAGACTTTCTAAATACACCATTGTTCGATATTTTGATACATAATCATTATATAAATTTTGTAATTCTCTTTCAAGTGCTGAATATTCATCTAAAAATGCTGGTCGTACTTTTTGTAATGTTTGTAAGCGATTTCGATTACGTTCCAGTTCATTACGTTTTCGTTCAATTTTCTGATCGAGACTGGCTTCTGTCGCTGAGATATTATCTGTTAGTTTTTTTATACGTTCTGCTTCTTTTTTTAATGCGTTCATAGCACTTTCAATACCCTCTTCAATTGTTGTAATTTCTAATTGTCTTGCAACACTTATATGCCGTTGAACCTTAAAACAAACGTTAAAATATTAATTTTGAATTTTCTTGTCGTTTTCATGATTAATTAGACTACATTGTAGTTATGGGTATATTTTTAACAAATTTTAAATGTGACTCATATGGCTACCCATTTAAACTATTTAAACTTTGGACAATTGTCTCTTAGTGCGCCATATACCACACAACTTTTTTTAAAATTTTTGCCCGAGTTCTCTCGCACTACTTAGCTGCCTGCAATGCAGTTCCATCCAATGTTGTCTTACCATAAAACCAAACTCTTTGATCAATCTTTTGTGCATGAGTTTTTTGTTGAACATAATTTCAACTCACCTGTACGTCCACTTCTTTACCAAGCAGTTCATGCAATATTGCTCCATTTGACGTAATTTCCGATGCCAGCTGGCGTGTTATTTTTAATTCATTAACCTTTAAAATAAACAATTTTATTATCTTCCCATAATTAAATTTCAGTTTTAAAATCATTTTAAATTTATTAACGCCTTTTTGGGGAAAAATTTTGACCATATTTATATAGAATTTTGTTAGTAAATTCGGTTAATATAAATGTGTACGATAGGTTTATATTTGCAAAAACTCATCTCCGTGGCCTTTAAAGTGGAGTCATAATTAGCCACTATCGTTAAAAACTTGGGTGATAAACGAATTATGTAAAAGATGTATAAAACTACATATCTAGTTTGTATGATAATTTAGCGAAATATTAATTTTATCATGATTTAGAAAACATGAAAAAAAAATTACACAGTTCATTTACGATTAATTAGCGCTTATAATTATTAAGCTGTTTGCAATTACAAATGAGGAATATAAATAAAAAAGATATTTCTCTAAACTTATTGTAAAGATCTCGAATTTTACTGTGAAAATAATCAAATCGCTCGTTATTTTTGAACTAAAAATTTTGAACTAAATTGAAAAATAATTTACCTTATCGTTAATATCATAAAGCTTTTCAATAGAATTATCTTCATCTTTATTATTATGTTCTGTTGCATTTAATGCATCATGTAATAATGTAGCTATCTTTAACAATTCCCGTACTGCATGGCCATCGGCACCGTACAGACGTCGTGTATTCAATTTTAAATTCGCTTTCATAGCCTAGAATTATTTAGAAAATTATTTGTACTTGCGCGTTGAAAATATAAATAAACAAAAAATATTGTAGTTCAAACATTTTTTATTTATAACTAAAATATTCAAAAATAATTTGTGTGATATACTTTATTTAAAAAATATCTGTTTGGTTTACCAAAAACTGAGCTGCGGTACGTATTAACAGTACACGATCTTGTTCTGTATTGTATGGACCTTCTGGTATTTCAGCATCTGGATCTAGTCGTTTTGACAACCATACTAATAATTCACTCATTAGCGGAAAGTTCGGATTACGAAAACTTTCTAGTGATACTTGTATTTGACATCCTAATGTTCGTAATAGCTCTGTGAAATCTTTTAAGAGAAATTTGTAAGATCATAAAATTTATTTTGTTTTTTTAGGTATGCTTAATTATTTAATAATTAACTTACTTCGTAAATCTCGGAACGACATAGTTTTTATTTTAATATTTAAGATAAAAAAATTATTTTATTCGTAATAAAAAATAAAACCACATAGAATTAATAACTTTATCGAATGATTGCAATATTAAAATGATAAAAAGGGTAACCACCTCATACAAAAGAATGTGAATACTGTTGCTAAGCAACTTTACAATTCAAAACAAACACTAAATTAATTATTACATTGGAAAAATACATATGCTTAAATAAAAGATATAATATAAATAAAAATTGATTGATAATATTGTATTTGAAACTTCCACCTGCTTACATACACTTCCACACCTATTAATGCAGATTTGCTTCAACTATCACGCTGTGTGGAAATTATAGTTGTATTTATGGACCTAGTTGAGTGATAGTGAAGTCCAAGACATGAATTTTGACTCTGGCGCGTCATATTAACATATGGGAGATACCTCAAACGATCTGTTGAGTACCTACATCAAATCTTAGCCGTCTATGTTGGGCCGCCAGTGTTGGGCAAACGGGCGGAATAGTAAAAAATCGATTGTTGCATTTACTCGAGCGCGTCAGATTCAGATATGGTTGGTTTATTACATGCTGAAGAGTGTACATTGCGTTAGCATAACGGTTTGGGTATTACGCAAGGGGGAGGGAGAATTTTTGGGAGATTTGTGTGAAAACTGCCAGATGCAAAAGTGTTACACTGCCGGGACTATTAATTTGTTTAAAATGTACACAATGAAAAATTTTAAAATATTTATTTAGTAACAATGTTAAAACATGTACATTTGTAATAAAATAAAATTAATACATATATAAATATAAGATCCTAAGGAGATTTGAACATAATTTTTATTATATATCTTTTCTTAAATAGTGATCTATTAAATTTTTTTTTTTTTCATTTCCTTAACACAATAAATTTATAACTTTATACTTGTAACAAATAGTAATCAACAAACTGATCAACGAGGTATTATTAACATATCCACACCATCTGAATACAAAATAAGATTTTTCAAAAAATACTGAAATTTCCTTTTCAAGAGGCAATCTTAACTTTTAATTGAAATTTTTATTTCAGATATATAATGAAAAATCTTATTCAGTCTCTCTCAACATAATATATAACATTTAATATTAAAATTCAACCCAAAAATTAGCAATCTAAGGCACAAGAATTTTAAAAAATTTATTTATTTTATGAGAATTACTGTTTCTTGGATCAACATTAACGAAAACTGATTTTTTTTTTTTGTTCTGCTAAACCAATTACTTATGAAGAAATTATTTACATGAAATAGTGTAGGATGAATCTATTTTGGTAACTTAACTATATGACTCAATGTTAATCTTAGGATTTACAAATCTTAAGTTTTGGCACCTCTTGGATTTACTTTTCATTAATTAAATAACAATGAAAGAATATATATCGTATAATATTTTGTTAGACTTGCAAAAAAATCCACTAGTTTTTCATTTATATAGATACGAATTTTTTCTTTTTGTACCTCATAATTTAGTCCATAAGCGTTAATAATGAGATCAGTGCAGTAAATAAAAATACTAGACGATAATTACACATCCTTTCATTTGATTGTGATAAATTTCGCAACTTAAAAGACTTATGCATTTTAATTGAAATAAATTTTTAATTTTTATATTTAGCTGTTTTTTTTAAAAATCTTTAATACAATGAAAATAAAATTTTAAATGACAATAATTTTAAGATTATCGTTATAATTTTAATTTTTATAAAATTATCGTGATGAAATCTTAATCACATATTAAAACAACGTGTGACACAAGAAGACTTTGGGTAGGTACTCAGCCAGACAAGAACCAGTATATATTTATCGCCTTTTTATTTTTCTCGTCTCTTAAGTGCAAATCTATAATATAATTGCTGAAAATTTAAGAGATTATTACATTATGTACTTTTCTGAATCATGTAAGTTAGTCACCAAGATGAGTATTATCCAAAATACGTTGTTTTGAGTTTGAAATGATTTAATTAAGGTTAAAGTAATCCGTTGAGCCCTACACAAACAGAATTGATTGGTAAATGTAATTTGAACAGGTATAATCGTATTATTTTAACCTCATTTAAATTACTTTAAGAAAACAACAACTGTATTATATTCACATAAATTCGGTATTTCCTGAATAATATCACAAATCACTCAATTAACTAACAATTATTATCAAAACCAACCACATTTATTACCAACCCGTATTTTCACTAGTTTTGTTAATATTTTTATATATAAATTTGAGCTTTTACTCTTAATTAATAGAAAAAAAAAAATGTATCAACTATTTTCCAAAATATAATATTCACTATTTAATTAATAATTTTAAAGCATTTTAAATTTAATCTAATAATATTACATTTTAAAAATATTTACATAATCAATGTTCTACAATCTTAGATTATTTTTTTTTTTATTTACGGAATCAGGTAGCTTATAATATATGTTAGAAAAACAAATTATGGTAAAATTTTAAAATTGTCAAAAAAAAAAAAAATATACCTATATAACATAACAATTTATCACATTTAGGTAGGAAAATTTATATGTAAATATTATCTATAATTTTTCGAACTAATTTTTAAACTAAATCTTAAGACACAATATTGAAAATGGAAGTTTTTTTTGTTATTAATAATTAATAAATACCCATCTGCAAATTTATGTGTCGCTTAGTCATAATTAGTGTAGCAACTTTTTCTTCTATTATAATTTTGATGGTTGGGGAAGTCACTTTTTGGAGCTTACAAAATTTTCCGTAACAAAAAAATTGTTATATTTTATTATTTTCAGAATGCCGGACAACAAACATGTGGTTTTGTCACATAACAAAAAAAAAAAAGATTTTTAATCGTAACACAAAAACAAAATTCGTAAAAAGTTGTCACGCAAACCATTTTTAAGCCACTGACAAATTTTAAAATGGGTATTTATAAAGTAAATTTTTGGGCACCGAGACTTTTTGAACGTTTGTTCTGTTTCAGTCGCATATCTAAGGTTTAGTTGAAAATAATTACGAAATTGAATTTCTTATTTAATGTAATAGAAACTGTGGTATAAACAGTATGTGTTGCAATTGAAATTTACCAATTTTGAAATAAAATCAGTCGATATTTCTCGACTTTTATGCATTTGATTTATGTCAAAGTAATGACAGAAAACATAAAAATAAAAATCTATGAGGATTGAAATCGATTAGCTCAGTACGACTGCTGTAAACTGTGTCTGACAAATAAAGGTCCATTCATAGTTTCGCTGTTTTTATTAATTAATGGTCTAAAGAATAAAAGATTTTATGTGCAAGTGAAAATTTTTAATAATTGTCCGTGTAATAAACGGATATCAAAAATTCTCATCTAGAGCAATTTTTCCGGTCACTTTAATTTTTTAATTCCGTTAAATTTTTAACTTTAAACAAATCCTCAAGGACTTTTTTATCACTTTTAATATATAATATATAAGTTTTAATAATTATACGTTTCAGGACAAACTAAAACCTGCCTGTTCAATTTTTAATTTTATATAATTGAAACATTAATTTCATAAAGATTAAATCGAATGACTAATACCTTTATTTGTAAATAATTATTCTTAAGGCTTTTATTCGAATTTAATTGAAAATCACTGATGTCTTTTTGATTTTCAATTATAATTGTTTTTCTTTGATTTTTCTGATAATATTGTTTTAAAAATTAGCTGTGTTTGTTAGATTAAATTAAACAATGAGAATTTAATGGATTTATAATACTGCTGAAATATCACTTCCGTTTGGTATTGAAAATAAAACATTTACTCGGTTTTTGTTTAATAAAATGATTCTCAGCTACGTGATATTTAAAACATTTCATAGATTTCAAATCACATTTTAAAAAATGTGTATATTGTTAAAAATTCCTTAAAGCTCTTTTATGAATGTCGCATTGTGGTAGCCGTAAAAAAACTATAAATTCTACAAACTTCATCTGTGGTATTCCAGTAATTTAAAAAAAAAAAAGGCTCTTAAAAACATGGCTTCTAAAACCAAAAGAAATATTTACTCATAATTGGTAAAAGTATTTTTATTAATTTTCTTATATGGTTCATTTATGAAAACTTCAATACGTTAAATAACAATAAACGAATGTGAATATTTTCAAATAAAAAATGGTTCATTTGATCTGCAGCAACTTTTCAGAAAAATTCTTTCTAAAGTGAATTAAGAATTTTCTAAATAATATTATTGCATATTGAGTATTATTTTTACGATATCGTTTTAACGCCTGTAATTTTTTTTTAATTTTTTAATTGTGTTATGAGATTCAATCTATAAATAATAATAATAATAATAATACTAGTAATAATAATAATTTATATATAAGAAATCTCTCGATTCTATAGTTAAATAATTAATCACAGTTTGAAATGACTTGTGAAAAATCTATTAAAATAATTATTTTGTTTTCGGGCATTTAATTTATGTTAGTAATTTTCATCAAAATCATTTTTCAAACAAATTTTCGAGATTTCATTAATTTTTTTGATAATAATATAAATTTGAATAAATGTATAAAATTAGTTCGTATTTTTTACAAATAATTACGTAAATTGTTCTATCATGAAGAATAATAATACAAGATACATTATTATTATTCCTAAGAACTCTTAAGATAGTTTATGAAAAATGTCTAAATATTATAATGTCTTATAAAAACGTTTTGATTGATACTTGTAAATTCGACTGTCGGAATAATAGAGATGTTCACTAAATTTCGCAATTGATTTATTTTTAGATGTTCAGTAATTTTTACAATTAATTTACTCGATAAAATATTTTTATTAAACAAGTTTAATTTCAAATAGACTTACTTCGTCAATCACATTCATGCATGTACATAAATAAAACGAGAATGCCGAAATGATTGTTTCAATACTTCCAAAAATATCAGAGGAGTGTTATAAGTCAGTTAACATGAAGGTAATTTGGATATTTTAAGTTTTATTGAGTAAGTTATATAATTATTGTCATTTATTTAAAATTAAAAAATAAAAAAAAAATACTATTCAAGTTAATTAAGAGTCTATGTATAAAATTAAAAAAATGCGAAACTAACCAGGCGGGAGTACTGTTTTCTTTTCATAAATTCTTGCGGCTTACAAAAATGTAATCCTACCTTTATGTACATATAAACGATACATAAGCAATTGTTAAAAAAATTACCCAATCACCAATCGATTGATACCACGTAGAATTGGGTGACATGACGTTATTTGTTTTTAATACATTGATTCGTCAAAATTCAGTATACCACCGTCAAGTGCATTCTGAGGTCCCAATGTGAGCTAATATCAGGGTCATCTGAATAGCATAGCACAAGAATGTGCAAATTCTTCATAAATTATTATTTTACATTCGTTTTGACTGAAAAAAGACCCCCTTGCTATGCTTTCTACGTTCGTATAAATACCACAAAATGACTGTTCCAACTGTCAAAAACAGAAAATTACAGACATATTATAATCCCCCATTTTTTTTAAACGCTGGGCTAAGAAAAATTTACAAAGTGACTTGAATAGTTGATGATAAAAAATTCAAGTTCTGGAAAAACTAGCATCTATCTTAAGAGTAATGTGTTTTATTCAACCAAGAAAATTAAAAAGAGTCTTATTAAGTGAATGTTATCTTTCAATTCATAAAAATTACTCAAAGAAATTAAAAGACAATTATTAACTTTCAATAGGAATATCATTTCAATACTGTTCGAATTTAATTCTATATATTTACACTTCAAATAGTAAAAAAAAAAAAATTAACTATACAAAATGGTGATTTTTTTTCTTTAAATTTTAATTGTTTACTTTTATTTTTAATTGAACGCGTATTTAATAAAAAATATCTTAAAACGATATTTTTTATTTAAAAACAAATCACCCAAAATCAATCGATTTAAACATTTCATACTACATACTTTTTTTTATTTAATTCTAGTCATGCTGTGTTTTTTGTTCTCTATAAGAGAAAAATTGATAAAATGACAATATGATCTTGAGAAAATACAAATAAAATGTTCATCATTCAATCAATTCTTCTAGTTCTATAATCATCCGTCCAATTGTTTTTGATCATAGTACAATTCCACACCAAAACATTTTTTGTGAAATTCTTCCATGCCCCATATTCAAAATGTCAATCTATGTAAAAATAATTTTCTCTGAGTTCGACGACATTTGTTTTTTTGTTTCTTTTTCATTTCGAAATGATAAATAATTAATTAGTACGCTATTTAAATATGTTTTATATCTCAGTTTTATTCTTGCACAATCATTGTTTATGAAAATTCATGAATAATATCACGTAGAGATGTGTATGTGCCGACAACCAATCCACATATTCCAAAAATAACGAAGAATGTATTTTTTAAACACATCAAGTAAAATTCACAACCACTTATATGATACCACCATAATGATGATTCGATTAATGCTGGTATTGCTAAACCAAGTGCAGATAAACATAGTGCACCAAATAGTGATATGAACAGTTCTAAATTTGGAATGGCCACAGCCAACAAAACTGTAACAGAAAAACAAACAATTAACAGTGTGGAAATTTAAATTTTTTTTTAGTCTGCAGTCACATAAACCTTTATTTCTTTAACATTCCTTGCCTTGGACATCTTACTTGCTTTGAACATCTGTTTTATAAATTTATTGTACTTAATGGGAGTAATCTCATAAGCTTTTACTTGTCAATGCATTTTTTATCTTTATATTTATCTTAATATTGTCTTAAGACCGAAACTACAGTATACTGTACGCACATGGCATCCAAGGATATGTATATACATATTTAGTATGTGTAGATATTGCTAGACAGAACTGCTTGTAATTGATGTGGTAACATTATAGATTTAACATTCATAAATCCCCCATCAAAGGAGTAATATAGATAGGTTATTACTCCTTTAGGCAATAGGTGCACATAAAACGAAAGGTTAAATTTGGTTACGTGTTACGTTTATTGGGGGTTTTATAATAGTTGATGTTCACATAGTAGTATAAATTCAAATCAAATTACTATTATGAGACCTAGTCAATTAAACGCTAGTGTGACAATCTTAACACAATGTATGTGTTTTTTGTGTGAATAAAATTAAATACTAGTGTGGTCGCAGCTTTAATTATTAAAGTTTTTAATGGAGTACTTACATGTGATAAGAACTAAGACAGTTCTCCAAACGTATTCATAAAATGTATCATGTTCTTTATTCTTAATGTGCTTCTTGATGTAATCATTCCACGTAATATCAACTGCCACGTAACATTGAAGAGCATGTGTTATGAAAATGGAAAATGCTAATAATAGTTTAACGGATTGTGCTAACCTGTAATCGAAAAGAATAAAAAATAATATTTTTTAAATCGTTCAAGAATTTTAATTTTTTTTTTTTTATATACATACAATTCTGTATGCCCCAAATTTAATGTAATTGAGCCTTCTGCTTCTGCGCCATATTTCAAATAACCAAAGAAGCCCATTCCAACGTATAATATAATAATTGTGAACATTCCTTGATTTAATACACCACAGGGTCCACCAAATGATTGTGGAGTTTCCATTTCATTTTCTAATGGCATAATCTGTAAAATATATTACTAGTTAGACAACTGGTTATACATATATGTAAATCAAATAATATAACTACGAAATAAAAACTATTATAGGAAAAAATGATTATATTTAAAAGATTTATGAATTATTCAAACTAATGAGAGTAAATTACTTATTTCAATAGTATACTTACAACACCAATAGCTTCTAATGCAAATAATACGGTTCCAAAGAACAATGGAAAATGATCTAATTCACCAACCATTTCACGATTTTCAAAACTGATCGGTTCACGGAAAATGTAATACAATATGATTCCAAAAGTAACCACTGTTATAGCATTTGCTAATGTTGATAATGGTGCCAAAAATTTTAATTTTCGTACCCAATTAATTAATATCAATGGAATTAAAATCATCAACATATAATAACGCACACTTATATGTTCAGTGTATTCATCCACAACGGCTTTGATATTAGCCGCAACAAATACTACATAAACACAACATATTCCCAATTGATATATCAATATAAAAGCGTTTACCACATGTCTAGAAATTAGAAAGAAAAAATAATCATTATTTTCAATTACCAGAGTAATGTCGTAACACATCTGCCGAAAAAAGACACCTCCAATATCTTCAATATCAAGAATCAGATTGAAGAGACAATGTTTTAGAAATGTTTTTGTCTCAAACTCAACATTATATGGATAATATTTTCCTCATAATAATAGGATTGAATAGATAATTTAATTTCTTTAGAATATTATGAAAAATGTAGAATAGACTTGAATAGGATTCAATAGAAAATCATTTCAATAAATTATATCAAAATATTGAATAGGGCAGGATAGGATTCAGTCCTATTAAAAGCTATTTAATATTTTGAATAGGATTAATTTGTCATTTCCAACTCAATACTATTCAATTTTATTCAAAAATAAATTTTCTATTCTATTAAGTCTGACTTAGTTTTGATAGAATTGAGAAGCACTTTTTTATTTGGTTCTATTCTGCAATTTAATAACAATTTCTATTTAAATCCTATAAAATTGAATGGGAATTATGAATAAGTTTTAAATTAATAATTTTATCCTATTTATTTCAATTTAATATTTGAATAGGTTTTATATAAAATTAAAATTTTATTCAGTGCTTTTCAGCGTACAGCAGTTTTCCTTATAGGCTATTCAAAACAATCTGTGTATTTTTACTCATTCATTAATATTCTATTACTAATTTATTACTCTAGATCCAAAATATTGGTACATAAGAATTTGAAACAGACTAAAATTTTTAAAATACTTACACCATACAATTTGAAGTTCTTCTAAAAATCGGTGGACCCTCTAACATGGCGGCTTCAGCTGTTTGTGTATATGTCATGGATGGAATTTTTTTTCTTTTGCATAATTCATATTGTGCTTTTACTATAAGATGTATGCAATATGTACAAAGTAAACCAATTATTACTGTTCCCACAATACCCACAACATATCCCGAATTATGGAAAGCTTTAGGCATGGCAAGAATGCCAGTGCCTAAACTTCCCTTTAATAGATGTAGTAAAGTTTCAACATTTCTGTAAGAAAATAATTTAATATACAAAACAAAAAATTAAAATAAATAAATAAATAAATAAAATTAATATTATTTTTAAATAATTTTTTTATTTTACTGTTTGAATCGTAAATTTGAAAGCAATTTTTTGTATTAAGACACAATAAAACAAAGTATGCGACATTATTGTTTTCTTTTCAATTTTCGCGCTCAAATAGCTCCAAAAATAATAACCGAAATGTAAGGAAATTTGGCATTTACAATTTAACATGAAAACGAAAAGGAGTCTGGCGAAGAATTTTTCTCAAAAAACACTAAATTTTGATCTTTAATTTAGAAGTTTTATTCGGAATAACTCTTTAACAAGCACGTGAAGATCGTGCATGAAAAATTTCATAACATTCGGATGAAATTACTTTTTTCAGTTATTAACGCGCGAAAATTAAAAAAATGCAATGTATGATTCCATTATAGTTTATAGTGAAAGAGATTGTCTTTTTTGTAGATGTCTAATTATCCGTTTTCATTTAAAGAATAATTATAATAAAAATAAGATATCTATAATCAAGATAATATCTAATGCAGTATAAATTCAATTTTTTTCTATTTTGAGTACAAATAGAAGACCTGATAGTTGAGCTTTCATGACAAGATTATGCATTTCATAACATTTATATAATTCTTTTTTGAGTTATTTGTGCGCGAACATAGAATAGGTATTTTATATGATAATTTTTCCCCATTGATAGTACATAATAATAATATTAATTTTGATCTTAGTATTTTAACTAAAAAAAACAATTATTTTAGTCACTATTATAGTAATTGAAGAACATGCCGATAAACTTTTTTGACGACCATTCATGAAGTGAGCACTTATATGTCACACAAAAAAAAAAACAGTAATATCTTAAGTACCACCTATTAATACATTGCACTTGATAATTAATTACTAGCGCTCGCATAATGTAGAGTACCTTCATCTTAAGTACTACATTGTGTTTCTAAGAGATAAAGAGGAATTCAATTATTTCGAGAAATAAATTTCGATTTTTTGCCCCAAGCTGACTATTCGGGGCGATCGATTTAATTTAGTAAATACTTACGATGTTGGATGAGAAACATGTTGACGGTTTACGTAAGGGTCATAATCTGCTTCGGTTTGTTTCGACGTTTTTTTGGTATCTTGTAACTCAACCACATAGACTGGAGGCTGCTTTTGTTTATAAATATTCTTTTCAGTGATCGGTGCAAAACTAATAAAAAAAAAAAATAAAGTTGGGTATAAATAATTTTTTCTACGAATATAAAATTAATCTGTAGAAGACAATGAATGCCACTGACATGAAATATTTGAAAAACTATAGTAATTGATAATATTCTAAAAATAATAACTATTTATACATGTAGTAGGCGCTTACGAAATTGAAAAGATCATCGATGATTTCGTAATTTTCAGTAGGAGTTAATTTAGTTGTACCAAAAATATAAATTTCATAAATTTCTGAACATAGATAGTAAACTATTTTTAGGGTTCCTCTGCTAAATGTACAAAAACATAATCGTTATAATTTGATTATATTTTGGTGAAATAGATGTCATTAGATAAGTCTTTAATAAAATGGTAAAATACAGATCCGTTAATAATACTAGTGGATACGAATAAGAGTCGGGGGAGAGTCGTTGGGGGAGAGCCTTCACCCATCTGATTACCAGGTGAAAATCTATATATTAAAAAATTTATCCATCTAATCCAGTTTGAGTTGTTCAATAGCTCAAATGAACAGTCTTGAGTCACCGAGTGTTGTTAAAACGAATCCTCGTCCTTCATTAAAAACTGGAGATATTTGGATACAAAGCTATCATAACACTTGGAGAAAGAAATGTATATTATATAATTTAGATTTAGATTTATATTATATATATTTACCTTCCTAGATCATCTGGCACAAAAGACGGATTTGATTGTTGACCATTCATGGTTTTATGCTCAGCATACATTTTCTGTGATATATTTTCAGCCATTTCTGTAACAACAAACGATAAATAATATGAGATCACATATAGTATTTACAAATTAAATATATTATTTTTAACTCAACGAATTATATTCAATTGTATAATAATAATATATATATGTGCTTTTATGGTGAAAATTTTCCATTATAGAAATCATTCGATTAGTATTAGAGAAGGACATATATATAGAGCTAGCTAGCTAGCACACATGTGCTATAGATTATTTCAGGGTTAATCATAATATTGTAGATTTATTGTAATTATTTTCTTTTATATATAAATAAAACTGTGTAATAATAATAGTAAATTTACACAGTTTTGTGTCTATACACAACGTGAAAATTATGTAATTGAAAACGTGATATGGTAAAGATCGGTCGATACATTCAATGAAAATCGAAGTATACACAGCAGTACATGCATGCTTCATAATTTTTCACAACACCCTTTTATATATTAGGTCACAAAAGTATCTTAAATCTGTGCATGATTAATTTAGATTAAATAAATATTAATATTTTTAAATATTTTATTTTTAAACCCGGCGTATAAGAAATGTATGAGGGTATAGTAAATTTAGTTTAATGTTTGTTGTCGAATTTCATATGTCTAACTCAAAAATCGAAAAGCAATAGCGAGTTTAAGTTTTGGTAGCGTATTTCAGACGTAAAAAGTTAGTTTAAGATCATGAATGAGCAAAATCGGTACTTATAATTAATATATCTACATGTTTATATTGTTTGTTTATTTGTTTTTTTATATTTAATATGTGTTTATATTACTATTCCTTTACTCCCCCTTCCCTCAGTTTAACACCGGGTAGAATATTAAGACTAGTGAAATATATTGAAGACACTAGCATAAAATATTGGCTGTCAGATAAACGAACACATAATTCGAGTTGAAGTTTTCATAGTGTGAATCATATTTAAAACTGTCAGTTTCTAAAAAATTAACAAACCAATTTTTCCTGAAACAAATTTTCTGTTTAAATTTGCCACAATTTCATCATAAACTAAACTAATTAATTAATTTACATATATAGATATAAATATAATAAATTTTATTCACATATTCCCTAGAATGGTCACCATTTCCCCGTTCTCCCCTACCTGAAGACATAAATATGACGATAACATCAAAAAAAAAATACGCTGTATCATGTAAATTAATATTTACAAGTGAGTACAAATAAAAAATCTTCCCACCGTCGTCACAGGACTATTATAACACTATTATAACAGACTATTATAACAGCTTTCTTCAGGACTATTATAACATATACGTTTAGGAATATTTTAAAGTACAAAACAAATAATGGATTATAGAATGTAGATACTAATCAACCTGTATGAATCTAATAAATTTCTTAACCAGAGAGTTATTGATTCAGCCTTAAAAAGCCAACAAAAACAACACGCGGTTTGTTTTTTTTGTTTTTAAATAATTGTCTTTGCACAGTAACGAAATCTTACATATTTTACTTAAAAAAAGATAATTTTAACAACATAATTTACAAAAGTTCATAAATTTTAGTGTTAATCCTATTTAATTCTCTGGTATGGTAAACGTAATATTTTATGTGAAAATCATTCATTCATATGAATACTGACTGCATTATACTTTATTGTTTAATATTATTTATGACAATTTTGCTTTGATTTCTTATATAAATAACAATGTACAAAGTATAATGTGACGTTTTTAAATCCTAGCAAAACTGCAATGCTGTAAGCATATTATTTAATAAACTTAATATAGAGCAGGGCATATAGGTACTTCAGTGAGCTAAAATAGAGCACTGCATTTCGTTCATGGAATTGTGTTAAGAATAGCTTAAATCAGGACCTATTTTAGCTTGGTGGGGGCCTAATTATGGGTACAATTTTTGCGAGTGATTTTTTTTGTAAAATTTTAAGCTTATACCAATTTTTCATTGAAGATACTCGCAGTCATTATCTCAAAAACAGTTCGTAGTAAAAGTAAAATTAAAAAAGTAGCAATTATAATAAAGTTGTAAAATGAAACTGGGCTGGTCGTATAGCGAGGTTGAATCATATTCTTTGGGTACAGAGGTGTAGCGCATGAGAGGGTCAGATCAGGTACAGATGCAGATGGCCACAGATCAAGTATTGTTGCAGTAGATGGGATAAGCCTTTGCCGAACATTAGAGATTCAAATAGGTTATTATTATTAAATTTAAAATCTATGATTATTTTCAACAAAAGAAAATTGTGGTTAAAAAAGTTTAAGGATCGGTTATTTAATGTAGTTCAATCACCTTTTACGAACAATTGAGTAAGGTCAATGCATGTCCTCAGACAAATTATAATAAGATGTTCAAAAAGTATTATAAGGAGTTCAACGGATGACACAAAATTTGGCAGGTCTGGCTCTTGGTATAAAATGAATACAAACTACAGTACGATATAAAATTAAATCAATAATAATTAAAATAAAAACAAATCATTTAAAATTTATTAAAATTTTTCCATGCAGAAAATTTATAAATAAAATAAAAAATATTAACAAAAAAAAAAAAAATTGAATTGAGACAAGGAGATGTGATATGAGACACCAATTAATTATTGACATGTGTGTTGTGATTACGATTTTGTTATAAATAAAATAATAGCAGGACTTGTTTCTAAATATGCGATGAATGTGTGTCCAATCATATTTCATTTATTTATTATATAAATATCAATTATATTAATTTTGCATGTGTTGCCATTTATATACATAAAAGCTGTCACCCGTAGCTTCGTGTACGTATATTTGCTACATAGCCAAAAAAAAAAACAGATGGAAGGGCGGGCAGACGGACGGATATGCTAAAATAGACTAATTAGGTGATTGTATGAATACATAAAACAAAAATTTTGTTAGCGGGGTCAATATTTTCTAGCGTTACAAACTTTAGACTAAAATTAATATACTTTGGCGTTATATTAATAATTATTAATATACGTTTTTATTAGTTTTCTATTCAATTTTATTTGGTGTCAATATCACCTCATGCAAATAATTATTGTGAGACCTTTGGCATGCGGTTAATTGAAGGTTTAATATGTATAAAATTAAAATTATTTTTCGTCAACATACATAATAATACAAATTTTATTACATTTTCAGTGTTAAATGCAGAGTTTGCCTTTCAAAAATTAATATCGCTTTGTATATTAACTACGATGTCGGTACAAGAGGAATTACTAATCATGTAAGAAATGTCCCATTGGATTCTTAATAATATACATATTTTTGTAACTCTTGTGCGCTTGTCAAATTGTACGGTATTTTTAACAACTTTTGTTGTATTTGTTGTAAGATTTGCGACTCTATAAACAGAACGTAAATTACCTTATTTATTTGAAAGATGTATGGAATTGAAAACATTACACATCTCTTGAAAAACAAACCCGGGGCTTTTATAATTGCCAGTCGGGCGTGCTACCAACTACACCATTTGCGGAATTGTTCTGAACTGTAAAATTAGACCAAGGAGACAGGAACAATATTGGTTTAGAAAATTAGTGATATTTGTAAACACCATCAGTAATTTTAACAAAAATATCATAATTTTCTTCTAGCATACTTCCTTATTATGTTCTTAGATTTTATCGATCTATCCGTATATTATAGAATTATTACTTTTATATTGAACACATTAACAATCGATCGTAAAATGAATTTAGTTATAATAATTTGGTTCAAAACACTCACACGCTCTCTATATACAAATTAGTACTTATATGTTTTAATCATTTTTATAACCTGCTGAAAAATTTTCATTTTTGTCTACCTGTATATTCAGTAGACCGCGCAGAATTTCAAAACAACTGGACAGATATTTAAAAAAATTTTGGTAACATTAGTGGAACATTGTCCTAATACCGATATCTCGCAAACTGTAAATTGATGAAGTGTAAATTTTTTTTAAATCGATTATGCTAGGAAATCGATATTTAGGAAAAATCAAAAATCAGAACAAAAAATCATGGACAAAACCGATTTTTTGCTGCAGAAAATGTTTTGTAAATTAACTTTTCAGCAGTAGTATAAAAGGCATTTTCTTTTATCTAGAAACAATATAATCTGTTATTGCTTTTTCGGTGTGGCTTTTCTATTGTCGCGTTATTGATTACCACACATTTTTGCATATGCAGTTTTTTTGATAACTACTTTACGATATGCTTAAAATATTGTTTGTGTGTCATGGTTTAAGATTTGTAAACATGATTTAAGGTTTCAGATAAGCTGGTTAATATCACAATTTATTAAAATTAAAAGAAATTTCATAATATTTTTGACAAACTGAAATCCCCATAGATCGTTCCAATGTGAAGATAGATAGAGGTGATAGCTATTTTAAATATAGGAAGATTTGTATGAATTTTTTTTTTATAATGATTGATTGACACTTAGGGTTATGGTGACGATATTAATAGCTCCGTCATCAATAACTAACTAGCAATAATAATGAAATGATCATAAATAATGACCTTCATAATTAAAATATGTTATTAATATTATATTATATTGCCAAATAATATTTTATAATAATTTATTTATTTATTTATGTTTTAGTTTCAGAATATTTTACATCACTTTATTATTCAATAATTACAAATATATACAGAATTTATATTATGATAAATCGATAAAAAATTTGAAGTAAATATTGATCGGTCAAGGATAATCCAAAAATTTAATTGTTATATTAAAAAAAATTATTTATGCAGAAACCGTGGACTGTATGGTACCGAAAGAAAAGTACTCCTCTTTTCCGTGTAGTGGAAGGTGCTTATTTAATGGACATTATCCACGATGTTTTACAAAAAGTAAATGGTACTGTCCTATGTCAATAAAACTGTCATTTATGGAGCCTTCACCTTGAATAATTAATTATATATAAAAAGTTGCTGTACCAAAATGAATTGATTATGTAAAATATTTTATAAAAGGTTTGTTTGTGTGTAGGTCACACAAATTAAGTAGTTTTATGACTTATTATAATAGTAACTATAACTTAATTCAATAGACCATAGTTCTTTCTTAATGCTTTAAAACAATATCCAGATTGAACTGGATTTAATTATATTTACACCGTTATTTAATTATTAATTCTTTTATTTATTATTCTTATTATTATTGAAATCTTTTAGAAGCCATAAATAAATAATAACAAGCGGTACACACTATGTACACCTAAGAAATGGAGAGTGACCGAAAAATTATCAAATAATCATTATTTGTAAACGGAAATTAGTTAAGTTTATTATATAAGTATATTTTCTATATTGATTAATATTGAAATCGATTTTGGTTGCAGAGAATTTTAAATAAATTTGAATTATTTGTTTAGTATGCAAAAAAAGTAATTTATAAGTTTTTGAAAATATTTCACCCCCTTGTCTTTCAAGAAAATATCCAAAAATATCAAGTTTTTTCTGTGCAATCTCGGAACTCAACTGTTTATAATAATTTACAATGTTAAAAGATACTCAAAAAGTTCATATATTTTTAAGATTATCATAATTATGTACGATTATTTATAATTAGCATTGAATTCATATACAGCATAGTTATATTCTCAAAATTTTTATTTAAAAAAAACAAATATTTGTTATATTTTAAGTTCTGTTCAATCAATTAGGGTTTTAAGTATATACAGTGAATTAATCAAAAAAACTTAAAGATTTTACGCTTTCAATCAAGTTTACGCCTAGAATATGTAGACAGGCGGACTAAATAGGTAATTATAAGAACACCAGCTACGAATTTTTTTCTAATTTTCAATATTATTTTGTACTTTTACTTACGTTTAGGGAATGTTTAGTTTTTAAAATTTTCTCTTGTTAATTTCAATTGAAAAAATTAATAAGAACAATTTTAATACAGAAACTATTACGTCATAAATATTGTATCATCTTCTACAAAATAAATATGATACGATATCCTGTTTATAAAAAAATATTAAAATATTTTCAGGAACATGAAATTTTTTAATGAAACTTGTAGGTGGTAATTTAATTCACTGGAATCTACTTATTTTTATGTTGGAATTCTTATTTAATAACATTTGTGCAAATTAATATAAATTCAAGTGCAACATTCCACTATAATTTATCATTTCAATAAATAAAACTTTTTTAGCAAAATTAGAATCTTAAAAAAAGTACCTACTAAAATATCATTTCATACATTAAAATAAATGCTATAATATAAACGGTTAGGTATTAGGTAAAAATGATTAAAATTGGTTTTTCTGTATAACTTTACTATTCACACAATATTTCCTCATTGAACTCAAAAGCTTGAAGACATTTAGATTTTCGATTTGGATTGCATATTTTAGACATAAAAAGAGGAATTAGGTTCATGAATGAGCAACATCGATCAATTCGTTAAGAGAAAGATGAAAACTTAAAATGCATTTTTCAGAATTTTCATGGTTGTATTTGGCGTATTTCATAGATGTTAATAGTTATAAGTAGCTTAAAATTGATACTAAATCACATTTTTTATAAATAAACTTTACAGCCATGTAAATTAATAACATTTCACGCTATTATTGTAAAGGTATTCTTCTACTTTTCAAGTAGGTTAAAATATTTCCATCTTATTTTTATTTGTAATAAACTGATATAAACAAAAAAATTAATTTTATGCATCCTTTAACGCTTTGCAAAACACAGTGTTCTTGAGAATTAAGGAATAAATTGTATACCATAGCCGTTCATGTGTATCATATATTTTCATGGAATGCGAATAAAACAAAAAAACTTATAAATTTTAATTCTCGTATTAAATTCCAAATAAAAAATATAATTGTAATTATTAACGAGCTGGAAGTACATCTCCGAAACGTCTTTACCGATTCAGTTGATATTTTGATAGATTTTTTATTTTCCTTTACGTTTGCAGAATAATCGATTCTAACACATTTTAAAATTACAATTTTTGATCAAAAATAATTTTTTTTTACAAACAACATCACAATTTTTCCCAGATTCAGTTTCCAACAAAATATTTTCCATATCAAAAGTTTATCCATTTCGAGCTATTATTCACTCTTGACAATTTGAATATTGTAATTGTTATGTCTTAATGATTAAACATATTGCAATTTCCGATTAATTGTACTTGGTTTGAGAAACTCACAAATAAATTTCGTGATTAAAATGTACATTAAATTATTTAATCATTTACTAGAAATAGCTTAGTTTTTATGATATTTAATCATAGAGTAACATAAAATTTGTTTACAAATTTTATTAAAAAAATAGATATTAATTTTAACCAATTTTTTTATCGAATAAAAAATATAGGGTTAGAATCGGTAGCTGAAAAATACTTATGCTCATGAAATATTTGAGAAAACAACTGAATTAAAATAATAAATAATAATCTCAAATACTCACTCTTCAATTAATACAAAAATTGTGTCATAAACAGTAATTTATGAAGAAGAAAAAACACTTTTTTTTAAATTAACAAACACCTTTTGTATACCACACCGATCACCACATCACACAAAAATAGTAAACAATAATAATTTTTTATAAAATCAAAAAGATTTCAGTTAACCAATAAAAAATATGAAATAATTTTTTTGGAGTTGGTTTGATTTTTAATAACAATAATTACGAAATGCTAAAAATGAAATATCTCTTTTATATATAACATTTTACTTATTTAAAAAATAAAAAAGGTTGCAAATAAGCAATTAGCATCAGTTTATTGAAAAATAGATATAAATTAATAAATAAATAAAGATATAAGATAAAACTTTTTTCAAAGGTATACAAAATATACAGAGTGCTTAATAAATAAATAGATAAATAGTGTTTCGTAAACTAATCATATTTTTTACAGAGAGACACGAGTGTGATCTGACGAAAATATTTCGCTGCAAAATAACTCATCAAAACACCTTAAAGGCCAAATATTCCATAGGCAAAGTCCTTGCAAGAAAATAACCATCATTATGTCTAAACAGTGGCTGAAGGCTTCCCCACTATAAAAAGTTAATTAATTATAATAATCAACAACATTCAAATCCAGCAAATTTACTTATTTGCTACACAGTATTCGTCACATACCGTTAAGGGTTGCTATCTCTTTCTCACTTTCACGGTGCATACTAGAGGGTATGAAATAAACTTTTTTTTACAGTAATAAAATTGTACTTTTACCAAAATATTTTATTCATATCCTAAATTTAATGTTTACAATCATTTTAAAGGAAATTTATTACTGGTGCTGCAAACGACAGGTTATTTATCATCTTAAGAACCACGCCTTATTAAATTTACAACTATTAAATTAACTTTATATCTAGTAAGATCAAAACTCTATTGTCTGAACTATAAAAAAATGTAAACAAATTAACAAACTATACATTCTGTATACAAATATTTATAGTCTACATATTATTTACACGTAAGTATACCTATATAAATAATTCTAATATCTTATTTAATGACTTAATAAAAAATATGTAAATGCTATTATCATTAATTAATAAAATAAGAAAATTTGCAGGAAAATAGATTTAAACACTTTGTTTGTCTCGTTTTGATAAATGTGTATATGGATCAGGACCTTGATAGGCTTCACGCGTGCTGTCAAAGGAATTGTCCTAAAATCGCTTAAATAATAAAGATACGGACGTTGATGTACTAAGTTTTGTTGCAATTTATTAAGGACTCCCTTCGCCTCCATTTTAGTCGGACAAGTTTAGAGAGTTTTAAATCATATTTTCGTAGATTGTGCAAAAGTAAACAATTTCGAAGGTTTTTCGAAAAATATTTCGTTTTTATGTTATGAGATTTAATATCAAAAAACCCAAAATACGCAAATGTTTTAATATTCTTATTTTGTAAGTATTTGTAAGAAAATAAAATTTTTATCGGAAAATTTTCAAGAGTTTAATAGTGATTTATCTCCAAAAGAGGCCTAAACTATTGACTGAAAATTGGATCAAAAACCGGTGTCGTAATATCCAGATGCTATTTTTAACATAATTCCATTAATAGACTTTGGTGCACAATTTTTACACACCTTAGTCCATCCAAATGATTGTCGAATAGGGAAATAAAGTCCTATTAAAATACACTTAATAGTAAATCTATTTTTTGTCTTTTGGATAGGAAAAACAGTTTGTTAAATAATTTAATAATAATGTATGGTTATGTTCAAAAATTTATAGTATAATAGATAAGATTAATATGTTGGTAAAAATTAATGTATATTACTTTAATAAAGGCATTAAAATTTTAAAAATATATACGTTAAAATAAAAATTTTAAAGTTGCACGTTATCGCTAAAAACTAAAATTGTGTTTTAGGTACTTCACACGTTAACGAGGTCAAATCGTATTATGATAATCTAACAAAGTTCAAACTTTATTTAAATTTAACAGTAATTAAGACCTGGGCACAAATTAAATGTTATTCAGTTATTTGCTATTCAGATCTATTAACTTTAATGTATTATAATATTTCAAACAATTTTGCAGTATTCTAGTTAAGTTGTATAAAAATAATTTTGTTAATAAAAAGAGTATTATTCTTACACTGTATATTAAAACTGTAAAAAAAGTTTTGCAGGGGAAAAACAAAGTTTAACTCGAATTGATAAAATTTGTTAACAAACCAATCAAATGCTGAGGGCGGTGAAATGTAAATTAAAAATACAGAAATACAAAAATTCATTATTTTATAAAAGTAGAAGATTTACTTGTCTGCATATTAAGTAAATTAATTTTAAGATTGTAAAAAATTGTTAAAGTCAATATAAATTTATTATTATATTTTTTCTTTAAGTAAGCTCTTTTTCAATTTTTCAAAATATTTGTTATTTTTATCACCAAGCTTTTGTGGTATTAATTTTAATTGAAAACCAAGCTATAAGATTAAACTATGTTTCCTAATTATTTTTTTCATATTAAACTATATTCTCTAATTACCACAATCAAGTGATAATTCCTATGATAATTTGATAATTCGTCAACAAATTTTTTCCTACATACACGATTTGTAATCTTTTCAAAATTCGATTGTATTTTACAAAGTGCACTGAAAACTTCAGTGCACTGAAAAGGTAAGGCCTCACACAGCTTTGATGATTCGCCAAAAATTATCCAAACCTAGTTTGGAGTTTTGAGCAGCCGCATTTCATATCACCGAGTTTTTCGCTATTAAATCACAGCAGTTCTCTATACTGATAGAATTATAAAACTACCATAATTGTTTATTGATTCCATTTCTATGCATGTCTATTTTTGCAAAAAAAGCCTTAATCGAAAAAGTAATCACAATTACGTAATGTGTATTTAATTCATTTTCTTATTTTATTGTTTTATGGCACGTTATTATAAAATTAAGATATATTTCATTCAGATAATCGTTTTCGTTCAAGTTCATAATTTCATTCATAAAATTGGTTAAGTAGATTTAATCTTTACTAAATAATGTTTTATCACCTTTGAGCTTTTTTTTTCATTATCAAGGAAAACAACATTTTACATGGATTAACATAAATCATAATAAAAACCGCTCCCCTCCAAAAGGTTTCAGTATTAAATAATATAAAAAACCGAAATAAAAAAAATCAAAATAAAATCGATACTGTTTTGGGGGACTTTAACTAAACATTGTATTTTGTATTCATGGATTAGACAAATATACTTTTATTCAAAAGCAAAAAAGTGTACAAAAAGCCATGAAACCGATGTTTATATAAGGCATAAAATTGTATTAAAAATATCTTTTATATTGTCAATTTTAAAATTTGTTCAATATACATGGAAAATTAAAAGTATTATTATAATAATTAGCAGTGTTAAAATATTCACACTTTACAAGGAAGATTTTAAACTGAAGCTCTAATTAAATTATATAAGCCATAGTGAAAAATTTAAATGTAAATAAGTTAAGTCTGTGTGGAAGTATACAATAATTTTGGTTGGTAGTTAAATCTTATTTTAAGTAAACTGTCATATACGCTACCCCTTCTCTGAAATTTATAAAAAAAACAAGGTGTCTAGTCCACAAGTTCCATACAAGGAACTTTCCAATAATTACGAATATTCCGATTTTTCTAGAATAATCAAATATACCTTAATAACTCCCGATTGGTAACTCGATAAGAATATTATTTTAAATTGACTTTTACAATTACTAAAATTTATAACTTTATTATATGTAAAAAAAATTCTATATAAGTATATATAAATAAGTAATAATTGCTATATTTATATTTTAAAAAATGTTAAAAACATTTAGTATTATGTACATATTTACTAAATTTAATATTTTCCAAAACACAAGGTTAATTTAATATTGATACAGAATAAAAGTGTTCATATAACTAATATACAGAAAAGAAAAAAAAAATCAATAACAAATAAGATATTATATTA
Source organism: Chrysopa pallens (assembly GCA_020423425.1). NCBI lineage: Eukaryota > Metazoa > Arthropoda > Insecta > Neuroptera > Chrysopidae > Chrysopa > Chrysopa pallens. Next base: position 86,957,671 of record CM035593.1, read on the forward strand.
ATGTTTCAATTAGCGCATTTTTATTTCTACAAATATACATAGAATTTTTGAATATTTGTTGCTGTCTGTTTATGTTTTATATTATATTATTTATTGGTGCGTTTACTTTGTTAAAATTGATAAGTCATGGAAAATATTATTAACGATTGAGAAGATAGATATATTTATTTCTTTAATTTTTGGAAAGTATTGATTTTTTGATTGTTTTACACGACACCATATTAAAATATTCAATTCAGTAGTTTATAAATAGTCATATATTTATGTATTTCGTGTGATTTACTTGTTTGCGTATAGAGAATAAAAAAATTTGATTACTTAAAAAATAGAAGTTTTCAATACTATATTAATTTTCAGTTAAAAGATAAATTGAACAGTTCATTAATTAAGTTATTATAGAGTATTATTTTTATAATATTTATTTGAAATTATATGCATAACATGCCATTTTATTTCTCAGAAAACGACGAATTTAATAGAAATTTTAAATTATTTACAAAATAAGAATTTGTTTTTTCGTTTTATTAAAGATGACTAATTGATATGTTTTATCAAAATTATTAAATACAAATATTTGAAGAGGTAACAGATATACATAAGTTTTTATTTATCCGTTTTAGTTCTCTAGGTTCTGTAGTTCTCTTAAAAGTTTTTAAAGCATCCATTGACACGAAGCACACAAGTCTTATTTCTATTCTCAAATTCTTTAAACGCGTAAAAACGTTAATTCTTCTTCTTCCCGATGAAGGAAAAAAAAAAATTTGTAGCTTTGATTATTCCGTGATTGTGAGCAAGGGGTGTTAGGAGAGAATGTAACTAAATATCGCTCCATTCTTTTTAAAATAAAAAATATATATCATAATTGAAATATTATAATTTCGTTTTTTTTTTAAGATAATAATTAAGATTATATTTTAAGATTATTAAAATATAAAAACTTTTGTTCTAGTAACAGGTAACCCAATCTTTTAAAACATATAAGCACTTTAAAAAGATCTTTTAAACGATAAAATGGAAGTCGTTCTTATTAATGAAGTTGTCTTATTTTGCACTTTAAAAGGTAAAAGTATTGAAAATTAAAGTTGTTAAATGTGTATTGGAGTTTCATCTCTATTATATTTCTTAATCTATGGAATATATCGAATTGTTAACATCTCTTGAACATTTAAAATTTATTTATACAATTTGATTTATTTTTCATTACTTCCAAATTATAACACAATTTTTTAATTATGTATTTTTTTTTTTTTTTTTGGTAAATATTTCCGTTAAATAATTTTTCAATTAAACTTGATAAAGCAATTAAAAAATTTTTTAATTAAATAATCCAAACTCAATAAATATTCCATGCGATAATATAAGTAATATCTAATTTATAATAATGATGAATATATTTTAATTATCATTAATTTTTGTAATAAAATTACTTCATTAACTACAATTTTTTTCTCTGTATAATATTATTGATTTTGAAAATTAATTAAATGTTTATAATATGTAATTATTATTATAGTATTTATCTTATTTAGTTTGTTCTTTATTATAGTTATTTTCCACTACAAGTTTATTAGTCTATAATTTTAAAAATAAAAAGTTTATGTGCACGCTAATTATAATGATTTACATAATACACAGGCCTGCTTAATATCAGTATCAGCTTAAAAACCTCACACAAGCGCTGAAATTATAATACTCTGTACTTTGTTTTAAGAATTACAGTCAACGCCACAAAGGATAATAATCGCTACTTAAAAGAAGGACTCATTTCGTGGAATTCTAATGAATTTAATATCTGCGCGAAATCAGTAATTTTTATTTTTTAAATGTCAGTATAGATTTTGTTTTCTTACAATCAAATCGCCGACTACTCTAGTGATAAAATAGTAAAATACCATGTGAACTGGACTTTGAAAATAATATTTAGTTTTCTCTTTAAGAAAAACTACTTAGTTTGACTTGCTATGTGTCACGGAAACTTTCAAAGTCATTTTTACGCCCTTCCAGACGTTAAAATCATTCCAATTTATGTAAACGTATAAGGATTTTTTTCCAATTTGTTTAAAAAAGTTGATTTGAGCACATTGAATAAGTGTAAAAATCGCTTACAAAATTGATTAATATAATAATGAACGACAATCTTTAACCCTTTTGAATTTAAATAAGATTATCACAAAATATTCAGAAATTCGATTTTTGAAATTCAAAAAAACCTTGACTTTAAAATATTTTGTTTATTTTTAAATGTTTAGTTTTTTTCATAATTGACGTAAATTTACTCAAAACAAATTTTTCAGTTGTTGTATTTGAAATACTTTTACATTGTTTTTTATATAAATTATGAGACGCTTTTTATCTGTGAAATCATTCAAATACATTAAATCAATGAAGCTTTAGTAAGTCATGAAAATTTATGTTGTATTGTTTTCATAAATGTTATTTGATCCATAATATTTACATGAAAATTATATAAAAATGAAACTAAATTTTTACAGGTAGATTTTGTTTATAAAATTTCTATTACATGTTTTTATTGAAAAAATTATATGATGTTAATAAATGCTACTTATTTAAATTAAATTATAAAGATAAAAAAGTTAATTTACTTTTCTTATAAACTGATTCTAAAAATTCGAAAATGGAAAATCGAAATCATGCCTAGCATATTTATCTCATTAGTTAGTTTAAAGACATATTATTTATTATATAAGACTATATATTATCCATATACCAGTAATGAAAATTTACTTTTTATAGAGCAGTTTACACCCCATTAATTAACTATTTGCATTTATGTGTAAATAAAAAGATTAAAAATCTGTATATACAAATTTTTAATACCTACACCGGAATGATAAAGACTTCATGTGATAATAAATTAAATTTTACCTTCAAAATATATTTAAAGTAGAAAATTATTGTTTTTATTTCATGATGTTTTTTTAATGTTGTCCATTAAAGTATCCACACGTGAGAAGGTGAAGTTCATGTACAACCGATTAAATGATTTTCAAGGTATTTACCTACCTATATTAAAATGTAGTTAAATGCGATATGTGAGTTGAATCAAAAGCAGAACTAGCAGAACGTAATTTTTTATGGAAGCTGTTTTGTTTTGTCGGTAGGATTATTTTCAGGTTAATATTTTAGAAAAAGGTGGAAAATTATTTTTTTGTGGTAAATTTCAGCATAAAGTCCTTCGAGTTCAAATGCACTTTTTCAGACGTACTTCCAACTTTTAAAAGTCTTCAGAAAAGCATGAATCTGTAGTTCAAAATCAAAATAAGTATATTGCTCAATTTTAGCCATTAAGACTGCTGCTGGGTTTGTTCTCAGTTGGGAACATATTCGACACCCCCATCTCGCAGTTTTTTTTTCATATTCACATTATCAATTTGCAAAATTGAAACGACGGTATTTTTTACAATATGTGGCCTCAACTATTTTGCGCAATTTTATTCTTCAGTCACTTGACATCATATGAGGTGAGTTGATGTCTAGAGAGTTCGACAATGGATCCAATGGACCGATTTTGATCATTCACGAACCTTAACTCAATATTTTGGTCGAAAAAATACCAACAAAATTTCAGTTCCAAAAGTTTTTTTTCATTTTTGAGTTATCTTGATGAGAAACAGAAAGACACGCGGGCTGATAAACGGACGGACAAAGAAATGGACTAATAAGGTAATTCTCTGAACACCTATACTAAAATTTTGTTAGTACGACCAATATTTTCTAAAGTTACAAATAATGATGAAATAATAAGCATCTTTTTTCGTTTTTGAGAACGGACCAACAAAAATGAACTAATGAGGTCTCTGAACACCTATAGAAATAATTTTTAAAATTTACATACACTACACTAAAACTATAATATTCTCTGGCATATATTGTATATGTTGAGTATAATAAACTTTAATATAACTTATCAAATATTATTAATTAAATATTAATAATAATTAAATATTAATTTAAAATTCTCTAAATTAATTAAGAGAATTTGAACATAAATGTAGAGTATCTAACATTCAATTTCATCGATTTAAATTTTGAACTATTTTAAATTAGAGAAAAAACCATGCAAAATCGCTTTGAATATTTTCAATTTCACGAAAATTTTACTTCATGAGCTCTCATATTAAATGCAATTAATCTGATTTAACGTAAATTTTATAAATATTTACAAAATATATGATTAATAATAATCATTTTAAATTGGTAGAATAAAAGTTGATTCCCTTCAAATAGTTGTTGGCACAATTAAAATTTCACATTTAAAATGTTTAGCTACTGTGGTGTTATCATAGTTATTTATATTAGCTTTGATTTTCTAAGCCTTGCTAAGATATTCTTTTATGTCGTTGACATATCCTAAGGAAATAATGAATTTATTATATCGGTGTGAATACGGTTAAACAAAAGTTTTCAATATCACAATAAAAAAACAAATTACAAATTAAATAGTTTTATAAGAATTTTTATCAAAATTCCTTACAATAAAATAGAACGAACAAATCTTGAAAATTGAATATTTTAATATAGAATTTCCTTGTGATCAATAATAATTCGCAACACCCAACACCAACGAATCAATTTTAGTTAACAAAATTATCAGTGTTGAATTTAAAAAGTAATTGGTTACAAGAAAATTGTTTATAGCAATATTAAAAATTTTTTTTCCATTTTGGTTCATTTTTTTAAAGTCAAATCTATCTATTAATATCCAACAACCTATATCATTTAATTTTAATATATCGTATACAAGTTATCAGTACGACATGAAACGTCTTTGTAGTTTTTGATTTATTTTATATCTATTTTGTTTCATGAAAAAAAAGCATTTTGAATTTGCTACGTACATTTTGACTTAATTATTTATCGCAAGCTGTTATTTTAGGCTTAGTCTTGACTTTAGTCTTGGCCATGCATACTCGGTCTTGATTTCAAATCGGTCTTGTTCTTGCAAGACCAATTTAACTCATCACTAGCGAGGCAACAATACCACTTTTTGATCATAAGCTAAAAACCTACATATATAACATTAACATTGTTTTTTACTTATCTAAATACAATATTTGAAAATCACTAGTAAAAAATATGAATTGGAAATATTTGAAGAATTGTGACTGTTTAAAACACATGTCACCGAATGGATAAAAAAAAACTGGCAAGAAATCATTAAAGGTAATAAATTGTACGATGTTTGACTTATTGGGGCTAATTATAAATAAAAATTATCATCTACACGGAATGAATAATGGAACTTGTAAATTTTTTTTTTTCTTATTTTGTCATTAAATGAATTCTTCAATTTACATTATTTATTGTAAAGAATTTCAATGAATCATCATCCCAATAGCTAATTATCGTAGATAATTATGAGATAAAATAAAATGTAATTGAAATTATTACCTATTTTATCATCAATTTATTTAAATTATTAACTGATATCAGATTGTAATATCTCGTCAATCGTAATTTATATTCGTTCATGGTTATCGCAAAATAAAGATATTCTCATAGAAATATTGAAATATAAAACTGAATGAAAATTAGATTAACCAACATTAACAATTTAACCCATCCAAAACGGGCAACAAAAATCCAACATATGCTTTAAGAGGTTCAAAACGGACAGTGAAACGCTCGCTTGAAAGATTTTGAATTAGGATATATTTTTCCCTATGTATTATTATTGAATTTTGTTTCTTTTAACAAGAACCATGATATTTTTGGGAAACCTTTCAAAAAATCATTAAAATTTTTAAATCTTATCATTTTCCATTGATTTATCAAATACAAATTGGTGAAAGAGTGTTTCATGACGGATTTCATATTTCATTATTATTCTTAAAATTACCAAAGCCGGTTAGTATAAAATAATGCACCAAAATTCATATCTCTGATGGTATTATGAGCCGAGACATCAACAACAACAAAATAAACTTTCATAAAATCATTTGTGTATTCCTAATATTACTATTATTAATTTTTTTTTTGATAATATTTCGCAAAAAGTGTATTAACGTATAATGTAAGAACGTTAAAATAATATAAAACATGACCTTGAAACATCAGGTCATTAATTTTCATTAACTTCCTATGTTCAAAGTACTTCAGCATAAATATAAAAAAACTAACACAAATTTAATAATTATATGATTAATTTGACATAGAAACAAATATATACAATAAATATATGTATAAAATAATTCAAAGGAATAAAACACTTGAGAGATAATTTACACACAACATTACACACATTACTATATTTAAACCATATCCGATGTGTTTTAAATCAGTTGAAACTGTTTGTTTTATTTTTAGTTAATAATATGAAGTAGTTTTTTTTAATGTACAGTGTGTTACAGATTTTACTAAAGAAAAGTATTACACCTCAAATAATGGACACAGAACTTCCTCGAATGTATTTACATAAATTTCCGTCATTTTACTACAGTTGTAGTAAGCTAACTAAACCAAATTCATCTTTTTCGAGATTCTGTGTAACAATTAGTTTTTCTTAATATCCAATATAATCAATTTTGAAAAACACTGATGTAAAATTATGTCAACATCAGTTGAATTGTTCACAATATATCGGCATTTAAGGGTAAATACTCATTTTAAGTAAATCCCAATTGTCTTAAACAGTGATATCTTTGGAACGGAGCAGCAATTATATATATATATATATATATATATATATATATATATATATATATATATATATATATATATATATATATATATATATATATATATATATATATATAGTTTATAAAATAAAACATTTGTAGTTAGTTGCATATATTTATTCAAAATCATAAAAAATTTACTTATCATATAATTGAAACAAAATCTATAATATTAAATAGAATGTTGAGATATTCCTAAAAATTCGGATTTTTGAAAAGCTTTTGTTTGAAACAAAGTTCATAGCAATTATTAACTAGTAGTACCAATTAGATATTTTGAATAAAAATTAAAAAAATTGGTACAGAGTGTCAACTAATTTTTATTTTATAAATCACCTAGCGGATACCACACACTGTATGTATAAAATACATACATATTGCGGTGATTGATTTTGTCCTCCAAAACTTTGCACGATATCATTAAAATTTGAAGTACTCTAAATAATCTATAAAACTATATATATACAATATTGTTTATGTAGTCCCTCCTATATATATATTTAGTTACCACAACGTTTTTATTACAAATTAGTGACATCCTGTGTTGATTACGATACGCGTTTTCATATTACATTACATCTAAATCAAAATTAGAATTTTTCAATGAGATCCCATTACACACAGATCACATGTCGCATTTATTTGTAGATTGATTGATCATCATTATTATGAGTCTGTAGCGTTTTGAATGTTGACCCTAAAAGTATCATTAAATAATGCATTCAAAGAATCATATCATTCCATATTAAATATTTATTGCCTATATATATAGTGTAATAAAAACGCCGATAAAAAAGTTTTTTTTTATAGCGAACACATTTTCTTTACGAACTGAACTAGATGATGAGGATTCTGTGTTATTAATTTCCTTTATATTGTGTATGCCAGACATATGAAAGATATATAAAAACAACTGAATCATCTGCATTCATAAAATACACTAAATACTTAGTCCATACTAATTCAATTATACATGTTTAATAATAACAACATATTTTTATCATATCATATCTAAAAAGTTAACGAAAAAAAAGCTTTCAAACAAAATTCTTTTATCTTTTAATTATGAATCTTTTATATGATTTAAAAGCTAGGTCATACAACCATGGGAGATATCTCAATGACGAATAGACGGACAAGTGGATAGACAAATGGGAATGGACTAATAAAGTATAGTTCTTTGAACACCTATACCAAAACTTGGTTAGAGCCTTCAATATTTGCTAGCGTTAAAATTTAGATTAAAACTCATACACTCTGATATATTCTATAAACTTAATTAAAAAGTCTTTTGTAACTAAACATATTTACATGTACCGGTTTATTGAAAATCCTCTAAAAATCAGGAGTTACAAACTTTTCACTATATTCATATCAATAATTGATATCAATAAAAATATTTATCTTACTGCCTGTCAAATCATTATTCTTAATTATTTGACAGGCACTTAGAGGGCACATTCAATTAATTTATATCTATGTAGCTTGCGCAACGAATCACGATAATAATAGGATCACCAACGTTACTATCGTTATCGAGATAATAGAGGATATACTAAGATATATATCAATGTCTCCATTGTTTACGGGTTGTTTTAGTCTATCAAAACGCCAGAGGAATATTTCCATTATTATCATATTATCATGATTCCGTTATTATTATTATGAAGATATCAACATTATTAAAATTTATATCTTTGAAACCTGTTTTTGCGAAAACTTATATTAATATTTCATATTAATTTAATATATACTTTATCACTTACCGTTAATTAACAGATATCACTGAAACATAAAAAACAAAAATAAATTAAAAATTTGTGACAAACTGGAATAGTTAATTTCATTATTGAGTTACAACATAAAGAAATTTTATGCGGATAAATAAATTTCTATACAAATTTATGTCTAATGCAATAAAAAAAAACTAGAAACATTAAAGTGTAACAAAATTATGCAAATTAATTTTAATAAATTTTAAACCATTAAGTATTATGTCGGATAAGTTAGCAATGGGATTTCACAAACAAATCATGTACTATTGTATGGAACTTTTTTGATAACGTTATGAAGTTTTTATTTTTTGTGAATTTAAAATTTATCGATTTACTTTGTAAAAAATAAGTTTTACTTATAAGTTTTATATTTTAATATATTTTAATATATAATATATATTTTATCTATTAATTTTTATTAATTTACCTTAAATAACACATTCGTGGATAATTTTATGTATACTTAAAAAAGCACAAACTACAAGTTAAAATGTCATGCGTATGTGCATCAATTTTCGTATGTTCTATTAAATAACAATTAGTATCGGTTTTGTTTACTTAGGAACTATGTAAAAGCTGGGAGAAAATAAACTTTAATGTTTGTAGATCAATTAATTTTATAGATGATCGATTTGAGTCGAGTTTGGTTCTAGTCCAATAATCTAATCACAAAAAAATAAAATATAATATTATTAATAGAAAAATAATTTTAATTATAATCACTTTTTTATAAATCATTCAACTATCGGACACAGTTAACTAATTTTTATAATGAATTATTGGCACTTTTAAATGATATTTAAATTTTGAATATTTAGTTTGAAAACTGAATGAAATACTATTATTTATTATTGGAGATATCAATGAACGTATAAGTCTGTTAGGTAAATCATATCACACAAATTTTAATTTTAGATTTATGAATAATTTATATCGAACATTATATGAACATTAATAAATTGTTTATTTAATTAATTTTATTCACTTATAATGATTATTAAACATTAAAATTAACATATGCAACAATTATATTATTGTTGTTATGTTTCAAAGTTAACAATTTTTACATACCACTAATTTATAACAATCAACATATTTTAAGTTACGTCACATTTAACTATCTCTACAATCTAAATCTACATCTACAGAGAGTTGTAAAATTATATTCTCACAGTCATGATGATAGTTGAATCAACAAAGTTGATTTGTTTCATCTTAATAAATTATTTAGAAAAAATAATAATAATAATAATAAACTTATTTTCCAAAATTAAAAAATAAATAAATTCAATTTAAAAGAATCATTTACGTAAACTGTAACAGGAAAGGCTAGTCAAAGTCCAGACCGATATGCCTTAAGCACGTTAAAGAACAAAAACTAAAAAAGTTGCTTTATTTTCCTAAAAACATGTGTTTAAAAAAATTAAAAACAGAAGAGAATATTTCGGAATTTGCTCGTAGGTAACTGAGACTGCTGCTTATCCGTACTTGCAAAGCGAATGTTAAGAATATTTAACATAATGTCTGATATTTATGATCCTTTTTTAAATTCCTGGAGTTTTATCTGTTCTTAAATTTATTTAGTGAAGCTCATATTATATTGTTTTTAAACTTTTATAAGTGAGAAAAACCTTCTCTCGCATTAAGGGCCATCCACAAAATACTTATACTTGGAGAAGGTGGAGGGTCAGTTTCACAAGTCAAAATATAAATTATTTAAATGCAAAACTTTAAATATCTCCTTTACCTCTGCTAATTGAGTTTTGGTTGTATAGTTAACGAATTTATAATCGTTATATATACAATGAAAACATATAGTGTTATATTACAAATAAATATGATTATTTTATAAAAAATATTTTGGGGAAAATAAAATAATTTTGAAACTGTTATTTTAATTTACATGATTATATTTAGATGTAAAATTACAAAATATGCGACTGTATTTGAATAAATACTAATTTTATCTTCGTTTTTAATATAATCTATAGAATAGCCACCTACGGAATTGTTTATTACTTTACCAAGTTGATTTGATGGTCCTTGTAAAATATCATTGTAATAGTTGAATATTTCTCTCTATATAAAATAATTCAAATTAAAACTATGCGTAGTCAAATGAGCTCTACAAAATCAATCCACAGAAATAATACACAACAGTTGAGTACATTTAAGAGCTCAAATCACCTAGCCTCATTTTATCTCGACCATAGTCCCCGCTTTCGATCACTTTTTAGTGCAGTTTTAAATCAAGTGTCATAAGCTGTCGTACTACATATGGGTTGAGATGATTTTGTAGATGTTTGTATATAAACAAAACATTTTAAAAATTTAAAAATCATACCATGCTAATAATATAAACTGTTATTTATTTCAAGGTAACTAAAATCACTTCACCATGTCAGATACACCTTTTTTAGGTACAATGTAGTTTATAATCAAATGTGTGTAAAATAACTTAATATTAATTATTGTCACGTTTTAATTAATTTATTCATTGTTCGGAAATAAACAAAAATCCATCAAGTTAACGTTTTAACATTGACCTGTATTTAAATTGTATATTGATCATTTTGGAGACATCAATGAATGTCACCTAAATTTTATTTAAAGACCTATATACTAAAGGTGATCATTAAATAGTAAATAAAACTTAAAATTAAAATTAAAAAACAAAGAAGATGATTATAGTATAGAAAATTTTTTATATTAATATACATAAAAAAAATTAATATTATGTAAATCAAGTAATATTACAAATCAAAAAAGTAAATTGAATATAAGCGTGCACGCAAACAAAGACCGGGGCTTTCCCCGACACAGAGAAATCAATAATCCTTGATGTTGCTAATTAATTCAGGGCTCAGACCAATGATTAACAGCAATACACATTAACTCAATTAAGATATTATACTTTTTTTCTCATGAATATTATCTATTTTCTGAATTTTTGATTGCAGAATTATTAAAATCTAACCCTTGTTTCTGATTTTACATTTTTCTGAATAAAAAATTTTAGAATTTTTCGAATTTTCAGAAAATGTTGTAATTGTATTAACTTTTGTAAAACATGAAATTCATAATGAATCACAAACTTTTGACTCACAACACTAATTGTTATCATTTAAACTATTGTTAATATCATTGAGTTTTTTGTATAATCGCAACATTTTTCATAAAATTACATTAATTATAATTAATTCATACATTTTCTATTTCCATTTCAACATAAATGACGTAACCATATAATAACAATTATCTATAACTATTATAACATAGTAATTTAAATTGCATGATTCATCAATTTTAAAAAATATGTTATAAATAATAATAATAAACAATGCCCTACCTATAAACTTATTGAATTTAAATATACTTTAGTTCAATCATTTTTCCATCGAAATAAAAATTAAGAAAACTTAATTGTTCATATTTGAACTTTTATACATGTGACTCCAATGGACTTTCAAGATGTTATTATCAAAGTCTAAGATAAGTTTTAAACTTTTACTCTTATGTTTCTGCAGAAAATTGCTAAGAAATGATTGTAATGGAGGCACTAAAAATTTATTAATTTTCAAACCTGCAAAAAAGGATATATTATTTACTTATTATTTTTGATACGCAATATAAGAGCTATGGTTGAATCATTCTAAGATCTAAGATCATTCTAAGATATGTGTTGGATTTATATTGCCTACTGGCTGATTATGTTACTGAATTGACAATCAAAATTCATAATTAAGGATCAATTTATTTTTTCCAATAATAATAAATTATAATAAAATCTTTACTAAAACATATAATTAAGACAGATTTATTTATTCATGAATATAATAAATATATCATAAAAAAAATATTAGACATTAACATTAATTATAATAGACAGATTTGATGTGTTTGTAAACAAAACGCCTGCAAGATGAAAAGTAGTTTTCATTGAAAACAATAGTTATTAAAAGTCATCATCGATTTATTTTAAGATAAAGAATTTTTACTTCATGATGTTCATCAATTTTCTAATTACTTTGGAAATAGTTTGTAGTTTAAATATCCACAAGCAAAAAAACAAGGTACCTGCGGCAAATAAAGCCCAGAATACTGCCCACATGCAAAATTTCAGATCTAATTCACAGATATAGGGGTGTCTATTTTACCAGAAATGTATCTGGAGAGTATTCCTAAGTATTCCTAAAATTTTGCCGTTACAAACAAACGAATATTAGATTTTTTATGGATAGATGATAATTATTGATGATATGTACTTCGCAATTGTTTGTTTATTATTAGTTTCGCTAGCTCAAATTACATCTTCTGAACAAATAAATAATTTATTGTTCATCAAATATGTGTGTAATAAAATGGTTATCAAATGATTACCAAGAAATTAAAAGCTAAAAAAAAACTTACTCACGGAATAGCCCTCAAGAAATAAACTCACGTGTTATTTGTTGTAACGTGTTTTAAGGTAGACAGTCGACAAAACACATAACAAAAAATAGTATTCGTCAAATAAAATAAATGTTTAATAAATTTAGTTGTAACGCCAAAAATACGGGTTTTATAATCACCCGTATAATGTGTAACTCTCAAAAATTTTGCATGCATCAACATATTCTTGTTACCTATAAGTCTGTCCACTCGCCCATCCGTATATGTGTTCCTAGTGTTCTAAGCCTACATGAACTTTAAATTTTGTATGTACGACCTATCTTTGAAACCGTTAGAGATTGAAAAAGAGATCAAATATTAAAAATGTTTTTTATTTTAATCAATCTTTGTTTTAATTACACACTATCAAATTTCAACTTTAAAAAAGCTACTTAACTGAAAAAAAGTATTCGCCGATTACAAACGTTTAACAGGACACAGAGTCGTGTTTGAGACGCTAGTAACATGTCGGCGAACATAGTTAATCATAATTATTATTAATAGAAAATCAATATGGATAAACAAATCTCAAAAGACTACAGATGGTACTATCAATATGTCTTGAACATAGAATAATATGTCCTGTAACATGAATGTTTATTTAATTGATTATAATAGTTCGAATTTTCTTATTGGAGTAGAACATTGAAATAAAAAATTGTAATGAAATGTATAAATATTTTATGCAACATATTTATAAATCATGTTGTAAAATAAATTCTTCATAACTATATCAGGGGCAGTCTGAGTCCTAACAATGTCAAATAGGCCTGTACATCGCTCGAGTTTCAGTTTTAGATAGATATATTGGAACGTATTTTATTTGTCAAATACTATAAATTTTCATTAAAACTACAAATTATAACAAAAATTCCTATAAAAAATAAATAAATAAAATAAACAAATAAAGTATTTTATTTATTCATTAAAATTCATTGATATAACAAACGGTAAACAAATAATTTTTTATGTAAGACTAATAAAAAAATTTTATTTTAATAAAATATGTCTTGGAAACACAATCTATATAATTATAAATGCAAGGTTAAATATACTTATAAGTCATTATTAATAATAAATATTTATTGCTAAAAGTTCCTGTTCTTTGTAAATGGTTTTGTACATTTTAGATAATTGCAAAACTTTTTGTAGTGAAACTTCTTCAGCATCGTTGTGATTTGAAACTCGATGAAACGAAAAAACGACAGTAAAAATAGAAATATAACGTGTGAGAGAATGAGATAGAAGGCATTATACAGTGTTTATTACAGGGTTCGAGCATTGTTTGTGTATAAGTATGCCTGTATGCACAATTTATTAAAAAATATAAGAACACGTTGAGTGTTTGTTACATTATTAACCTAGAATTTCGCAAAAACTCGAATTTTTTTAAATCGCAAAATTTGTATACTCTCTCAGGTCTGTTCTACAATAAAACTCTTAATTTGCCAGTTCGATATCGTAAACACGTTGCCAATCCCAATAGAACACGTTTTATCAAAAATTTCAGACTTTCATTGTTTACCGACATTGAGAAGCTATCTGTTTGTTGATCACTACTGTTAATCTTTTATGGACTATAGCCTTAAATAACAACTATAGCCACCTAGTCGCCAGAGTAAGTACTTAAATTTTTTTAATACATAAAAAGTAGACTAAAGAACTTCAATGGAAGTTTTTATTCTTTGATGTTACCTTATTGTAATACAACAAGGCTCTTTGTATTAAAGTTTCTTAGATTTTTGGAATCTGTAAATATTTTAAAGTATTATGTAAATTTGGATATAACGTCTAAAACTTATTAAAAAATAATACAAAGTACCAACAAATTTATACGATGACAATTTAATAGAAGCATGACGATCGTAAATATTATCTGAGCGGAAAACAATGCAATAGGTTTATTACAAAATAAAAATAAGAATATATATTTTGTGTTTTGTTTACTTTGATCAAAATTATAATAATTATACAATATAAATTATAATAATTAAGTATGATCAATATCGATCCACATACGTCAATAAATCGTATTAATATATATATTTAAATGTAATCAGTTTAATTGTAACCGTGACAGTAATTACACAGTACTACGCAACTTTTATATTTTTTATTACATGTTTAGATGCTGATTTATTATAAAAATTATTTTTAAACATACAGAATGGTTAATTTTAATTGCACAAGTCTTAAGTTTTTAGTTTTTTAAATCGTACTTTATTGAATTATTTATTTTGTTAAAATTTCACTCAATGATAAAGTTTCGTATAACGAATTAAAATGAACATTTTTTAATCGTCAATTTAATAGATTACACTTGTCGCAGTGCTAATAAGCTTATAGGGAGTTCTATTATTATCAAGAAATAATACATTTTAAAATATTTTTACCTCTGTAAGTAAAACCATAAGTCATTTCTAAAATATTTTTAATATTATCTCAATAGTTCTCTCTTTATATTATATTATAATTAATGATTGAGGTCTCATTTGAAGCTTACCCATTTCCCCATTTCCCACAAATGACAGGTACCAAAAAGTAATTAATTTTACACGGATGTTGTCAATAAATCAAATAATTAAATTAGAACACTTTTGATAATTGATATTAGTAATTATTTTGCATACAACATTTTTGAAATTTATGCGAAGAGCGTAACGTGTTATTGTTGACATAAATTAATTGGGTATAGTAAGCACATCACTAAATATTATTAAAGCAGAAATAAAAAAGAAAGCCCTTCTATCATTTGAGCTGACCACAGTATAACGATAAAGCGTTAATGCAACTAACAGGCCACTATTAGGGTGGGAAATTATCAAGATATGCTATAAAGAAAAAAATTATTTACGTTAGCATAAGTAAAAAGTTTTGAAAGCTCGCTATTATTTTAATTCCTTTCTTAAAAGTTAGAATATATATTATGTCATGTTTTATGAGTACGTTATGGTTACATTATGTTAAGGAACATTATGTTAAGGAATATTTCAAGTAGAACAGTTACATTATTTCGAATAGAAAGTAATCGAGGACTATTTCAATTTAAATGAAACACTATGTATACTATTATTATGACGTAAATATGTTTTATAAAATCATCGTTTTTTGTTTTTTTTTTAGTAACAATATTGATTTGTCAATTTTGTTCCTATTTGTGTAATATTTATTTATACCTAAATGTCGCGAATGTATGACAATATTTTTATTTGACGTCATAATTTAGTTTATTTTTATTATTAGCTGAACAATAAATTATTATTAATAAAGCTATTTAAAGTAAATAAAATGTTTTTCATTCATATATTGATGTATATATATTATATTTAATGAAGGTTTCAAAGGTCAGTTACACACAAGAAAAATTTGCATTTGTACAAGCAGAGTATTTTCATTTGGATTTTCATATATATATATATATATATATATATATATATATATATATATATATATATATATATATATATATATATATATATATATATATATATATATATATATATATATATATATATATATATATATATATATATCATCGATGTGTAAATTAATTGATTTCTCTAAATAAAAATAATCTCTAATATACAATAATTGAATATATATATTGTATTTCTATATATATAATATGATAAAATAAAATTTTATCACAGCCCTCCATCGTGTTGAAGAGTTTTTCCATCAAAATTTCTTAAGTAAAAATGAAAATTTTATTTTATATTTAGAAATGTTTTGTCGCGAAAAAACTTTTTGGAACCCCTTCGTTTTCATAGGAAGAATGTGGTTTACAAATTTCATAACATTTGGATAGTTATTTCTCCAGTTATTTGTGCGGGACACATGTAATGCCAATTACATTCTAGTTCAGTAGAGATTGTCTTTATTATGGAGGTCAAATCCTCTTAAACCAATTTTTATATACCAACAATTTGTTTTTTTCACGTGTAATCAAAAAGACTTAATTTGCTAAAATTTATTTATCAATCTGCTTAAGTTTGTAAGAAAGGCAATATTTTAAGAAATCACAAAACCTTGAAATGTAAATTGTAACTGGTATTTTTAAGGAAAATTATATATATTTTAAAATTTTTTCTTGACGAACTTTCATCATCTTAATGAAAAACCATTTTTTTCCAGTGGTGAGATATAAAAATAGTGTAAAGAATATTATTACATGTACAATTAGTTATAAAAGTTAGTTATTGAAATATAGCCCATACTCTCTGTAGTATAAAGCTAGTATCTTTTTAGTAGATTCTAGTAGAAATACTATTTTTAGACACATTAATTCATATGGGTTTGAAACATTCATTATTTAAACTATAATTTTTATACTTGTAAATCAAATTCCAACGGGAGAAAAATAAAATGAAAATAATAAATAATAAAGAGAATAATATTTTGAAAAAACCCACATTTTATATACATTCTCATGTGATTTTTTTTTATCTGGTAAACGTTAAAAAATATTCACAAATAATTTTTTCTAAGCCAAATTGTTATAGAAATTTTAAAATTTAAAAAAAGTTGTTCGACATTATACTTTTTGAATTTCTGAATATAATTATGAATCAATTTTTATTAAAAATATGTCATTTATTTCTTTATCTGATAAAAAACATTATAAATAACAACAATTTATAAATTTAAATTAGTGTATATAATTTTTTAATATGCATTTTAATAAGGTAATTACTCATTAAATATTAATTATTAATTAAGAAAATTATAAGGCTCTAAAGAAAAATATATAAACCTCTATTACAAAAAATGTTTACAAACATTTGGCTGTGGAAAAGTTTAATTTATTTTCTTATTTACTTGAATTTAAAACATGAATTTTTTAATGTTATTGTCAAGACCTACACAAATTTTTAACATTTTTTACATAGCCATAAATTATAAAAATAACAAATATTTGTAATTTTTGAAAATTCTATTACATAAACATGATAGGCGTATTTTTAATAGTTTTTTGGATTGATAAAATACCCATATTTTTACTTAATGCAATAATTCAGTAAAGACTTTAACGGCATGTATACATTTTTCTACGCTTAGAAGTTTATTCATTTTCGAATTTATAGAAAATAATAGAAAAAAAGCAACAATTCAAACAATTTGTATAGCCAAATAACAACGATAAGAATAATTCTCAGAACAACTATGTTAAAAATTTTTGGTAGCAAAACATTTCTTGTTTGATAAAACGTGTTTTATAGGTATTTTGCCTTAAGTAAGAGTAATATAAAACTTTACTAATAAAGAGTCAGTGACCATTATTAACTCTATTATACAGCAAAAAGTGACATTATATTTGACAAGAAAACAAAACAATAAGTTTTGTAAAAGTCGGTAAAAAATTTACAACTTGTATTTTGGATCCTACTAGATTAATGAATCAAAATTAAAATAAGTTGTTGAAATTTACCTGTGGCAGTTTAAAAGTTATTTCATTAATCACACTATTTATGTAATTTTTACTCCTGAAATTAAGGTTCACCATTCTAGTGAATGAAACCAAATGAAAAACGCCATAGTATTAGTGTATTAAGTAATCGATTTTATTTATTTCTTCTCATTCGATCGATGCTCATGTAACCAACTATGAATAAAATTGAGAAGAATTTGTCAAGCACTTTTAAGCTAGAAAAAGTGTTTCACTTCAGCTATGAAGTGTATGTTTTATTTGGTGCTCATCGACTTGAGACTACAGTAGCGGTTATGACAATTAAAATAAGTGAAAACGCACTTATTGGATTAGGGTTTAATATCACAACGTGTCACAGGTGAATAACCAATCAAGTATTTGGTTATCTATAACCCAAATGGTCAGTTTAAGAAAATAGTGCAAAATAAGTTTTTTAAAACAGACATATTTTAACTTTTAGTAAAGTATATCAAGAACAAAGCATTATAAATAATTATTATAAAATATAAATTAATAATACAAATTTCATTTAATTAATAAACAAAAACAAATTAAAACCACAAAAAAAAATCACAATATGTAGGTAAATATTGAATACACATATAATTAATAAAAACATAAATACATTAATAAATTGTTATATTTAATAGCCGTAATTAAATTAAAAATTACGACGCAAAAAATATTACATTAATTAACTAATTGCAATTTTTTAACGTAATTAGGGTTGATAATTAAAAAATATTTAACAAAAAAAATAACCAAAATTATTATTTTTCCAAAAAAAGGCTGTTGAACGATGCGGTCATACATCGACATTCTAGTTTAAAAACTTTTTTAACAATTAATTTAACTTTTAAAGGCTGAAAATAAATTTTTTTTTCGATATATATTCTTAAATCTATTATCCCCTTTATATAACCCAAAAGATCTGATTCCATGAATTAAATATTAATTCATAGTGCCCGGACTATTTAATTATTGAAATGATTAAATTGGCCGAATTTATGACTTATGTATTTCACGTATTTCGCTACGTATTTCGAGTACTAAATAAAATGATTTTATCTACTAGATTATGGAAGCGCCATAGAGTCGCGTTAATAATGCCTGAGTGAGTTTTGCCCTTTTTATTCACACTGTAATTAAAGCTCTCCTGTGAATTTTGAATCAGTTTATCATGGCTCAGCGTTTCTACGGTAGAGTGCCCAAGGAATTTACGAAAATCTAGTTTTCTTGCCCTAATGTCTAAGCTGTTACTGTCACATGCTTCGCATTGAATTTGTTTGGTTCTGCGTATTTGGGGTCGAATAAGTACGGGTCTACTGGTTTATTGCTCATTATTTACATTCTATAATTGAAATTCCAGTAGATATTTGTAAATACGTTTACGGGTTTGTGTAGTGGTGTCGCGTTGTCAAGAGGGTTTTGTGTTTCCTATGTTGAACTTGCCAGTACTCATACTCAAATGATTGAGTATGATTTATTTTAATCTCAAAGTCAATAATAGCAGTTGGGTTTTCACTGATCGACTTTAACTCTAAGCTCTATTATATCCTTTGATTAAAACACTATGTCACAAATAAATTTATTAGCGTGTCACATTTTTGTTCCTGCTATCTGTGCTTGGTGTTGATTATCAAATTGCCCGTAATAAATTTTCAATATTCATAATGACGGGACAGTGTGAAAAATAATACAGAAAATGTGCTAATGTTACGAATAATGATCTCAATTATTGAGAGGTACTTGTAGGTGCATTACAAGAATATTAAAGCACTCATAAAATAAAAATGATTAAAATTCATTTTGCGCATTGGTGAAATACTAATAATATCTCAAAGAATAATTGTTATATCATGTAATATCTTAAAAATTAGATGATACCGTTCCATGTTCCTACATATATACGATCCATTATACTGACGTGGTAATTCTTAAATATAGCCCGTAACTTCTGGTCTATTATTAAATATGGTAATTAATCACGGAAAAACGTTTATTTTAAAATTTAATAAATTTATTTTCCTGATAAAAAAATACATTAACCCATAGCAACAATAATTCAGATGAATATCTGTTGAGGTGCCTAATTTAAATATAAATTAGATTACAAAATTTTTTGTCCGCATGCTTTTTTTAATTTTTTTTAATAACCAGTTTTGCAATTCAACTTAAGCAATAAAATCTACACCTAATAGATGTCAAAATTATTTCATAATTATTTTGTTAGTATAATGAATGTATCCTGAATGTGTAGGGTCAAGTACACATTTAATATACTCATTTTTCATATATTCGGCAAGACTTTCAGAAAGAATGGCAACTCTATTCCTATAAAGGTACGGAATTCTATTATAAGCCCAAATTTCATTATGATAAATTTATATGCATTTCAAATTAAGTAATTATCATAAATGGAGTAATTGGTTTTGTTCTAAACAATTTTAATGAACTGTCAATATTTGGGAAAAACCAAAAATGTCCAATAATTATTTTACAATTAAAGTTTAGCCAATTTTATTTGTAATTACGGCCCGAGTTAATTATCAAATTTAATATTTTAGTAAATTGTATTTTAAAATGACGTCGTATTGTTTTAACTATAAACATATAATACTGTTAATTTAAACTTTTTAGAATTCTTAACATTACTAAAATGCATAAAATACGTAGTCATTACACTTATAAAAATATATATATTAACTGGTACATTCTGTAAATAAGCTGAATTTGAGCTGGCGGAACTAAAGAGTTCTTAAAAATTATTTCTACCAAATATTAAAATTTTTATTTTATCTGTAACGGCTTAAAACATAATGGAACGATGAATTCAATTGAAGCATTTCTCTCAGTCATAAATTGAAAGTCAAAAATTTGTTAGTGATCTCAATTTATTTACAAACATTAGGCTAAATAATAGTCTAAATTTCAGATACTCTCGTATTTTTCATAAAAATATGCCGGCTACAAAAATAACTCTTATTTTTCAAAATCATGCAATGGAAAGTTAAAATATTTTACGGAAAAACTATTTAATCTATCTAAGAACTACATCCATAATAAACTAATAGCTCAATTGAAGCAGGAGATCTCACTCACGGTGACACCCCAATCTTATTTATAAGAAAATATAGGCCACCGCATATCTTTATCGTAATTGATTTATACCTACCAAACAAAAACTATTAACTTCACTACTGTTGGCGATAAGAATACACTATCTTTATCGTAAATTGTTTATAAGTTTATTCAAGTGAAAATAACAATAATTTTTGGTTATTTGTTGTTACGAATTGGTTCCGATGGCCCAATGAGGCACAAATTATACATTTATTTTCTGAATGTGATAAATGTATCAACCAAATGTCTTCAAAATAGAACGACACGTTGGAAAGTTACAGCGAAACATACATAGATAGATTCATATAAACAGAAAAACGGAATGCAGTCGGTTTATTATAAAGAAGGATATTCAAACTAGAAGGGATTATTAACTGTATTTTCAATACATGTGAAATAAAAATATCCGTTAATTTTTTTTAATTGACGCGACAATATTATTTTCGTGTAAGAATTTTTACGTAAATTATGTAAATTGATTGTTACTTACTGAACAAATACCACCAAGTTTATTATACATATTGAGATTTAGAAAGAGATTTGATCTTGCATGGTAGCTGTCAAAAATAGAATTAAAATATTAAAGTAATTACAATAAATTGCTATTATCGTAAGTATTCATGAATAAAATGCATTTGTCTATGAGTTATGAGTAGTTAATGCTTAATTTATTAAGTAATAACCAGTTTAGTAGTTTCTTTTATCTAGGTTAATAATCATGTATAGGTACACTATGAAGGAAATACAATTGTTCAATCAGATATAATTTAGTTCTGGATGTAAGTATTGTCTTTATTTTGATTACGATTTATACAGAGTGTAACAAGAACAATGGTACAAAACTGTAGCTTTTATGTAGAATACACGAATGGGCCTGGCAAACTCGAGGGCCCATGGTTCTGGGGAAAAAATTAAAAAATTTGTCTTCAAAAAACTTCTTTTTTAAGTGTACACAAAGTAAATATATTACTTTAATAATAATTTCTGAAAAATTTTACTCAATGATATATCCACCTACCTAATTACTTATTTGATACAATTTCATATTTTTCCGTTGAAAAAGGGTATTTTTTCTTCTACTTGAATTGACATTATATAAAAATTATTAAGAAATTGAAATTATGATATTCCTACGATTTATAAGCCGTGTTACATATGGACCTCATGTGGAAAGTGATAAGCAGATAAGATTTTGACTAAGGGATTTCACTGCAACTAACTGCGAACCACACAAAACAAATTAGAAATACTGAATTATGGTATACACTACGAGTTTCTCATGAGAATTTTATATAATAAAACTATCAGAAATTTCCTTATTGGCTCTGCAGCGCCTTGATTTGACATCAAATCAAGGCCCTGCAGAGGGCAGACATCAAATAAGTTTATCTAAATATTTTAAGATTGAAATGAATATAACTGAATTATTATTATAAACAGCTTATTGTTACATTTTTGTGTGGAATTATCTGATTCTACAATTAAGAGCTTTTTAACAACTTTTGTTGTATTCATACAGTATATAATAAAATACTTTTCTATATGATAATCGATGCATTACTTGTAGGCGAAGCAAAACAGAAAAATTGAAAAATAGTTTCCATTAAATAATCAAATTAATAAAATACTAACTCACTTTCACTTGTGCTATTTAATTTAAAAATAAATCATCAAAATTTCAAAAATTATCAAATATAAATACTTATATATTAATTATATTTATCGGATACCGAATTAAATGAGGCAATTAAAATGCAATATAAACGATGGTTCAATTATATTTTTAACGACTGTCATATTATTTATCACAGATTTTTTTGGACATAAATCATATAATATAACTTCTTTTTTTATCACATACTTTATTATTAACTAATGCCAGTTTCATTATTATTCAGTATAAACAAACATTCATATAATATACAGACAGATATTAAATTCGTATCGAATATGGTACAAAATAATTATTACTTTTTTATGTGTTTTTAAGAAGCTCTGAATATATTTTGCATAATTAATAATTAAATTGATTAGTGGAGAGATTTATAAATAAAATTTTTAATGGATCTTTTAAAAGTGATTTTTTCGAAATAAAACAATCAAAATAATAATTCGTAAGGGATGAATTATGACACAAAAAACATATTAATTCTTAATAATTAATATATATTCAATTTCAATACATATTATTAAATTTCATGGATTTCACTATAAAATTCCATGGATTGATTGGGACCTATAATACATGATACTACTTACTTCTAAAATTTATTAAATATTTATAATATTTATTACTAATATTTATAATATTTTACATAAAAATTGAAATAAATTCTGACAATACTCAGATACCTGGATGAATATATTTTTGGATATCTGGGATCGGGAATTTTCAGTGAAGTTTTTATTGTATTTAAATCATTTGAAATACTTTCTTACTAAAAAATTTGAGTCTTCAATTATGAGTATGATTGTTTTAAATTTTTCAAAATATTCAAATAAAAATTGAAGAGAAATAATTTCCTTTGAAAAAATTTTAAAAACGTTAAAGATAAATCGGTGATTTTTCTAAAAATGACTATACGCTACCCATAGTCCACTTAGAACATAAACAAATATTAACCTACAAGAGATCAATAATATTTATTTAAATACATAAAAGGATTTAACTTACCCGCTTTTATTATTCAATAAATGCCAACGATGTAAAATGTATACACAAAAATTAAAAATTAAATAATTTAAAATTCACAAATGTTCTTTTTTGAATCACAAATTAAATTTTATTAAAAATAAAAGAACACTTCAATATTTAATTGATAAATAAACTATTTATAATAATAATAAGTTCCTTAATAAAATTGTCTTTTTAATTATTAAATTAATATGCTATTATTTGTCCATAAAAAGATTCAATTTGTTAACAATATCGATATAGAATTGATGAAAAATCTTTCGATATCTAGATGATACCATATGAATGAGTAGAAGAACACCTCAATACGACAGAACGAACAGTGTGCAAATAAATAAATTCGCTCATATCACTATAAATTTTAATAAACTATATAAAGTTTATGGAACAAGTAGTCAGTAAATAATATATGATTATTGTTATTATTTTATGTATATAACTTATATATATAGTGGTGATGCCTGCCCTTGTTAATGTAATGTATTTATTATATTATGTATATAATGTTGTCACATCACATATGAGAGGTATATAAAATATTAATTATACAACTTGTTTTGTAAACTCTTTGATACTAATACTTCTAAGAATATTTGATAATCCACTCTGAGGAAAATTGGTTGAATACAAAATATTTATGTATTTCATTTTAACTATTAATCATAAAAAAAGTTATTTACGTTAGTTTTTAAAATCTAAATTTAATTTGTAAAAGGGGTTTCTCAATTAGTCGTTTCTACACTTTCTTTGGCACCGGGAAAGAGTGGCGTCCGGCCATTGACGCTTGCAACAGTGGGCCCCCGCTTCCTCCAAAATCCGACCCTGAGAAATAAAACAAATGCCATATAATAATCAAATCATTAAAATAAAGAAAACAAAAATTAAAATAATGTTTTTTCAATTCAATTGTTGTTTGGGATTTTTTAAATTATTAAAAATTTTTCTCAAGGAAGAAGTTTATTAATAAATAATATTAGCATTTTAATAATATTGAAGTAATGATAATTTGTATGTTAATTACTAATAGCCAGCCGTATCTTAAAATGTTATGAATTTGAAAATGCTTATTTAAAAGATTACAGATAGGAAATCATATTTGAAATATTTTGTAAATGATAATAAGTAAGATATTTAATAAAACTATATAATAAAATATAACATTAATGTAGAATTTAATGACTTATCAATGTAATTATTACGTAGGATTTCCGGGTAATATATACGGTTAAATATTTAAAACCTTAATCACAATCATTTCTATAATAAGGTGTTATCATTATATTCGAGCGTTGTCCTTTTGGTAAGCCCTTTTTCATATTACTATGGGTTGTATACTCGATAATTTTTTAAAATTTGATATATGTTTAAAACTCAAAACATTATTAAAATAGAGAAAATTGTTTCAAACAAATCATTTCGATTAATTTCAAATGCTCAAGCTAAGGTGGGCTTTAGGATAAATGAGATTCGTTAGCCAAACAGATTAAATTTATTTTTATTAACTGAATAAAGCTACAATATCAAACTTCTATAATAAGTACTCTAGAAAACTTCTTAAAGAAAAAGTTTTATTTACGCCAAGGAAATTTTTTGTATAATGAATAGTTTTTAGGCTCAGTAGTTTTACAGCTCAGCAGACAGTTTTTTAACTTAAATTTCATTAAAAAAAAGTCTAAGAAAAGTAACAAAAAACTATATTTCCTTGTAAAAATTTTCGTATAGATAATCTTAAAATACGTCATAGTGTCTCACTTAGTGATTGCACATTTTTATATAAGGAAATAGTGTGTAAAATAAAAGTAGATAAAAACTATTTAATGTTGAAACTGGTGGATATATTAAAAGTATTTATATTAATTTTTGTTTGTAATCATTTGTCAATTTATGGTTTAAGTAACTATTTTTAAACGTAAACATTAGTAACACTTGAAGGAAAATAAATTTTTTTTTAAAAAACCCAAACACAAAATAGGTAAAATTAAAGAAATATTCATTTGTTGCATAGAAAAATATGAAGTGTTATATTTTGTTGCATTCAACTCGATGACGTAAATCTTTATTACAAATACTGTGAAATACCGAATTTTGTATAGGAATAAATGAATTTATAAATCTGAAACAAAATGAAAAGCACAATAAATAAGGGGAATTATTTGTGTGATTGTGAAAGCATAAAATTATTTTCTAAATATACGACTGTGCGATTATGGATTTGGAAATATATCTGATTGAAAAAATTTTAAGGCCTGCAATGTAAAAAAACTTACCTAAAAATGGATTGCTAGAGCTCAGTCAAACTAGAACTCAAATATGTAAACTTCAAATTTTATCTAGAAGTATTGGGCACTATATATATATAACTCTTCCTGTCATACTTGAAGTGGCAAAAGAGAAATTTTCACATATTATCCATAATTTGGAATTGAGACCGAGTAATTTTCTTTTTCTATTTTTTTCAGAACTCAAAAATAAATGTTATAAATGGTCTACATTTATAACATATTAAATACTAAATGATAACCATATTTATTACATAATAAATGCTCCAAATATACTATAACAGGCGGTTTCACTAGACGATGCGATATACGAAATAATATCTTGATTTTAAAATACATTAAAGTGCATTATTTAATTCCAGTATATGCAAGTGCATAAAATTTTTAATCTATAAACATGTAACTGCATACAAAAATGCATATTGAAATGCGAGTAAATGCATTTTTAATTCATAAAAAATTATTCACCAGCATTAACAAAAATATCTATATGTAAATAAAATTAATTTTTAATCATTTTTCAGATATTTTACAAAAATTATGTACATTTATATACATTTTGTATTTAAATGCATAGTAAATGCACATTAAATAATGTTTGGCTCTTATAAATATTAAATAAACAATATAAACATTTTTTCAACTTTTTTTTTTTTTAATTTCTGGCTTTAGCTACTTTCAGCTATATAACCATTAACCAAAAGGGATTATTATTTTTAAACAACAACAACAGTACACTGTACTGCTAGGTGGTCACCCATCCAAATACAGATTGTGAGTGATGTTGCTTAACTTTATTGATTGGCCTGTCATTACGTTACGTCATTCCGGGGTCTTTTCCAAAGTTGATCTGCAATATAATGCAAAACCCACATGTACTCTACGATCTAAATTTTAGAATGGAGATATTCAGAGTAAAAATGATCTAAATTGTCAAGTCTATATAAATAAGTTCAACTATCTACTTATTGCACAATTAAATGGGCCATACGTAAGCCTTAAAGTATGATACAACAAGCCATTCAAATTTCAGATAGCTAGACACACAAACGAGTATAAAATTTTGCTAGTACCTTCAATTTTTTCAATCGTTACAAACTTCAAACTAAATTTAATAAATCCTCATACATTCATAAATATGCCAGGAATAAAAACGCGCGTAAAGATTTTAGAGGCCATTAATCTAATGTAATCAATAAAAAGGATATGAACAAAATCACAACAATTTTGTTATTGTCTATTTAAAAAACTTAAAAATAAATGATTATACAAGTACTTGAACAAAAATCATATTTGATTATTCGATGCACGCAATGTCACACTGCTATTAATGGCCGACAACACTGAATACTCGCGCGACACGGTCATCTTACAATTAAATATTATAAAAATGATTATATTTTGTTATGATAATAAATACGTCCTTTAAAAATTTAGTCTGTATCATCTGCTTATAGTTTTGGTGTATATAACATAGATATATTGTAATTTAAGGATACGCAATGCATTAATCTTAATTTAAACGTGCAAACAACTATTTAGGTGTTTGATTAAATTTATATAAGGAAGTGATGTAAGATTCACACACAAAAAAAAAAACAAATTGAGGATTATAAAAGTTATTTTTATATAAAAATATACGCAACTTTTTCTATAGGATTTGATTTTCTGTCCTGTGATTTCAATAAACTTAATGACTTCAATAAACTTAAGAGAAAATATCAATCTAGCTTTTAGCACAGTCTATGTCGATCATTTTCCACCTAGTTTACGCCTGTTTGGAGAAGAATTTGCTCTAATTATAGTATACAAATTCGCGGGTAAAATATTTTATAACTATGTCTTAAAATAAATATTTAAATTGTATATATATACCAGGGTATAAAAGGGGTAGGAAAAATACTTTACTGGCGGTCTGAGGTTGGGAAGCGGAAGAGAGTGAGTTTATAAGGGTAAAACACAGTTTATCTCGATATCCGGCAAAACAAATCCTATGGTTGACATTAAGTTAAATGGCAAAATTTAAATGGGTAATAAAAAGATCTACAACTTTTGTATTTTCACTTTTTTCACATAAAATTATAAACTCATGGAGATTTTTAAACCCATGTATGGATATTGTTTATCATTTTTTGGTTAATTACAAAATTGAAAGAATAAATTTAGTAGGCCGTACATTATCAACGAAACATTGATAACAAAAAAAAAAAATGACAAAAATTAAAGACTGTATGGAACGTAAAAGAAATATACTTGATTTCATGTGGCATGCGTCATACTTGAAAGTCTAATTTGAAGTAAAATAAGGATTCACTATTATTTATCAATTTACTTTGAAAATACTTAAAATATTTCTAATCCACTTAACAAAGTGAAGGTACTAGATTTAATTGTTTAAATACACGGCATATAGTTTTGCCGTTTTAATTGTTTATATACGCCGTATATATTTTTTAGTTTGTATTATTAAAGCAAAACATCAATTTATGTTATTTTGCAAAGTAATTTTTATTGTGCTACCTTTAGGGAAAATATATTTCAATAATGAATTTTTTAAACCCACAGAAATGTTCATTTAATCCAAAATAATTGTTGTGAATGTAAAATGTAAATTATTAGAATTAATATAACTGACTGATGAGTTTATCGGAATAATTTAGCACCATTAGCAACGAGACATCTTCTCGGACAATTATTATCCTTACCTAATTCATTCCCATGATGACAACTTTATGGTCGAAATGGGCATTAATAAAATTGCATAGTATTTTTGTTTTATATTCATAGTGTTTTGTTTTATTATACCGATTTCGATAGACTGTTAAATATCAGAACCTAAAATTTTCCAGTATTTTTTTATACAAAAGAGAGATCGGTCATCTACTGTTGCGATAGATATTAAATTCAATAATAATGCAATCAATATATATAGTTTTGATAATAATAATTTACAGATCTGCTAATTAACAAAGTTTTATTATTCATTTACAATAATACAATATCTATTCAATTATTGAATATAATAAATAAATAACCTACATTAGTTCACATTATAGCATGGATTAAAAAGTATATTTATTTTGTTAATCTTATTATTTAACAATAAAAAGTGATTCTAATGAATATTTTTTGGATTATCCGTTCGTTATACAAAAAAGTATTTTGTGAGAATAAGCAAGAAACTTCAATAGAATATTGTTAGAAAATCTGAATCCTATTATTATGGTTTTCCTAGAGACCTTAAGGGTAGATGATGATAATAGTAAACAAACAAAAATTATGACTCTCCAAAATTCTGTTATTTGGTCCTTGATATTGACCAAAATTTTGTCTCATTAACTAATAATAAAAAATATTCACTCTCTTTTGACCATGATCTACGTTATAATATTCGATCTAAATGTATTATTTTATTAAATATTATGGAATATTTTTATACACAATATTCATTAAAATTAAAAGATCATTCAACTTTCCTTTGAAATAAATATTTAATTAAATAAAAGTGAATTCAGTGAAGTGAGCGTTAATTTTGATCGAAAATTGTGACAAATTGAATCTAATATGGATAGCAATTTTTAGGAGTAAAGAAGAATAGTTTTAGTTTTCTAACATCAGAATTGGCAGATATGTTTTCTACCCCTTCAATGGAATACTAAAAGATATTTTTGACCTTATAGCAAAGAGAGACACCTCCAGGAGAGACAACAACAGCAGCTTTAAAAAAAATCAATTTTAAACTGTTTTTAGTTTTTTTTTTCCAAATTTTAATTTTTATTATTTATAAAAACTGAAATGCAGTGTTTAAACTTTTTATTTTTCTGAAAAAGATTAGGGGATTGGAATTTTCCAAGGTTAGAATGGAATTACGACAAAAATTAATAAATTTAAGTAACAGTATTTATCAATATCAATCTTACCACTAATTATCCATATATAATACAACATCTATAAATAGAATTACTATAAAGTTTTAATAGTAAAAACCATTATGTGACAATAATAATGATGCAATTATGTTATCGATTTCTTAAAAAAAAAAAAAAAAAGATTTATTCGGAAAAAGACTTGAGCAGTTACGTATGACGTACTTATGACGTTTATTCGGTGTTATTTTTTAAATTTTTATTATCACTATAAGTATCACAAACTGAACGTTATTTCTCGATCTTATTTATAATCAACTATTTCGTCACTTTGTCTGTTTCTTCGTCTGTTGAAAAATGAATCCTTCCCTATATCATTACAAACGGCAGACGCACGCCTTACTACCTGATGGATGAATATTCGTATTGAATTTAAATTTTGAAAGCATTATACACATCATATCCAACCCGAAATGAGTTGTATTTATGTATTGTACACATGTCTTTGTAAAGGCATCATATATTGTACACATTTATTTTAATAAAAATTGATATTATCATTATTTTAATAAAATCATTTATTGGAAAGTCAAAATCGGAGACTGGATAATTGTAGAGTATATAATATATATGTGAATGAAAATAATTTTAAACTTGGTATCAATATCATTAGAAATAAACCCTACAATTATTCTTGTACTTGAAATTCAATCATGGGATTTCATTTCTATCGCCTATGAACTGTATATATTTTTTTTATCAGTAACACAATACTTTCAATATATTGATATAAATAATTCGGAAGTAATAAATTTTAATTAATTTTTATGAGTATGTTAATTTTTACGTTAATAACCATACTTTTGATACAGATTGTACTGATCTAGAGAAATCACACTATGAATAAAAAATAAATTTTTTACACAAATAATATGTAATTGTAATATAATGTATACATATACATATATTTGGTTGTATGTTAATCAAATGTTATTTTATTGTGGATAATCACTTACAATGTCGTAATGTTTATTTGAATATGTAATTTAAATGTCAGTTACATCCTTATTATTGCTCGTTGTTTGCAATAAATAATCTTTTTGTGTATAACTATAAGTACAGCTCTATAGTTGTAATGTCTTTCATACAGAGATTTGAATTGAATAAAAAGAAAAGAAATAAAAATTTTATCTGATAACTTGTTATCATTTATCAAACCGATAATTATCAACAACGTTCATCTACTTACCTATTTATTCATTGAGGTCAATCAAAGTATACTGTTACTATTACATTCAATAAAATTATATAGAACAGTGATCTCCTAAACTTTTATAACTTCGTACAACGAAAATTATCAGAAAATCAATAACATTACTAAGATTAATTTAGCTATTTTTATACTCGTCATATATAGGAAGATTTTTAAACAAAACATGAGTGATTTTTCATAACAAATAACTTTGTTTAAATATATTTGTATACGACTTAAACTCGCCACAATTTTGGCTAAAATGAAATACAATCATATTTGCTAATTAAACATAATATATATTTATTATAACATACATATATTCATATCCGTATGGAATAAGTAATAAATGTATTTTATTAATATCTATGATTAAAAAAAGTTCAAAATTGAATTCAACTTATCGAGTATCGAAACAGTTAACACTGTTGTTTTCTTCACTTGTTTAATTATAATATTTTACGCGGCAGGTTATTTTATATTTTTAAGAGACACGTGGCATCCTTCACCCTCTCTGAAGAACAATAACTTTCTCTTCTCCTACAAATTAAGAAAACAATGCAATTTAGGTTCAGTTTTAGAAAATGGTAAGCTTATTGTAAGCTTTTTTAAAGTTTACGAGTTAATTTTTTAAATTTTTTAAATAAGATTTATTGTTTCGATATTTTCTAGCATAATTAAGGAAGAAAACCAAAACTAAAGTAGAAAAATTAATCGATTCTATGGCTACTTTCAAAGCCATATCGCTTGAAAAGCCAAATTCGAAATTAGAGCCACTTTGAAAACCTCTCACAAACACACGAGATCGATGCGTTATTATGAGTAGTAAATCGTTGTGCTAATTTATTTATTTATTTATTTTCACTTTTTTGAGATATTTATCAACGACATCAACGACAATTATCATGTTTTATGTTTTCATTATTAATTTTAAGTAAATAAATGAAAGAAATTAAAATTCTCGTTAATCAAACTCAACAACAAAAGACTTTCTTTGAAAAGGCTCATTTTTTCTGCCAAAAGTTGGAAAGCATTGACTTTTATTTAAAAAGTTATTTTTTTTCTATATCAAAAAGCAGTTAAATTTAGAAAGATTTTGATTTTTGATCATATCTACCAAATCAAGTGAACTTGAAATTAATGAGATGTAAATAATTATAATTGAAATTAAATAAACAAACAAAATTAATTAACAAATTTATATTTTATATTTTACACTTTTAAATTAATATTGATAATTCCTATTTCATATCGCACAATTAATTTTTCCAATCAATTATTATCGTTTAGTATTTAAATGTTAGGTTTAGTATCCAATTGTACTGGCCCTAACATACAAAACGAGTATTCTTTAATTGAAAATTTACATTCCATTAACTTTAGTTTCAATCAAAAGCACAATATAAACTAGAAAATAAGATACGTTCATTGTTATATGCAATGGTTTGTGAGTAATGAAATGATGCTTGCCTAACATTATTATTTAAATGGCTTATGTTTATGATAATAAATCATTAGAATATGAAAGCTGATTGTAGAATCACAAAGCATCATAAAAACGAAAGGCTTGCCGAAGAGTTTTTCTAGAAAAAATACTTTCTAGAAAATTTTTTTGAGAAAACTTCTTCGACAAAGCCTCTGTTTTCATGTCGAATATTGTGCACTCATTTATGTAAGAAATGTGCTTCTAACAAGCTGTTGATTTATATTTAGAAATGTTTTATCGGGAAAAACTCTGCGGCAAGCCTTGCATTTTCCTGTCAATATTGTGCATACCAAATTTCAAAACAATTAGATTCATCAAAACTGCATTTTATGTTAAAATCATCCTGGATTTTTAGTATTCAGATATTTCTGACGAATAACAAAGTTTTGATATGGTGAACTACAAAATCACATTCTATCGACTAGAGGTTTACTTTGGTTTCGAAAATACTGAAAGCACATTCACGGAAAATCAAAATAAACCATGTTTTACCCTTAAAACTCATCACCTTCCACTTACCGACCAGAAATCGCCCGTAAATTATTTCTCTTTCCATTTTTGTTGTATTCTCTTTCGTTTCCAATCGGGAGTTTCATCCTTCTATAATTTTTTTCCACTTTTTACCATTTTACAAGGCCTACTCTGGTTTTAATGTAGAGCAATACGAATATTATTAGTTAATTTATAAATTAGATAATAATAATTATTTGTATCAATCATTTGAAAGTTTTTATTAAAAATTTTTATAAATTTTTATGTATAAATTTTAATTCATGCATTATTTATGTCAATTTTTGTTTGAATGTTAGAAATATATTTTCCAGTAGTTAGTGGTAGGTAACAGTTATCACTTATTAACATTAATAAAATTGAATAATAACACCTTTGTAATTTTCCAATTACCTCTTTCTATTAAAACTTGTTTTTTTACTTTAATTATCGTAATTGATTTAATGTTTAATACATATCGACAGATACGTATAATGACTAATTATTTCCAAGTATCAACTTATTTACTTTAAACAGTGCAACCTGAATATAACGAACCACAATATAACGACTTCCTCGATTTAACAAATTCTTAAGAATCACCTTGATTTTGCCCATACGAGTCAATGAGTAAAATATCCCTAGTCATTGCGAAGATTCTTTGCGAACAATCTATTTCTAACAAATTTTCAACAATAAAAAGAAGTATAAATACCTCTAATTAACGATTTTTGTCAACTCAAAACCATTATATAACGTTCCCATCAATGTGAGCCATAATCCCATAGTATGTGATTCAGTCTCGATAGGTTTCGACACCTTTTATTTGTAAAACGATCAGTGTTTTGAATGATAGGACTAATGTAAACAGTACTGTTCGTCACTATTATTACAGATTCTAGTTGCAATAACCATAATTACTTTAATGATTTATAACCTTTAATTCATAAGTTTTGTTGAATTAAATAAATAATTTATTGGTAGAAGTTGTTCACTATAACCAGATGAGTACGTAATGTTGAGGTAAATAAAACCAATTTTTTTACCTCATTATAACAAATAGTAGAGACCACCCTAACCTTAATATAACCTCAGTTTATCCGACAAACTTTGTTATATCGAGGTTTCACTGAATAATGAAACTGAAAGAAAAAAGTGTAATAAATAAAATTTTAAAGAAAAAAAAAACAACATATATTTAAAATTTTAAAAAATTTATGTGTGAAATTGTCATCAACCTATTGCCACTTCCATGGTCATTTTTGTTATGAGACAGACAAAAAGGCGACAAAATTTATAAAAATTGTTTACACCATCATAGACTTCCAGTAAGTAGAGCACATCACACAAGCTATAATAAACCATGTGAGTACATTCCTCTTCTCATTGCAATGAAGGAAGCGGCGGTTTTTTGTTTACTTCTCAGTGAGTTCAATTGTTCAGAGTACTAAGAATTATATTCGATTCAAAGTTATTTTAATATATATGCAACTCACATTACTTATAGCTCCCTTCATGCTCTTACATACAAGTAAGATTACGTGTTAGATTGTCATTATGAAATTATTTAAAAGAAGTGAAACGATTTTGTATTTCTGGAAAATATGTTCGATAAAATAACGAAATAGACGTTTATCTATTGAATTACAAAAGTCATTTATACTTCCATCAGCTGCAGATACAATGTGTGTAAATACAACAAACTGGTGGTCAAAATATTAAAATTGTAGAATCTGACAATCGCATAGAAAAAATGATACAATCCTCTTCTTGTGGTCATAATAATATTGGAATTTATCATCATAATATTAGAATTAGATGATAATGTTGGAATGGATTATCGATTCTAGCATAATAACCAAGACATAAATAAAATACATCCATATAAATGAATTATATAATTCTATGGAAGTCAGAGTTTTTAGCATGATTAACCGGATTAATATAATAAACTGAATATAATGTACATGTGCATATAATATATGTATATTATATTCTTCGATTATATGTAGGTCATATATAATACTATACATTATATTTATGTATAATAAATTGATGACTGAATGCAGCAGCTTCTTATGTTTTACGATATATCAGACACACTGAATAAAACCAAAACATGCATTTTTATTAATTACGAGAGTATAAATTAACAATCGAGAGCTTGTTGACTCAATTTTGTTATTACTTCAATTGAAGTCTTTTACTCCACGAACGAGATTTTTAAATCATTATGTGCAAACCGTCACCAAATTAGCAACGAGTAACATCTCCTCAGAGAATCATTACAAATAGGTAATTCATACTGATGATGACTACTTTGTAGTCGAAATACGTATTTATAAAATACAAAGTAATTTTATCTAGGAAATTGAGGAAAAAATGAAAATTTATTCGAAAAATCCTCGGAGTTCTCATTAATAATCAAAATAAAAATAAAAATAATGTTTAAGTTGGTATTGGCCATAACTAAAGAATAATAATTACACAAAAGCGATTAATATATAAAATAATAAAAGATAATTATTTAACATTTATAAAAATTATTTAAATTAGTTCTCAGCATGTGAATTTATGGTCATAACAATGTCATATATCACTTAAAAATTTCCACCATCTATTTCCATAATTATAAGATTTTAATGAATTTTTAAGTTGTAGGGCAAACACCGAAATGAGATAATTCCAAATTCAATCGCTAAATGGGTGAAAAGAAGACTTAAAATTTGAAATTACGAGAATTCCAAGTTTGTCCCTTACTTCAGTTAATTTTTTCCACTTTACAAACGTATTTTTAACTCCATAATGGTCATCAATATTGTGTAGTTTTGAACTCAAAATGAACGTGGGGAAAGTAATAAAATTGATTTGAAATCAAAATTGATAATACGATTATCATTGTGATCAAATTGATATTAATAATATGTTATAAATAATCAAGAAAAATAAATTTAAAAGTCGGTAAAACACTTACGTCACCTAGGAGGCTCGAGCTGGATTACGGGTATTGAAACCAAATGCTGATGATCTTTAAATCGAATGAAGATAAAAAGGTTATTGTAACGCTTAAATTTGTAGCAGTATGTCTTGAATCCAACAAAAACACACAGTGTGTCTTGAGTCCAACAAAACACGTCGTTCAATACGAATGTTGAACGTATGATATCGGCACATGTAGTTCGTGTTTCGGCCACACGATGCAACCAATCATCAAGTGTTTGGAAGGTGATGGACGCATCGTCTTAAGAGTAATAAAATCGTAATAACACCGAGTCTTACAAATTATAACCAGAAAATTTCAATTTGATATTATAATTTTAATAATTTCTGACTTTGATTATTTTCTATATTATTTATATATTTCTTAACTCACCTTAAGACATTTAGTAAGCAAAACCAGATAATTCCGGTGAAAAATTCGCCATTTATTAAAATACGTTATTTTTCAAACGAATAACTTAGGTAATGTAAAGAAGATATTGAGCCAAAAATTGCCTAAGAACCTTTTAATAGCAATGGATGAATAAACTTAAACTTTTTTCACAGTAAGGCGGATTTTAATGCGATTTGGAGTGTTAAGTTCGTGAGAAACTCTAGAAACTTTGTAAACGGCAGTCGTGGGAGCCTTGCCTGGCAACATAATGCAAGTTAATTCAACTCGCAATACGAGGAGAATCCCCTTATTGCTAATTCCAATCCATTGAATCATTTTACACAAAACTCGAAGCATTATTAAATATTTTTTTATACTTTTATTTATCATAGTATTGTGATTCCGTTACTTTCCTTTTGTAATTGTCTCCTATGAGTCCATGTGGTGTTTTCTCAAGATTTTCAATAAATTTTTGGAAAAACTTTGGAAGAACGATTAGAACTATGTTCCAGTCTGTACAGCTACTGCTGAGAGAGATCTTTGAAAGTTAAAAATGCTTCAGCCCTACAAAGAAAAAAAAGCACGATGAGCACAGAAAAACTATCCGCGTTGGAAAACCATTGGAGTCGAAATACTGGCTGGTATTAACTATAACGTAATCTCAAAAGTGAGTTCAGTCAGGCGTCAAGCTGAAAAGTTCATCTATTTTAATTAGTTTGTGTTGGTTTATATAATTTTCCTTATTATTCGATCACTAATAGCAACTATAGTAGTATACTCAAAATTAATGAATAATTCAGCATGTTACATCTTTTTAGAGACTGTAAACTTAAAGAAACTCATAAAGCTAATGTTAACGTTTAGCTCCACTAATATGTAATTTACCTTCTTGGTTGTGAGATACAGATACTAAACATGTCTATAATCTGCTTACTTAAAATGCATTGTAGCTATTGTTTTAACCGCAAATGTTTCCGACACAAACAGCTAAAATTGACAATTATGTCACTAATAATAGATGCGATTAGATGATAAAATGATATGGATTTTTTTATTATTCATGAACATAACTTAGATATAAACACAACATTTATAATAAATATTAGCTTTGTTTTAAATAATAATTATGTTTTCTATTTGAAGAATTGGTTTTCCCAAAATTTGCCAACAATTATTTTGTGCCTTAAATACTAAGTATCATTTATCTAAGTTGTCATGTGTTTTAAATATAAAGTATATTAGAGATTGTCTTTATTATAGAAATCTATATCAAAAACATCTTTAAGGAGTGAGAGGAACACAGACATAATACATGAAGACTTTATTATAGGTATTTTAAATATATGTACGTTAATTCGCTAAATTTGAGTTAAAATAGAGGTAAATATTTTTTAAATTATTTCCATTACAAGATAATTTTTCGAATATTATTCATTCTATGAGCCACGAATACCTTTATCATAAATGTTAAGTAATGCAAGCTCAAATTAAACAATTGATATTGAAAGTGTCGTATTTGTTTATAATGTATTCTATTATAATACAATATAAATAATATCTTGCTAAATATCTCTAATTAGATTAATTTGATTATTTCATCACTCAACAAGTTTGTGAGGTAATAAATATAATGAATAAGCTTTTAAAATTCATAACCATAACCATGAGTTATTCTGTATTTTTTTTTTTTAAATAGATAGTGTAAAACATTTAATTCGATTAGAACTGGCCGATAAAAGTGTTTGGCATAGATTAATTTTGTAATCATAAATTATTTTATGTAATCATCATATTTTATTAGTAACTAAATTTGTTATGTAGTTGTATAAAGTAGATATGTAAATTTTTATAGGACTTTTTCATGAAAACTCAATTTCTTCAAACTATTTTCAATAAAATCTGGTGGTATCTTATCCGGTTTTTATAAGGTTCTTTAACTTGCAAGGTTTGTTAGTGTCAACTCTTGCAAGCTAAGTTCGAATTATTATTAAGTTGTTTGCAATCGATGTGCAATGATGAATTAAGTTGAAATCATTTTGCTGAAACCATTTAATATACAACAAAAAATTGTCTTCTAGAATAAAACTTACCTTGAATTTAATAAAAATTAAATTATTCAAGAGCAAAAATTATAAATACCAAAAACAAATGTATTTAATTACAAATGTATTTAATGAATGCAATGAAGTTTATTTGAACCACAATTTTAATATTTACAATTAAATTATATGCAATTTTCTCATTTAACATTTCATAACATTGAATATATTAAAATATTAACAGAATTATAGACACCAACGCAACGTAATGGACGACGATTCTATAAAAATTAAAATTCTCATACAATATGAATTGTTTGTAATCTAATACTATAATCATAAATGAATTAGCTGATCCTGTAAATTATTTTACATATATTTTAATATTTATTTTTATTTTAACGGAAGACGCCATTTCAATAACGTCATTGTAATCTGTAAAATCTTTTTTAAATATTTAGTTTAATTATTATTATATACCTAGATCCTAGGGCCTCCCTGTACTTAATAACTTCCAATTACTGAATAAAGTACTACCTGGTCTCCTGATCTCTCAAATTGATTATTAATATTACTCATACAAGTATGAAAAGATTTTACTAGATATTTTTTATAGATAGATAGTAAGTATTTCCTACATCGAATTCATTTTCCTTCATTAAATTTTACGGTTTTCCTAAATTTTACTGTTTATACAAAGCCCCATGAAAATCATTTACTTATGTATAATATGCCAGAGTGGTATTAATTTCACAAATTTTCAAGATGAGTCGTCAAGATAACGCGAAAACGAAAAGAGATATTTAAAACAGGAAGGACTGCATATTTACAGTATTTTATGAATGCTAATCTTTAAAAATAGTTTACATTGATACTGTACTATATGTCAAGTATCAAAACAACTAACATGATTAATTGATATTTTCACTTCTTAATGTATTATTTCTCGATATAAACTTTATAACAAGGCGAGAAAATATCAATTATACTGAGGTATTCGATACCTCTTAACTTAAAAATTATAATTGTGCTATTATTATAGCATTTTAATACCTGTAAAACAAATACTTCGCAAATGTTTGAAAATTTATTAAAGAGGATTTATACTTTATGATGTAATAAATTAAAACATTTACAACAAATTATCATTCCTAATTATTTTTTTCGCAAATAGAAAAATAGTTTTTATTGCGCAGGTTGAGTCTTAATTATTGCTTTAGCGATTAGAATTTATGGTAGGACTAAAATTTTTTAATTATTATTTACATTTTATTACAAGGTCTAATATGTTATCAAATTTATTAAATAACTAAAAGAATTAATTTGCTCAATACACCGCATGTAATTATTTAATCATGTTACATATATTATATGTATACAATCGCTGTACTATTTATAAGAAAAAGTCAAGCCCCAGAATTATTTAAAAACGAAACCTGTTTTTAGAAAAAATCACGTTTTGTACAACAAACTCAAAGATTGTATTAGTTATTGACATTGATTTCAATTTTGTTAAAATCGATTATTGTGTGAAAATCGATATTAGGGAAAAAGTAACTGCAGCTATTCTACCAAAAATTTTATATTAAATTCAAATTCAA
The DNA here is from genome assembly GCA_020423425.1 of Chrysopa pallens. Classification (NCBI taxonomy): domain Eukaryota; kingdom Metazoa; phylum Arthropoda; class Insecta; order Neuroptera; family Chrysopidae; genus Chrysopa; species Chrysopa pallens. The sequence goes on from CM035593.1 coordinate 86,998,206, forward strand.
ATCTATGAAATTCAAATCCAATATTACAATATCGAAGTTTTTTACTCCCCAGGTGTCAAAGGTAAAAATTTTCAATGTTTTCATAATTTAAATTCATTGTTCAATTGTTTTATTTTAATTCAAATATCCCGTGTTATTCTTAGAAACTATTAAAATAATTTTCTTCTTTGAAATAAAATAGCCTTAAATATGAGTTCATTAAGGGGTTCCAAGAAAGGGTATATAATGATGAGAACACCAGCAGCGTTTCATAAATGTCCATTGTGATGAATTTTTTTTTAACATGTATTTAAATATTTGTTTATATATTTATTTAAAACAAAACTAGAATATAACATAACATAATATTAAGAATTTATAAAAATAAGATATTTCCCATAATTCGTAAATAGTACAGGAAAATTGGTATGAGCATAGCCGCTATATCCATTTCATTTTTCATAGTTTGTTTGTAATCCTCGAAAATTCTCAACGTTCTCTTAATTATTCAATTTTTGTGTGTGTACATTTTGTTTACTTAAAGAAAAGTCGATATAGTAAGTAACTGTTTTACGGTACTGAATGCGCATATTTTCTGAATTTAAGTCGGTGCCCATTTATACATACCTAAAAAATTTTTAGGTTGGCGTCGACAGATTTTTTTATTTTTAACTTTTGAGTTTTGTATACAACCAGTAAAAATTTGCATATGGATGGAATTTAATGACTCAAAATGGTTAATGCTCCTTCTGTCCCCTTTGGGACATCAAATCATGGATTCATTATAATGATCATCAAAATTTTTTATTTTGTTATTAAAACTCTTTTTCAATTTTCATTGGTTAAATAGTTGAATCATGAATCCGTTGGACTCAATGGATCGATCTGCTCATAACCGAGGTTAAACTTACTGTTTGGTTTTATTCTCTTAATTATAGCTTAAACATAGTTTTTCTGTTATTTTTCAACTTCTGCCTTTTAATTGGAAAAATTTATTTTCGTTACCAATCTTTGTCAAAATATTGAATAATAAAAATTAGTGTTACTCAATCACGGCTAAACTACTGAACCGATTTAAATGAAATTTGGTACAGAAAGAGTCTAGAGCCTGAGATAAAACATACTTTTTATCCGATAGTTGATTATAAATTCTATATATAAAATATAATCACAATACCTTCGTATTCTTTTTTTATGAATTTAAGATTATTCCTTTAAAAGTCACCAAGTTACCCTAAAATTACCAAATGTAACTTCAAACGGTGACAAATACACAATCATCTATAATTTGGTCTACTGTTAAATAATATAATACCTTAATCATCAATTTAAAATGCACAATTGTTTGCAGTTTACGTCATTCATTAACAATAGTTCCTACCTGTGGCCTTTAATACAATTTAGAGTTTTAATTGATTAGCATTATATGCATCTATTAATAAATTTTTTATTTCAAATAGTACCGACATCGTGTCACAAAAAATAACTTGACGAAGGTTGTGATGAGTTTTATACAAATGATTTCAAATTTTTTACCATTTATGTTTATAAATATTGATTATGATTAGTGCAAAAATTTTAATTTTTTTAATTTTTTTATTTTTTTAGTCTAGTTTTGCAAAATTTTGCATAGTGTTTAAATTATGTCTTACACATAATTTTCCAATTTTCTTTTTATACCAACTTAAGAACATAATATACATTAAACAAACAATAAATATCAGACGACTTTTGCAACAATTGTGTCAATATTGTGTTATTTAGGTATATAATATGTGTTTGCAAAAATACACGGCTATATACTTATTAAGGTATCTTTTACAATTCGACATATCCGTTAAGTCGACCGAATTTGTGCATCACTGCCCAAGAAATCGTTATTAAATGTGCTTAGTCACATGGTCAGATAATGTAAGAATAAAGTTAAAAAATGTATTTTACAAATCGGATTGTTTTATGAGATAATAATAGGATAAATATCAGACAGGGAACTTTTTATTATTGTCCTATGTAAGTAAAGGTTGATAAGAATTTTTAGTTCTTATCCATTCATTAAAAATTCTATAAATCTGACTGTAAGTTCTTGCAGTTTTTAATCTTTATTTGTAACTATTTGTTTAGGTTCGTTTACTGCGAAATAAAATTGGTTTTTTCCACTCTATTGAATATTAATGAATTTTTTTTTCATTACATTTTTTAATTTTGTAACGTATGCATTACGCACATTAAATGAGCCTTATCTTAGTTCTTAGTTTAAAACATGGAAAATTTGCTGTTTATATCACCTATGCGTTTCAGATGTTGTAACAACACTGATTTGGCGTTGGGCAAAGAACTAAGACAGGTTGGTCAACTTAAGGTAGACATTCCAAGGATAATTACTTGGAATGTTACGAAATAAAATAAAGTACAGTATCTAGGCTATGCTTTACTTATAGTACATAATCTTACGTTCTAGGTGGATATTCAATCCCTATAACTAACTTATAGATACTTAAAACTACAAGGAAATGTTTAACTACAATTAGGAAAATTATAGAATTAGTTTGAATCAACATTCTGTGGCATGCGATATCTCTTTCTGAACGATAAACGAAGATATTGATATCTGGGAATGAATTATTGCGGAATGATTGGAAAAATTTGCGGATAATTGAATGTTCTGTTTGTCGATGAAGTACTTCAGAACAAAATCTTAGGAATTTTTTCGAAATCATCGGTTTATAACGATTTTAACGAAATTAATATATCATCGTAACGATATTTGTACGAATCGGGTGTACGTGAGTATACATGACTGCGAGTCGAACACATGACTTTTAGGCAGCTTTCACACTAATAGTACGCAACTCACACGACCGACTTATGCAACTTGTTCCATGAGATCGATGTTTTCCCATTGTGGTACAATCGATGCAACTATAATCTAGTCTCCGAATGCTTCATCAATCATTTTGGTAAAAATAACGAAAATATTATTATACAAACATACAAAACCAATGCAACTGGTCGCAGTGAGACCGACATGTCCAGTGGCATATATCCAATCGTATGGTTGCATCAGTTGGATTCTTCTACGAAATCAATCAAGGCATTATCAAAATGGCCTGTTTTATACGTCTTGATATGATATACCCGCCTCATCCTTACCTGTCCTTGGGATTTAAATGACTTTCACTGCATATTAGGCTAAAATATTTGAAAAACATAAATGAAAATATCATCTTTCATCACAGTATTTAAATCCATCACTTTTGCTTTTTCATACATAAATAGATATTCCATTTTTAACATATCTCAAATTGTTTATTACATTGCATAAATAATATTTTACTTCACTATTTCAAGAATTTCAACATCGTTAATACAATTAAGATGAACTAGGTCATTAACAAAATATAAATAATATAAATTTTATGTAAAAATATTTTACATAAAAATACGTCGTACTTACTCATTCAAATTGCTTGGATTTTTGTATGAAAACTATAAAAGCCTGAATGTTATAAAAACATTAAGAAAAATCTAATTACAACGTCAAACTACCTCTATATACAAGCTAAACGTATGTATATGGACGTTACATCGAATTAATTTTAATTTTTGAAATTATAGCAATGTATACTCATGGAATAGAAAAACATAACTACCTGAATCCTACATGCTTACTTAAAATTAATGTTTTTTCAAAATATGGTCAGAATTTTCTGAAATCATTGCATTGATCGTACTACTTGGTAAGAATCAACCAAGCTGAAAATAAGGAAATTATTCATCCGACATAAAATGATTTCATAAATCAAGAAAAAAGCATTTTACATTTTCATGTAACAAAGAATTAATCAAAAAATTAATTTTTATTTTTCCAAAAAAAAAAAAGAATACGTAAATTAATTAATTTTATTCCAAAAATCACTTGGTATGCATAAATTTTATTGTTTTAATGTAATTGTATTAAAATAATAACAATCAATATAATTTAAATTAAATTTTATTGAATTTTATTTTTTATTGAGTTATTTGAGAGTTTCCAAGCATCACGCTCATCTGGTGTGCTTTTATTTAGTTATTATATTTATCATTCTAGTTTTATTTATTTATTTATATTAAAATTATTGTCTATTCAATACATGTGTACATTTGTATTAGCAGATTTTGTACTAATCATAAATATACAAAGTCTACAAATATTTAGAGTTAGTAAATTTAATGTATTTTTGATATCATAATGGAAGACAAAGTAAATTCAATGTCGAATTATTGTAATTCATCATTTCAGTACATGTAATAAATAATCTTGAACAAAAGTACTCGTTAAATTCAATGTACCTGTGATATTTTAATTTATTTGTTAATAACTCTTACTTTAATACAGTTTTAATCAATTGTATATATACCTTACATTATTATTATTATTATTATTTATTATTAAACAACTTTATTATTAATTTTTTTATGTGTGTTATTTGTTATGTGACTACTGTTGTCGCGTGGTTGTTGCGCTTGGTATAATTTGTTCACCTTTTTTTATTTTTTTATTTTTTTACAACAATCGTCTGTTGTAAATATTTAACTTGTATTAATAAATTATTCGTCAATAATTAAATATTTTGAAATAATATTTATAAAAAAACAGTGTAATTTCAATAATTTTGTGTGTGGTAGTTTTTTAAAAAGATTATTTTTTAAGGTAGGTTTTATAAAATATCTATTAATATTTTTAAATAATGGCGTTTTCTTATTAAATTATTCTATTTAAATTATTTTTAAATATCAATTAATATTTATAAATAATGGCGTTTTCCTATAAAATTATTCTAAAATTAAAATTCATAACTAGATTCGAAACAATAACAAAACTTGAAAATTATTGATGAAAAAGCAAAGAAGTTATAAGCTTAAGGTTAATTTTCCATCTTTTTTTTTAAATAAAACTTTTCATGTTATCTTTGAGGAAAAATAAACCTTTGACGTCATAACATCGTATCATCATCTTTGTTTAATGTTGATTTTTTAATGATCATGCTTATTTTTGAATATTAAATGAAATAACATTAAATGCAAGTTCTATTTTATTAACTTTTATATATTTACTAATGATTAAATGAATGTTTTATATTTACTAATGATTAAATGAAATACGTTGGAAATTTACTACGTAAAGGTGATTGATAAGAAAAATCAGTTAAATAAATCTTAATGATCCCTATTTCTTGTACACATGAATTTATTCTAAGAATGAAATTATGCTTATAGATATCTAACTTATCAAATAATGTTTTTCTTAATATTTTGGCCAAATTCACTATTATTTCAAAAACACTATCAAATTTATTTAAAAATTTCTGGTTTCACAGAGCAATCTTTTTACTTGTTCTATATTTAAATTTGGATTTCGTAAATGAAAACAAAACATTTTGTACTTTCACTCTTATAAATTTTTACAGTGATATTTACTGGGTGACAATTTTTTACTGAACGTTATTAGGTCTTTGGTATTACTAGACGATTGTACATTTCGAATATACAGATTTTTTGAAAAACTTTCAAATCCTCTAATTCTCCAAAATTTCCAAAAACACACATCTGCACATACTAGAAAGATGTGGTTTTTTGCAATTGATGAGTGAAATGAGGTAACATAAATAGCGAAAATGCGAAAAATTTAATTTGTATATTGTACTCTCCTGCTCTTTAATCAAAAATCTCCCAAAAATACTAACTTTTTTCTACACAAGGATGGTGCAGTTTTTTCAATTGATGTGAATGGAAGACAAAACTTTAGAAATCCATAATTTTTGGGAAAATCTTTATAAAAAACTTATATATAAGTTTTTTCAATGCAAATTTAATGTTTTTTATTTATTTCTGCTCCCCTATTTTTAGGAAATCATAGAAGATGAGATATTTGTTTTATTTTCGATTTGAGGTTTGCAACTCACAAACTAGCTATTAGTAGTACGAAGGTTAACGAACCATATTACAAATATAGCAAAACTATAACAATTTTTTTAATGACTTCTTTACCGATTTAAGGGTAGGTTTCTTAAACACTCATTTCATTTGTACAAATTGTATTTATTCACTGGTAACATAAAAAACTGATTCCACAGCAGTTTCTAAAAATTGAAATAAGGTTTAAGATATATGAATCCTGACCAGTTTTGCCTCCACTAGAGAAGAGATGAAAAAAATTAAAACTATGTGTTTCTTTTAAAATTATTCCAACGGGGTGAGAGTTTTAACTCTTACCTTTTTTTTTTGAATTGTCGTAAAAAACACACGAGTAAAAAGTAGATAACTTGACACGTAAATATACATAGTAAAAATTTCAGTCTTTATAATAAGACGTTAGTCTTGCAAAACCTGACTTTCAATCGAAAGAAATAAATGATAAGACTATTGTTGACTATATATACAAAGGCCATCGTGATTGATAAGGGTATTTCAATTCAAAATTATTGTTTATTTAAAATCATGACTAATAGTTTATAGAATAATTTTTTTGTTCCAATATTTTCTCACGTCTTACTAACAAAAAAATAATGTTATCACATTAATCAATCTGTACACAAAGGCTGCTATCAGAAATTGGGGCATTGGGTACACAATTTTCTTGAGTATTTTCCATCATAAATTTTATGTTTCTCCTAGATATTAAATTTGCTTGAAATTTTGGCAAGTAAAATAATAAAATAAGCTGAGTGCTCATAAACATATCATTTATAAATAAATTTTTACAAAATTGAATATATGACTTAGTTATGTTTAATGTAAAAACTTTTTTCTCTACAATAATTCTGAACAGAGATATGAGAAAAAATTTCGATTGTAGCATTAAATTTTCAAGTATCCATATTTTTAGTTATTGTTCGAAGATCATCATCATATTTTACGGCTCATTAATGTATACGACAAGAAATAGTTATAGTACTTCAGAATATAATTTCAAACCATCTACTTTAAGACATTCAAGAAATTTTTAAGAATACGTATCTCTTACAATACCTACCCACTTTACTAAATTAAAAGATATACAATTTATGATTATTTTCATTATGAACAAGTACGTAGTGAAAAATGTTTGGAAATCATTGTTCTTGATTTTTCTAGAATACTTTTTAAGGGAGTATTATTAGTTTTCAATGAGCTCATCGAAATTATGAAATATTATTTGCTATTTCAATTAAGTTTTGAATAATTTTTAACTATTCATTTTAAACTTAGCTTGATTCAATATTGGTGTTGGTAGATAAATTGTTAAATTTAAGTAATAGATACACAATTTATATGCACATTGAAATGTCAAAACATGTTCAAAGTTATATAATCACTGTATTACTTACTGTGTACATATAAAATTAAAGGCAATTTTGAAAAATATATAGGAGAAAGGCACATAAATAATTAGAAATTTCGAATTAAGTAAGATGGGTTTTAATTATGAAAATGCCATTTTTGGACACAAATATTTCAATGAATGTAATGAAATTTGGTATGAACAATCAATAAAAATTGAAACAAAGGGTTTGTCAAAGAGTTCTGCCGAGAAAACATAATTGAAATTAGAAGAAAGGATTCATATTTATAGAAATTTGGCAAAACTCTTCTTTGCATAAAATAAACAAATAATTATTCAAATGTGATGAAATTTATACACAAGCTTAACATGAAAGCGTAGAGCGTGTGAGAAGCGTTTTTGTGAAAAAAATATTTCGAAATATAAAATAAAATTTTGATTATTACTCTTTTCGAGAAAAACTCTTTTACACGCATTCTGTTTTCATCATTCAAGATTGTTCATTTCAAATATCATAACATTTGTATAATAACGAGCCTTAATAGTGTCTTTATTACAAATGTTTCTTTTTATATTAATAATTAAAAACTATTAACCCAAAAAAAATATTTATTTTTTTTTTAATTGATCATTTATACTAAGCGGAATATTCTTAATATTTTAATTAAATAATGATTATACAATTATAATTCAAAATATAATGTATTATTAAATTCTTTGTATGAATAAATGATAATGTGCGTAATTCGTTTTATCAAATTAAAATTTTATCTATTTTAATTACCACAACTAAATTGAATCATGTATTCTTTGTATTAATTAAATAGTTAAAAGATTGTTCTGTTTGAAATTACATTCATGATTGAATGATGTACATTATCATTGTTATATATTACGATCAAGGAGGAATCGTTTTGATCATTATTTGCCTTATGCTGCCATCTTTGACATTAGCATTCCACTACAGAGAATTACATAAATAAAAATATGTTCAGTGACATCTATTAGCTCACATATAAATTAATGTAGTTGATAATACAGAATGCAGCAAAGCATGTATTACTATTGTTTTCATAAGTCACTAGAGAGAGCAACGAATAACAAACAATTCCTCACTTGCCACGATCTTACATTCAGATAATACAGATGCCGGATTCTGGAATGTTCCTAGATTGGGTATATTTAACGATATCACAAAGGAATTCAAGGAAGATCTATTGAGGTGATTTTTTTTTGAAGAAAACAATATTTAAAAAAATAATTAAAGTTATAGTAAAAAAGTCATCAACCAATCATGTCAATTGCAAACTTTGCTTGTCTTATATTGTTTTTGCCTGTTATTTCAAAATCCCATTGAATTGAAATATACTTTTATAGATATAACTGCATTAAGGTTTAACATCAAGAATAGCCATTTTCCATAATTTCTTCCAAATGTTCAATGTTATTATTTTCTATAGGTACTTCATTATTTGTAAATAAAATACTTACTAAGTTCTCTGAACTAATGAACATAATGTTATTTAGACAAATATAAAACCAACAATAGCTACAAACATAAAACAGTCAGTCAGGAGTAGGTAATATTAATAATACCATTCATATCTGGTCATTGGTGCCCATAGCAAGAAAGCAAAGCACGTGCTAAACGCGTGTTCATTCAATCCCATTTTTACAATATATTTAATGGCCAGTCACTTATTTAGCCTCACAAACATAAACCAAAACACTAGTCTAAATTCCTTCCATTCTATCCGAATATGTTAAAATTGTAAAGTAGGATAGTTTTAAACTAGCTTTTTCTCAAAATCCGGGAGCAATTTGGAAAAAAATTTCTTTGATTTGGATTTTCTATTGAGAAAAATTTAATGGCATGTTCTAGCGATGATACAGAGGATGCGTTTTTTTGCATTCGATGAGGATTAAGTATGAAAAATGAGATTCCTATGCAAGATAGGAAGTTGCGGTTTTTTGGAATCGATTTTGATTTTTTTAATGGTTTAATAGAATGGGAGCATTGTTTTTTTTTATTATCTTTTACATACGATTTTTTACTCTGTATGCTAGGAAGAGGCAGTTTTCTTGCAATCGATTTAAATTCTTTCCACAAAATGGAAAAATTGTTTTTCGAAGTTCTTGCTATGCAAATTGTCAGCAAAGCGTGGTCGAGTTTGTTAATATTATAAATTGTGAAGCCTAAAACAAACTATCGGGTGGACAATGAACTCGAGTTTTAATCATTCTTATCTTTTGTAAACGACTTAAGCCTTAAAGTTCATATGTTCATTTTTACAGTTTTTGAACTTTTTAAAATTAATATAAATAATTTTATGTGAAATTTTAATGAACCAAATCTTGTCCTTAAACAGAAATTCCAATATACTCATCTATCATTGATGAAAATAATTTTCATTGAAATGAAAAACCATCATAGCTATTTTGAATGGAAAAAAGCACTTGCAAATTACTACATTTAAAGAGGTAAACACCGTTTGGTAATCTACTTTATAAGTATTATAACTTTTTCTCAATATAAAATGTAAATATAAACAACTTATTTGTATGTTTGGTTTTATAATACCAAGAGTTTCAGTTGGCCTTGAAACACTTCCTTCGGAAACTGGTTACAAAATATATTCCGACTTTTTTTAGTCTATTGAGAGAGGAAACAAGTTCGTATACAATGACTGAAATGAAATGTTTTATCATTTAAAAGATCTAGTGGTATTTTATATAATTTTTTAAGCTGGTTTATATAGTCCACTTTAATGGATCAACTTACTATTGTCTAAACATACAGATAAATAAAAGCCTATTTATTCCTATGCTGCCTGTAAATACTGAATTATCTCGAAAAGTTATGTTCTCGAAAATTTTATTAAACAATTTTTTTAATTTGATTTGAAATTTAATTCTGATAAAAAAACGCAACACAACATAAAAATCGGGTATTTAATATTTTTAAATAGGCATAGAAAATCAGGTGTCGCATTATTTTATATTTTGAGTATATATAGTTTATTATTTCTTATGGTGACAATTTTGTTTGATATAATAGAAAACCTTTAATATATTGTCCAATATTTAGTTCGTATTTATTTAAAGTTTTGGTTTAAATTCCACGACGAAAGCCGAATATCTTGTGAAAGCAGAAAAGAGATTTTACAAAAAAAAATAGAATATTTTAAAAGAACTGGAGAGAGATATTTTGTTAGCAATTGTATAACTACAGTCCATTCAGGAATAATTTTATTAACTAGTAACATTTTCGTGTCGTGTAAACGATGCATTATACTGAAAACTTAAATTAACAATAATATAGTGAGAATAATTATTGTATACAAAAGTTTTTTTGTATATGTATATGATGACCACGTCAATCAAAATAAATACTTTTTATTATCAAAACGAGGAAAAAAATAAATAAAAGAATTTAATGTATTTGCCGAAACTTTTCCATTCGTTTAAATTGTCTTTAACTAATTCACTATGTTGAATATTCAAACAACGTATGCATAGTCAAGTCAACTACTTTGTCATTTAAAAATAAATAAATATATATTAAATTTTAAAATAATGATGAATATTCCAGCCGATAATTGTCAATATTAATAAAAATCTAATAATAAATAACATTCTATACACAAGAAATCTGAACAAATCAGTCGAAAAAAGTTTGTAATACTAGATGACTCACTTGTCCTTTTTTAATTCATGTTTGAAGGTGGCCACAGTTCGTTAATCGATAGTGAAGCATTAAATATCGTTAAATATTAACAATGAAAAACGTATACTACTTTTAGGCTGCCATACATAGGAAAATAAAACAAAATCTTATTAAAGCTAAATAGGTGAGTTTTATTAATGGTAGAGAGCTTTAATTTGTGGTATTCCATAGTATTAATTGTATTAGGTGGATAAATACATTTACACACTTCAATTTTTCGTATTATTTTGCTTAACCACTTTATTTTATTAATAATTACGCGACATGTTTCGGATGTTACTCCATATTCAAATGCATCCGAAAAATGTCGCGTAATTAGTAATAAAATAAAGTAGTTAAGCAAAATAATACAAACAATTGAAGTATGTAAATTTATTTATCCACCTAATACAATTAAGGTGAGTCTTAATTGTAAAAGTTTTTGGCAAATACACTTTCCATTCTCGCAAATTAGCTGCTCTCCTTACCTTGATGGTAAACAAAATAAACACTAAAGTATGGCCAATGATTTGATTCAATTTTATGACTTTGAGTAGCAGTACCCATATTTTAATGCTAATTATTTGGACGTCTATTTATCTAATATTATATCATAGACAATTGTCACTCTTTACAGGAACACATAATTAAGCTATTTTCTAGAAAGTTAGCTATGCAAAGTATCAACAGTATTTAAATATTAAACTTAGCATTAATAGATCTTTTTATTTCGAATAATAAGAATCCGATTTTTTTATTTTCTATAATAAAACGACAACTAGTGGTTAATTTTTTTTTTTGGGCCGTTTCCGAATTGTGAAATGTCGTAGTAAAATTAGTTTTAAATCTGTTAGTTGACTGTATTAAAAATAAATCCCATCCAATAAATAAATATCTACAGATACCAATAATGTTAATTCTTTATTATTTTCTTTTGTATAATTTAATAATTTTTTGTATCTAATGCCAAATAAACTAATACATGTATGATGTATAGACTTATAATTATAGTATTAGAATAATAGTAAATATTCAAATTCAAGGACAATGAAATCATAATTTATAAGACACTAAAGTTATCTTAAACTTAGACAATCATCAGTATATCAATCGATGTTATAAATATAAATATTGTCTGACATCGTACAATGGAAGATATTACATACAAGACTTATTCAATTTATCACATAAGGTTTTGTTTTAAAAAATTTCAGCGCATAAAAATAGTTATTAATAATGGAATTTCATAAAAAAAAAATACTGAAATGATTTATTTCTACCTGTACTATTTATCGGAAAATTGTCCTTTAAATAGATTATTTTGGTAAATAATGAATGGACTTTCTTTAAATATTCTTCATACTAAACTCTCGAAGTTTGTAACTACTTATTCAAAGTTAATGCTTCAACGATAAAGCCCTAATTATATATAAATATTGTTCAATTTATGTATTAGTATCTATTAGTTTATTACTATAGCATATTATAGTTATAAGCAAAATCATGTAACGAGATGTAAATATATAAAAATTTATGCATCATTAACGAATGTAAATATTTAAATTGTTTTTCTTTTCAACTTTGTAATATCATTTTTAAGTAAATATTTTATTAAATTATTATCTAAAGGTTTATAATTATTTAAAAATAAATTATTTATCAAATGTCAACTTGCAAATTTTATTTTTAGTTATGAGACTGTAAAGTAAAATGAATAACGTATATTTTATTTTTTGCCAGCCCCGTTTGTTTTGGAAAACTTCTTCGATGATACAAAACATTATTTTTGAGTTGTCGATCTACATTTATACTTATGTGTACTTCCGTTTGCTTGTACAGTCTTTGTACTGGTCTTCGATTCGATTTTAGGAGAACAAAAACATGTTATGTATGAAATTTTGTCGAAAATTCATGTCTCAATACAAATAAGCAATCAAATAATTTATTACTTTCAAAATAATTATGACACAACAAATAATAATACTATAATTAAAGTTTTTATTATGAATCTAAGAAAATTACCAAGTTAAGCATTAGTTCACTATTAGCATTTGATTTTCGAAGTCATTTTTTATTGTATCAATGTTGTATCAATTGCAATTAGAGACCATTTTCTGTTTTGAATTTTGTCGGTAAAAATCTCAGAGGAAGGTCTGACATCCATCCGATTTTCTTCCAAAACTTAATGAATGACAGAGTTTCTTCCTACCTTCTTTTCTATATATCGTCTTCCACCAATCTTAGATTGGTTGTGTTATTTTGTGGGAGTCTCAAATAGTTTGATTCTGGATTAGATCTCTTTGTATATTTACTTCAACACATCTCATACCACGTCTAAGGTATAATCACGAGCCTTGTTTTGTAATTAATGGTCAAGTTCCATACTTCTGTCATTTAGTTGATGTAAGATGGTGTTCTGTTTTAAAGACAGAATCATCTTGGTGTTCTTTGTGACTTCTTTCTCATATAAGGAACGCTTTGCTTATAGAATAATATTATCATAAGGCGTCCGCCATTCGATCCTTCATCATCGCGTCAAATGTCCCGGCTTCTGTATTTGTTCCAAGGTATTATATGTATTGCAATTTCAAATTGTTGAGGGGTTATGGATGACTTTGTCTTGTTTACATTTATTGATTACTAATTCATAATCTTATGATTACTAACATGTTTAAATTCTTAAAATAGAATGAAAATGTAAATATTAGACATAGACAAACAATTTCTGTAAAAATTATGTTCAAAAAACTGACAGACGATTGAAATACACACAAAAGAGTGGGCATCTATCGTGAAAAGCAATACCGTCATTTCCTTTAATAGAATGAGGGGGTGGTAAAATTATATAAGAGTTTGACGTTGTTTATCAATAGGCTTCAAGATATACACCATCGCTAATTAAAACGCAAAACCAGATGGTGATTTATGGGTTTGCGTCATAAAGAATTTACCCCCTATATTGATTAATTTTTATTGAATAATATACCATAAACTTTTTTATTGGATATTTTACTTTTGTTACCCAAACATTTGTTATAAAAGATGCAGTTATAATAGTTAAATAAATAGAATGTTTTGTAATAAATGACTCATTGGTTAATGATATACAAAATTGTTAGCAGACTCTAGTCGTTATTTGATCCGATGAACCATGGAAGAGTTAAACGTTCGTTAATTATATTTATAAAATTACCAATTAATAGTATAATCCCGATAAGACAGATAACTAATAAGAAGCATTACGGAAAAATAATAAAAATGTTACGGAAATATGATAACTGCTATTGTTTTAGTATCAACTTTAGATCATTAATATAGAAAATTTTATAGAACTTTTTAATTTAAAATTATTTTTTACTCTTTAGTTCAATTTTTGAATGCGGTTCTTTTTTTTCAGTTAAAAATTTTGTATTTAATATTATATAAAATTAACAGATGTTTGTAAATTAATAATATACTCCAATAGCAGTAAATAACATTTTGAAGGACTCGAAACATTAAACTTAAATTTTCAACGTACTTAATAAAACTCATTTTACATAACAATTGGATAATGTAAATATTATAAATAAAAATTAAAACGCAAATTCACATAGGCATGTTATTCGACAACCAAATTATTTAGGTACATAATAAGTTTGTTTGAAATTAATCTGTGTACAAAATAATCGATAATTGATAAATCTATATTTGCGAATATTTTATTTTAAACAATTAACCTTACGAAATATCCTTGATCTTAACCGTAACTGAGTTAAAAAGAATTCTTTCAGCTCAAAGCATTTAAATAAAACCTCGTTTTTAAACATTATTTTTTATTAATTATTCATAAATCTTTTAATTGTTACTGGACATGGTCTATCGAAAATTACTGAAATGTTCACTTTAATTTTAAAATGGGATGATTTTGTGTAGACCCAATCCTGCAGTTAAAATCAGATCATAAAAATTGATTTTAATTCGTAATGAATCAACATCAAAAATACTAACTCTATAAAAGAATCGATAATGGTTTTAAATCAGCTTGAAAATTTTGCCTTAAACGAGAAAACATTGTAAATTACATAAAAAGTTTGTAAAAATACAACTTTATATTATTTTTATTCCTTCGCTGATGGTTGTGGATATACGGAAAGCAAAGTCAGTTTTAAGAAAGATGAAAGTTTTAGAATTAGGTACTTCCACGATTCCAGTTAATTAAATTTTATTCTATATATTCCCCCTATTATGGTCTTTATTATTAAGACATCCCTATCAACATTTGCATATTGAAAATACAGGGAAGTTCATTATAATATTTTGGATAAAACTGACCCTACTCCAAGAATTCTAAACACAAAAAAATTACATTTAAATATGTGTTTAATAAATGTTGTCAACTAGTACAAGGGTGGACGGTAGTTTGTCAATATTAAACTATTGCTCGGACCATCACGAAAGTTTTCACGTCGATCGGCGAAATTTTGGCGGCGTCTAGGGGATTTAAAAATTCCAATTCGTGAATGAGTATTATCGGTACATTGGGTCCAATAGCTCTTTGAAGCATACAAATTCAAATCCAAAAAATATTTGTTATTTAAAACAAACAACTTTTGTATGAAATAATTTTTTCGTAAAATGTTCGTATTTGCTACAATTTTAGCTTAAACTACTTTTTTCAAATGACTGTACGCAGTATAAAATATATACAAATATTTTTTTCGTCTCTATTATAACTTATTACACCAATAAAAAGTTCCTATTTTAATATCTGATCATAATTTCATGATATGAAATGCCTGTGACCTTTACCGCTAGTTCTAATTTTTAGCCCGCGAGAGACTCGCTGTATGTAGTATATTTAAAGTAATAATACAAATAATCAAAAGCGGTAAAACCAGATTTGCAAATACGATTATAATATTCAATCTAAAAATATAACGAACATAATAATAATAATAATAATAAACTATTATTAAATTATTAATATTATGAATGACAAGCCTCTACCTACCTACCCGTATGACATCGTGCCCGCGCGTACATAATATAGCTACGAGTGAGTAACATACATAAGTTTTTAAATTCAAACAAAATATTAAAATGTATTTAATACCTACGTTTATGTTTTATTCAATAAATACAATCAAACACCATTATTGTAGGTACACCATTTTATATTTTTTTACAATCAGTTTTCGCATTAATATTCTTTTAAATGTAACATTTGCCATCAAAGTTTTGTTCGTCCATCCATAACACAATATTTAGTTTGTGCGAAACTCATTCAAGTTTAGATTGAATTGTGTTCCAAATGATAATTTTTAGTCAATCTCGGTTTTAGAGATACAGTACAGTAATATAATTACTGGGAGGGAACACAATTCTGGCATGTATGCCTTCCTATCAAATTTCTTCCATTTCCTAACGCACCTAGAAAATTCAATTCAGCCCTATGTGGTCTCTAGTAAGCGTACCCGTATTTTTATGCATGACAGGATAGAGCACCATTTTAGCTATTTGACCTCCAATTTCTCCATTTCGACTGCTTTTCTTTACAAATTAAATGAGAATGAGAGAGAGGATTAAATATTATCAGAAATTGTATGGAGACAAAACTAATTATAAATGAAAGTGCTGTAAATGAGAATGAATATGTTGGTTGACTGACAGTGATGATGTGAGCTTTTGTATGAGAACACCTACTTTTGAAATCTGATTTTTAATTTTTTTTCTTTAAAATTTCAAATATATTCAATTGTTGCTTTTATTTATGTAGACATTAATCGGATTTTTGTATGGTTAGGTCTGTGAATACTTTTTGATTTTGTTATTTAATAATAATAATAAATAATTCAACTTAAGCTTGATTTTTTTTAAACGATGTGAATATTTGTCTATTGTAGCTGCCATGCGTTACACATTCGCTTTATTCGAAAACCAAATCTCCAAAAACTTTGTATTATTCTGTATGCAACTTTATATACAAAAATGAAATTATCAATGCATATAATGTAAGATTATTCTCCAAACATGTCTAGATGCACTATACAAATAAATTGTTAAAAATTAATTACGTAAACATAAAACCATTTGCTCAAATTGTTTATTTATTTTATTTATTTTCTTTATTATTTTATGGTATAAAAAATGAATTCTTATGTATTTTATTGTATTATATTATGTACATTTCAATATATACAATAATTCATATCGTATGTGTGGTTCTTTTTACACATAATACCTGGGTATGTTGTTGCTTATATGAAAGATGATAAAAATATGATGACCACTTAGTTTTAATATTGTCACAAATTTTGCAAAATAAAAACATCAGCTGAATGAGATAATCGCACCAAATAATTGTCGGATATATCAAGTTTTCCAACAGAGCCACTAGTATGGAAATCTATCAAAATGTCGCCAATAATTTGTGTCACATTAAAACCTTCAGTCTTTTGAATAGGTGCTTCGTTCGCATTCACTTAGCCTTTCCTCTGAATATATAACGCACTCGAATATACTTTTAAAATGAGCTAGTGTATTTCCAGATGACTGCCATTTTTACATTTTTGAATGCCTGTAGATTTTAGAAGCCTTTACCCATTACTGAAAAGGACAAATACAAAATATACGACTTCCAGAACTTATCTTTACATGAAACAGGCACGCGTATACAAATACAAAAATTTTCAAACGTCAATTTCATTATACAATGAGTAAAGCATTGGCTATTCTTGAATTTTGTGACTTTCTCATCTCAAAATCCCGAACTTTCAAGTCTTTTCTCGATTTTATGTTGCCGTGGATTTCTTTTCGTTGATCATTACTCTAAAATTATATATAGTTGGTATATCACATGAAAATTTGAAAACTTAAAATATTAGGGAATCGATAAAAAAGTATTCTCTTAAAAAACTTGAATTGAACTCAAAAAACTATTATTTCTGGCTGAGAAGAATGACTGAACTGTGACGTGACTGATATGAGTGAATATATTTTTATAAAGAAAATTCCGCACATTTTACCCGAGCTAAAATAACTCAAATAATCATTAAATTAACACTTATTTTGTGTTTAAAAGTTTAAGACTTTTAGCTGATGAAATTTTAACACAAAATCTTTTAGTAGCCTTGACAGTTGACTTAATAGGACCGGTTTTTTTTCCTCAGACTAGCCGGTGTCTAAACGGCGACTGAATTGTGACGTGACTGATATCTTACACTCTAAAACTACCTTAGAAATTTTACAAATTTTGAATTTTTCTCATTCCCTATGATTGATTACAGTTTATGTGATAAGTGTTGGCCATAAAAGACATTAACACGCATTGAATTAAAAAATAGAACGTCGTAAAAATTATATAATACCTACATTTAAAAAAAATCGGTTACAATAAAGGTTGATTATATGTTACTTTTTACGTCAAAAGATAATACAGACTTAATATATTCTGCTGAATGTGTATAGTTTGTTAGGTCAGTGGAAATTTCCATTCAACGATATATTGTATTCACTACCTCACACACACATACACCGTGTTCAAGTTGTGGCCAATAGGATTGTTAGTCATACAAAATACTTAGTGTACAATGCTGTTGCCATTGTTTAATTCTTTGCCTGTTGAGACTTGTTCACTGTGTGTATATATGTAAGTGTAAAAGAAATCTGGCAATTCGTATATTGTCTAATTAATCTCTCTAAAAATATATGAATTCATTCATAATTATACTATTACTGCTGCTTTTGATTACCTTGTAGATTTTATTAAGATAAGTCTCGTCTTAACCTGCTATTGAGCTTAAAAGTATTATCAAAAAGAGTGTGGCGTCTAGTCGTTTTGATCAATATGTACCTTCACTATTAATCAATATATTTGAAAAGATGCAGACACTACAGACACTAAGATAACCCATGGTAATATGAAAAATGGTTGGCTAGACGCTTAGCAGTATACGCCATCACGAATCATTCCAATTGAAAACTCTTAAAAGAATGTATAGCAGTTTGTGTATAAAAGAACTTCTCAAGTTTTTCTTTAATAATATTTCTAAACTTGACACTTTTATATTAATTTTTTTAATTTAGTAAGTACAGTCCTTGCCATTAAAAAGGAGAAGTTATCGAAAAATTTCACGAAAAAAACATTTCTAAATATAAAATAAAATTTTTATTTTTGATATCAAATACAAATTTAAAACTAAAAATTACATTGAAAATAGAAGAAACGGTGAAAGTTTGCATGAATGCAAAATTTCAGCAACATTCAGGAAAGTGGGTCGAATTTAATTAGTTACAAGTTCGTAATACTACAAACATTTTTATGAATGAAAAAAAATTTGGTATCAGAAGAAAACCAGAAAGTTTATATTTGGGCTAGACATAATATAGATTGATCGATTGGTTGGATTCATAAACAAAATAATGTATCTTTGGTTCTTGTAGATGATGCTAGTAAAAAGAGTGTTTTTACCATACAAAAACGAGTGCAGCAAATAACAACCTTATTCATAATGATTATAAAGTCCTTTTTGTGTATTAACAAATATTATTTGTCTGCAATATATATGTAATTTACCTCATAGACTTTACTACATACCAGCACAAAATTCTAAACTGATTTATATTTTGACTGTATTTTCCAAATTAAAATCTCCTTGCAATAAATTATTTTATTAAAAAATAACATAAAAGTAAGACTTCTTATTTGATATTATTCCAAAATACAGAGAAGATAAAAACAGAATTCATTGTAAAAAGAACTGTTGAAATAAAAAGGTCGGTTCAAATGGTCTAGTAAGGTCTACTTGGTCGCCATATACCTCCTCTACTACTACTACAACTGGTCAATTTGGATGTTACCAGATACATTACGAAGTTAAAAAATACAAACGAAAAATATATAACTTATTTGTCCCAAGATTGCTTTAAAAAATTATCTAATATCCAATTTTGAATGTGTTTGTTGAATTTTAAAGAGCGTAGAGTAATCACTTGATACATTATTATTTCGTAATAATTTTGTTTTAATGAATTTTAAATAAATATTATTATTTATATCTTAAAATATTTTTTTAATTTAATTTAAGATACTTATGAGACAAATTTACATGTTTCAAAAAACTATAAAGTATTTATTTAGAACAAAATTTAAAAATTTATTTTATAAAATAAATATTTCGAGCCATTTAAATTTTTATTCTGTACCATGGTAGGTCTTCTAGGTCGTAGGGTTTTAATCGATTTGGTCTCATAACCTTTTTGTGAAATTTTTTTAAGAATATTTTTCTCAAAATGTGAGAAATATATCGCGAAAATAATAATTCGTGTCACCCTTGACTGATTTAGTTCATTGAGAAAAAAGCGTACTTATTAGCAGGGAACTTTAAAATGTAAATATCTCAAGTTAATTCACCATCGAATTTCTTCGGGGTTCATATAAAACTATCTTAAACTTAAAAATTATATCAATTCCTGGATAATTTTTTTCCATGTAATATATTATATAATAAATCAATCTTTACAAATTGTGAACACGTTTTGGTTTTATATTTCATCTTGTAATAATTTGATAAGAGTATTTCCTGTAGATAACATAATAATATCAAATGTAAATGGATAAATAACATTGATATATTAATAGAATAAGAAATGTACACTATTATTATTGGAATAATATTCTTAATTATATTGGTATTTATTTTTTGCTTGGACTATGTAACACTTTTTTATTTTTTTATTTAAATTATTTAATAAAACAAAGATTTACTGTTTATATTTTTAATTTTATTTAATGTTTCGAAGGATTTTTCTTTCGTCATCAGAAATGTGCATTTTTATCAAAGATTATAATATTTTTGATTTATTTATGGTTTAAAAAAAATTTTGTTGTTTATAAATTATTTGTATTTATGATAAATATTTTCTTAATTTTATTGAAAAAGTTTCTGATATAACTTTTTAACTATAATTTTGTTATTTATAAACAAACTTTGATTAAATAATTAAAACAAGATAATAACAAATAATTCTTAGATTAAAAATTGAAAGAAATAAAAAGAAAATAAATAGGTTTTCTTATTGTTAATAAATGCTTGTAATTTTTATAATAATATTTTTACTTAAATATAGTTTCTTCTTTTTACAAAAAGTAATGACACTGAATTGATTATAAAAATTTATTATCAAAGATACGAAATGTTTTAACAGATATCGTATCGTAGGAACACCAGTAAAATTTTATCAGATCCAAAATAACATATTGTACCAATACATAAGATATAACATGATTTATAGCTCTTCAGTTTCTTTAAAGAAATATATTACTCTATAATTATGAGTAGACCTATACATTTATTGTATTTTAGATATTATAGTTGAACTTAACTGGTTGGTCTCTCCTGATATTTTACAATATTTTTTTCCTTTTTTTATGTAAATCTGTTTTGTATTTAGTAGCTGGCTAGCTCAATACTAAGTATACGATATACTGGCTGTGTACTGTGTGATTATAAAATAGTACAGTCACCAACATAAAATTTATATCTAACATGTAATTTTATGTGTTTAGTTTATTATATAAATAGAAATAATAATTTTATTTCTAATATAAATGAATAATTGTTTAAAATATTTATCATTATTTGTTTTTCTTTAAATTTATGACAAATGTTTGGGTAATTTCCAAACATCTATTATTGTTCTTAGAGATATAATACACTATGTATCAAGCTGCTACTTCGTAGGACTAAAAATGCTTCGTAGTAAATATCTATGTATAAACTACAAAATTTGATGTGCGTGTGCAGCTCTGAATACAGAATCCATAATCAGTCAAAAAATTTCCTTCCTCAAGCTTTCATATGCCTTTGATTTAATTTCAAGTAATATTTTCTTAGCATGTGTTTACGTTATCCGCTTACGGAACCTCTGTTTAAAGTATCTAAATCTGGTAGTTCGGACTGTACTTTGATATGCCGGTCACTTAGGAAGTTATAATTTCGGTTATCCTTTTATACACTTATGGAACATATACCAAACAAATTGGAAGTAATAACTAATGGCGATACCTACATAATAAATAGTATTGATGTATAAATATTAGTAAATATGCATGCGGGGACTCATTGGATGTAATAACTTAAAACACTAATTGTAAAAAAATTAATAAAATCATTAAAAAAAAAACAACTAAATTTGTTATTAAGATCAATAAAAAATAATAAATAGAACCTGTTTGCCTTTTTTTTGTTATTCAAGTGTAATAAATTTCCAAATTGATCACATTAACATGAACAACGCCGCGACACATCTCCAAAATTTTGAAAAATAAGGTGTTTCATTTTTCAGAACTTTTAAAATTTTCGATTGTCATCAGAACCTTCCAAACAGATATCAGATATAGATTTTTTGTTATTGTAGCAGAAAGATCATTCAACACCACATGGTAATTTTTCCGCAATATTAAGAGGAATTTTACCAAATACATTAAAAAAAAAAAAACGATATTTTTAAAAATGTTTGTCTCTTATATTCATTTATTTATTTACTTTACAAATGAAGTTAAATAAAAGCTTTCAAAAACAAATGACGCCATTTTAAAATATAATTTATTAGAAAAAAACCAAATAACTTTGTTTTGTGGTTGTAACCATCGATGTTGATCCAAAATTTTAACAATTTTATTATATTTATTTGTGTTTTTGTTTTTGTTTTTCATGAATTAGCAATTATTAAAACTCATCTTCTCTACCTATTAAATTTATTCTAGAACTGCTAAATTTTTTATCAAACGATTATAGTTTTTCTACGCAGTATTTAATTAATATTGCGCATTTAGAGGTGTCTTATATTTAATTAAAATTCCATTTGTTTTGTTGACAAGAAATTAAATGTGAAATATAATACATTAAATTAATAATAATAATTTATTGTTTGTAAAATGTTCAAATAAACAGCGCTGAGATTTTATAAAATTATTTTATATATAGTATTTTAAAACAGGCTGTATTTAACCACAATATTTGAAACTATACTCAATAAAGTCATGAAAAAAGTTCAAAATAGTTATTATGAATAAGCTTTTATTAAGGACGTTCTCAAAGTTTATATTAAAACTAGATTTTTCTTGTAGAACTTCTATTACAGATTATGTTTCCAATGAAAATTTTTTATAATGTAAATAAATGCTACTCATTTGCGTTAAATTATAGAGATAGCGATTTGATATTTTTTTAGACATTGTTTAGGGTCGTTCTTAAGGGTAATAAGTAGTCAACTGATTCATAGACTATCCCAATGTAAATTATAACTACAATTGAAAAGTCATTAGACACAATTTTATTGCGCCATTTTTCGGATTCTTTCTCTTTTACTTGCCAGGTCACGAGAAAATGGCTGAAAACAATCAAAAGTTATATAGTATAAGTAATATAAAGTTATATTATTGAACTGTGCAGCAAATAACTAACAAAATAGTAATATGCAAATTTACAGTCAATTTTAGTTGAGAAATTTTTTAGAATTTTTTTATAAAAATATAGCTAAACCATTTATATAATAATTAAATTGATATGTTTAACCTTGAACATTTTTTAAGAATTGTTCGATGCATAGATTTTTAAATTGTTAATTAATTAACAGAACTTATTTTAAGAAATTCGATAAGCAAATATATCATATTAATAAAATTATATTTTATATCATGAAAAATTTGATAAGCATGTAACATCAGACTAAATGTATACATATATATGTGTTACGGAAAAAATTAAAAATCTCTTATCATTGATTTGCACTAAATTAGATTATTGAAAACATAGAGAGAATAGAGAAAACTTATGTTTAAAGAATTTTTGTTATTTATTCGGCATTATGCATTACGCCCAAGATGTAATATAAGGAAAAGGATAATGGGTATATGGACAGTAAATAAAACAATAAAACTATTGTTTAATAATGCAACGTTTCTTTATTTATTAAGGCTTTGCTCACGCAACTAAACAAGGTTCAATAATGTCTCATTAAATAAATTATTAGCAAAATTATTGCCGATAACATAAATCGACAACCGTTTAACTAATTAGAGATGTAATTTTAAATATATTAGTTAAGTTAATAAAGTACAATTCAAGTTTAAAACTTGAATGTTTGGTGTTTTTTTTTATTTTTATAGACCCTAATGATCCACAGCGCTCCATCTTCTTTCAGTCATAAACCACCTCCACACATTTAACTACCAAAATATTCACTAGAAATAATTTCTATGGTAAAATAATGTTTGCCGTGTCAGCTAGTATATGTATATAAATTTATGATTAAATAATTGTAAATATTATCAATTCAATTAATAAAAATTTATATGTCATTATATTTATTTATTGCAATATGTAATTTTTAATGTTTTTGAAAATTTTCCATTTAATATTCTGTTTTAGGTATAATATTACTGAAATATTTCCAATTAACGATAAGTTTATTACAAGATTGGTTAACAAACTTGTCCATGCTAATTCACGCCAAAACGAATATATATATATATATATATATATATATATATATATATATATATATATATATATATATATATATATATATATATATATATATCATTCTAAATGTAGAGTTGGTTCTATCGATTGATGTGACATGGTATTTGGTCGTATTATAAGGTACTCCTTTTTAAATGCTACCGAACTCTATAATTCGATAACTTCGATAAACCTATACTGCGTTGCAAAACCTTTCTCGGAATACTGAAGGCCGACGACTATAAGTTGCGCTCTTGTGGATGTCATACAGCAGTTTTTACTGTGTAATATTGGTAAATTTAAATAAGTTATTATTTTGAAGTTACATTAATTCGCCCTTAAATTGTTACTGATAATATCTTAGAAGGGTAACTACCCTACGTAACTAAAATTACACATTGAATTTGGATAAGGCAATAATAAAATTAATAAGGCAAATAATATATAATTCAATATGTTCAATAAAACATAGAAGTTTATTGTATTTTTATGTCTAAAGAACTTTTAAACTGACTACTTCTTTTTGTTTTTGAGTTTTGATCTTGATGACGTAACGGACAGACTTGCGAAAAATGACAAATTAAATGATTCTATGCACACCCATACGAAAAATTTGTTTGTGCAGAAACTATTTTGTAGCGTTATACACTTTAGACTCAACTTAATATACTCTGACATATTACATATATATCAAGAATAATATCCAAATCGTTTTGGATATTATCATGCCCAAAATGGCATGATTTTCAACTAATTTCTTCCAAAAACAAAAATTTCTAAAATAAAAGTCACAAATTTATTTTATAATTATAAATATTTAAATTTTTTTAATTTAGGTTCTTAATTTGATTACACTCCTACTTTTTTGTACCGACCACCTATACTCTAAATAACAATATACATTATTTTTTTTTTTTATATAAACATATATAATATAAAATACATTTAATATTGAATAATTTGAATTAATTTAAATATTTCTAATAAAAAATTCAAATAATGCTGAATATATTTTAATTTATGATATAAAAAAAACCCACCCAACTTTGGTACGGACGCCAACGATAAAAAATATACACTTTTGTACAATTTTTTGTCCAATAAGCTAACCCCGAAATGATATGAACTCAAATGATAGCCTTTGAAGCTTCCAAAAATAAATACTTGCAAATTTATGGAATCTTTACAATATATCAGTGCCTATCAAAAAGTTTTTTTCTTCTAAAAATTTGATAATTTTTAACAATTGTGATTCTTGAATACATTTTCACAAAAATGAAAATACATCGCAATTTGCGTTGGTAACCTTAAATTAACCGGTTTTTGTTTTAGACTCTATTCATAACCTTCTTTCAGATCAGTAAAAAATCTCCACTCTTTTGTATTTTTAAAAAAACCTTTTCCCAATTATAGGTGAACTACAGTATTTAAAGTATAAATTAAAAATTTAAAAAACCTCCGACACATCTTGGATTTGAAATTTGTCATGATGTATAGAAGTCTATTAGTCAAGCCATTTCATTGAGTGAAAAAATATGTAATCCGCCATTTCGTAGCGAAGGCCATCTTGAATCAAACATAGCTAATAACATTACAGACTAATTCACACACAAAAAAAAATCAAAATCAGTTCATCCGTTCGGGAGCTTTACAAATCAAAATCACACAGACTCGTCAAAATTATAACACCTCATCGTTTTTGCGTCGAGCATTAATAATGATTCTAAAACAAAGAATTTAAGAAGATCTCATTGATTATTTTCCATCTCTTTCTTGAAAAAAATGTGTCCCACTCTATTCTCTAATTCAGATTTTTGAGTGTCATTATCGTGATTATTTTTAAAAAAAATTGTTTATAATAATGTCAATCTTCTGTTTGTATAGTTAACTCGTTCGAATTGAAGAAATAAGAAAAGTTTATTCAAATATACAGCCTTTGAAATTGACATATATAATTATTAATTAATAAAAAGTTAAATGTAATTATTTTAAATATAATGTAATCATTTTTTCAATTTAATATGTCTCGGCTAGCTTGATAGATCTAATTATATTTCATAATTAATAACCATTAATTTATTCAACAAAAAAAAAAACATTATTTAAGATTTAAATCATTATTAAATAATTATACGATGAATTAAGAACTTCCTTCTTTTAAAAGGATTATTTAATTCAAGTTGATTATTCAATCCGAATAAAGAAATAAAAATAATGTATTTACAATAAATTGCTTGGATAGATGGTATTTCAGTTCAAACAACTTCTGGCTTAGATAAGTACTAATCAAACAGTAGTAGATTTTTTTTCGATAATAACAAAATAATTTGTTGTAAAGTATAAGAACTGTACATTTTTTAAGAACTGTACTTTCGATGTACATAATTTTATATCCTTTTATTGGATAGCGTATTTTAAGTTTGACTGTAACTTTAAAATGGGTATTTTCATGTCTCTCTTAATTTAATCGCAATAATTTAATAATTTTGGTTATTGATAATCAATCAAATAAAATGCTAACGGAAAAATACCTACTATAATAATTTTTTTTGTAATTACTCCAAGGTCATATTAACACGGCATAAAATAGCTTACATACTATAATTTTTTTTTTTTACTTGGCTAATTTTTTTAATCAAAATATCTCTCTGTATCCTTGAAATTTTTTTCTGCAACTTTTTTTTTATACAACATTGTCTGCTTAATTTAATAAAAAGTAAAGTTAGTTAGAACTATGAAATTCCTAAATGCGGTTAGTTATTAAAAATTATTAAAATGCAACAAGGAAAAGAAGGTGCGAATACCAAGCCTCCCAAAACAAGTGCCGAAGTTGAAAACTAATAGTGTGCTAACATGATTTACATAATTGTACATAATTTTTTCAAAAAATAGAACGAACTTCAAAAGCAGGAACAAAAAAAAGTAATTATAATTTTAAATTAAAAGCTACTATAAATAATTACTACGTGAGTAATTACAACATTTCGAATTCCCGCCATTCATTTTCTCATTAAAAAATTGATTCTACCGCCACGATTTTCTAATTGGAAAGTTTTTATTGAAATTTTTTAAAAAATTTTATTTACTTTTGAGTGCCTTCTTTTTTTGAATGCGAGTCGATTGCTAATTTTGGCGAAAAGTTTATATAATCAAAAATGATTATTTGTTATAGATACTAAAATATTTATAATAATTTCACAGTAATGTTTTATAAACATTAATTTATTAATTTTGATAATTTAACCTCTTAACTGGAAATAACCAGTTATTTTATAAATAGTATTTATGATACCTAAAAATAATTTATTATTTATTAAACATTTTGTCGTTTAATTAAACCAATTGAAATAATGTTAATCATTTCAAAATAAATTGTAATATTTATATTAATCAATAACTACTATACGGTAGTTCGCCACTGTTAACAATATTAAACATCAATATCATTCTTTAATAATTTTAAATTTTGTTAAATCAGAGCTTGGATCAGCGATTTTTTGACGAGGGCAACATGTTATTCAATCAACAATACTTTGAAGATTAGTCTAAGAATAAAACGAATTTTTCACATCTAATAATATTTCTTTGTAATAATAAATTCTCGACATATTTAATATTCCAGAGTATATAAATTACAGTCTAAAGTTTGTAACGCTAGTAAATATTGACCGCATTCTTAAATTTTTATATATGTGAGCATAGAATCACCTAATTAGTCCTTATCCCAGTTTGTTCGTCCATCCGTCAAATAAATGTGGTTATGAGCTATATTTGAACTGAAATTGTGGCGAATCTAAAGAGTTTCAAATTGTTTGTTATAAAAAATCGTTCTTTTATCATTTTGCTCATTCAGGAGCTTAAACTCACTTTTAATGACTAAATTACGTTACCTAAATTTTAGCTTTCTATCTCTTTTCGTTTTTTGGATTATCTTCAAGACATTTGATGAATCATTCACAACTTAAATAACTGTTAAATATTTTACCAGATATAAGAAAGATACCAAGTAAATAAATAAACAATGACGCAATATTTATGTTAAATGAACATACAACTGAATTAAATTTTTTCAAGATACAATCATTGACCGACCGGCAAAAATATAAACATTGAATGATGTAACAGTATGATTATTTTAAAGTATCTTAGGATTAAATAGTATTTGTGATATTTATAAAACAATCGACTTAAAACAAATACATCTATGATAAGTATACATGAAAATCAGAAAATTTATTTTATGTAGATATGTACTTTTTTTTACCAGACATAAGTATTAAAATATATTAACGATTCAAAATATTGATACCACTAACAAATATCTGTAATGTGTGTTCATAGAATGACTAAACTAGTCCATTTTTGCTTGCCCCCGCGTGTTTGTGTGGCTGTCATAACGATAACTTAAAAACGATATTTACAAAATCCCGTCATTTGAGTGGAATGAATCCGTAACCCATTTCTTGACTATAAGAGACAAACAGTCAAATACAAAAACCTTTTTGTTTCTTAAAAATAAATAATAACATTTGTTTGAAACATTTTTGCATAGACTGTTGAGATTCCTTTCAATTCTATTGTGAGCCCTAATTATTATACAGGTTTTCGTCAGTGAAGCGGAAAATTTCTGATACTTTATTATCGATCATAACTTTAGCGACATTAGTCGCTGAAGTTAACTTGCCAGTCATTTACTACCATTTAGTATGCAGGTGCTCATCGTGATTTCAGTGTTATATTGATGACCCCATGTCTGCAAGAAGGCAATTTTGTTATCAGGTCGATATTCCGCGTCTTGGATGGGTACCGTCTATCCACATAATTAATTTGTAGGTACCGTTGGGTGTTTATTACTCATCTAACATTATTGGATCATTCTTTTTTGAAAACGACCGAGGAAATGTACAACCATTACTGCCGTTCGTTAATCAAGCATTATCACAAATTTTAAGCATGGGTTGGTTTCATTTTCAAAGAAATATGTGGACCCAATAAGACGATAAATCCTGTCAAACAACTCGTGCACAACACCGAAAATGCTACAGCGAAAAATGGGAAAATTTCCAATAAGACTACAAGAGTATAAAGATCGTAAAATTTCTCACAGCTGCATGGCCAACATAACACAGTTGTTATCTACACTAGTGAAATAATTTTCATATAAGTGATAGTTTTATATATAGTTAATAAAATGTACAATTATTATTTTATTACTAAACGGAAAAACTATAAAATTAAGTTATTAGTATTAAAAACATTTTCCACGGCTCTTTTTAAAATTCACGTAATTTTTCTTTAAAATCATATTCTCTTCTATATCCTCTATAAAATATTACATCCCAAAAAAACTACGTTTGAAGAGCCCATAATATATGCATATAATATTTAAGTTCAATTGATTTATTCTCATTTATTTTTACTAAAAATTTGACAAAAAAACCATTCCCTATAGGAATTACTGAAAAAAAAATTGATTTTTCGATTATTTTTAATATTAAAAATGATTAAATAAATTGTAAAGTTTTCATGTAATCCTTCCTGAAAAAGGGGTACTTTAATCGTATTTAGGTTCCAAATTAAATAATAAAAAACCATTTAAACTGATTGTTACAATTACTCAAAGGCATATTCAGCAGCCTATTTTATTTATTGCAAGTAATTCACAAGTGCAATTAATTTTGTTAATGAAATGAAAACCTAATGTGAAAACTAGCTTTACGAAGGGACGAGTTTTGCTGAATATACGATAAACATATTCACATAAAGAGAAAATGAATAAAATATTAACAAAAACCGTTACGCGATTTATAGGCACCCCGTTTTTGAAATAATTTTTAATCGTATGAAAACGCAGATAAACAAAACAGTGTTGAATTTTAAATTTTCTTTCTGATAACCCAATGATGACCTATTGAAATGAACCACTTGATTGTTGGTCATTGATGTTTACAAACAAGGTTGCCAATATAAATATCAATTAATTAAATATAGAATATATATATATAAAAATAATTTTCAATTAAATTGATTCAACAAATTATAAATAGATACAGTTTTTTTGTCGACATATTTGTACATAAATTTAAAAACTAGTCAAGTGTGATTCGCATCTTCAAGGCAACAATTTTAAAAATAGATTATTCGCAACACATGCAATGTGCTCTTAGTAAGTACATTTTTTTTATTGCAAATAATTTCGATAATATAATTAGTTCTGTATGGTTTAAGAAAAGTTATTTTATACAAGTCATGCAGGATAATGGTTCAGTAGAGATGGAGTCTTCTGAGTTGCATAAACAGTTATAATTAAATATAATATTTATACGGAACCGTTTTTCAATTTTTTTTTTTGTAAAACTTTAAACCATTTTTAAGTTTATACATTAAGTAATAAACGTCTGATAATGGAGAAGAAATAAATTGTAAAGTTAAATTAAAATAATAAACATCAAAAACTTTACATTATTTAATTAAATTTTTTTCTAACAAAATTAAAAAGTAGTAAATTTCAAATAGTCCAAAGAAAAAAAAATTCGAAATTATCATCCAATTCTGATGAAATATTGCTTCGGAATATAAAAAGGTCTGAACCTTCTCTTTTATAGAACTATGCATCATGCAATCTTCATTCATTATATTCGGATAACTATTTCCAAAGATATTTTTTCCGCAGCAATTTCGAGGCTAATACAGAAGGAAATTCCAGTAAGGTGGTATTTACATGCAATATTAAATTTTGAATAAAAGATACTTCAGTATACAGCTAGTTAATAAAATCATGTCCAATACGAATCTAATGTTTACTATTATTCTTTGTAAACATTACGTATATGTAGGAGTTATGAGTGCAATAAAATTTTATATTGAATCCTATATAGGACATGATTTCATTAACACGCTGTAAGTTAACACCTTGGTTTATAGAAATGCTCAAGTAGTAATTAATTAAAACTAATAACGAGACAAAAAAAGGTATTTGTAAATCATAAATACATTTCTTTTATCTAAACGTGATTAACTAAATAAAAAAAGTAAATGACTAACTAAACAATCATTTTAGGTACTTGTTTTAAAAGTTATACCATCCAAACATTATTTGTAAATCTAAAAAACACCCAGGTTTAATCAAGAGGAACACAGACACACGACAGACAACAATACCAGAGCCAAACTCTGTTTTAGGACCAAAGTCAAAAATTATCTTTATGCATTTAAAACTAGACTTCTAGAATCCAAATTTCATATATCTGAAACCTTATGAATTAAATGTATTTGAGAAATGCACCATCATAAGTTAAAAAACATTATTTTGTGCGTTAATTCTTAGTAGTTTAGTATTCATGACAATTAACCAGTTATTTTTAGCGTGGAAGGACGACACTTTTCTTAAAATACTGTAAAAAAGTCCAAAATTTAGACCAGATTATGAGGCAAAATATACAAATTATTTTTTTAGTTTACTCTTTTTACATACATATTTTGAGATACTTGTTCAAATTTTAAGATTCAATTTTTTTATTTGAAACCTCAAAGTACAATTTTAAGCAACAAAAGCTTGCCGGAGGCTTCAGACGTTCTAGTTACACCTGTACTCTGATCTCCCACGTACTAAAGAATAATAATTTGTTCCACAAAAAAAATGCATTCATTGAAAACAAATGTGTTTATAAGTATGAATATTTATCTACATTGTAATTTTGAAATAATACGAAAATACTTACTTGCCTATTATTTCACAAATATTTTCATTTTATATTTATTAATTATCTTCCTAATATATAATTCGTGTATATAACAACATAATTTTTGGATATTTTATCTAAAAATACCAAAATATGAATCCAAAAATGAAAAAAATTATGTGCTTCGTGAAGGTGTTTTAGAAATAACAAACAAAAAATTTGTTTTTTCATCCGATAGAGTATTAGGGCTGCATAAGATATTTGTTTCATTCTAGATAACGCATCTACATATTTTTATTTCTCAATGACCTCTTGAGAATGAGTTTTAAGTAGATAAAAAATGTTTCAGTCTCTATTTGTCCAATATTTCTTTTTTTAGCGAAAATGATAGATGAAAGCTACATCAAAGAATTGATTTGTAATCTTGTCTATAATTAATAGTTTCATCAACTAGAATACGGAATCCTATAATTATTTATAAAATAAGAAAGGGAAATTAATAACTATTATTATTTAAAACAAAAACTGAATCATTCATTCATTCAATGAATGCATGATGGAAATATTTTAGACATTTAATTGATTTTGTTAGGGCTCGCGTAATCGTCGCCGCTTATTCATTGTACTAAGCATAATGATTAGTTAATTACTTAAATAATAATATGCAAGATTCATTCAGACGTCTATCAATCAATTGATCTTTTGTACTGAAAAATTTATATACAATTAAAACATCTAGATTCATCAATTTTTGTTTAGTTATCTTGCAGGACCTGTATAATCTTGGAGAAATGTAGCGAAATATTAACCAATAGCTCAAAATAATAATTAGAAGGAGTGACCCACATAGAAATATAACTTCAGTTAGTATATACTTTACAATAAAACTTATTAAAATAGTAACATATTTAATTATGGTAAGCCATTTTCAACAAAATATATAATTCAGAAAAAAACTAACCGCCTAGTTAACTAAATTTTCTGAATTATATAATTATATGCTTATCCCAATAAAATAATATAATGTGTAATACTGCCAATATTCAGATTGAGAATTGACAATTTGATTAAAAACGTATTAGACATTAAATAAACAGATAAAACAAAATAATCTACAATAACGAAATAATAGTACCTATAATAAATTGTTTACATTCTCAAATATTTGGCCAAAACATGAAAAAAAGCCATGTATACAATGTCAGTGAAAACCTGAGAACTTCTTTGTCAAAATGTATTTTTTCATCATTTCGCGTATAGAATTTCTCACACTCTTTACAAGTGAATATCTTCGTTATTCGAAACGGTGGATAAAACCATGAAGTTTATTATATGGCCTGTAAAAATCTTCATGGCAGTACTACTTGCACGCATAACATTGGAATATTGTGATTGAAATAACACTTGGCTAAACATTTAACTGAATGTTTGACTAAAATGGTTGTTCATACACGTCAAATTACTAAGCTATTTGCTATTTGGCTTTACTTGATCAAATATCAACGGAGTTTTAGACTAATATGACAAAACACGTATACTATTTTCCACAATTTAGTTATAGTTTACCCAGATTCATCATGAGTGCTATTATGTTACTCGTATTTTTTATTTAAGAAAATTTATAAAAAAAACAGTAAGTGTTTTGACTTTAACAAAGATTCTATTTACAAAAGTAAGATAAATTTTGGTATATAATAAACAGTGCAGAACTAATGTTTCTAATTTTTCATATGGTTGACTGATTATTATACCTATAATACACCTCTATACATCATACAAAATTTTAATTTTATATTAGTAATTAAACTATCTAAAATCCAAGATCTTGTGTTAATAGATTTATTGACATTAAGACTTCGATTAGGAAAGCTGGTATAGATAATTTGCTAAGCTATTGAGTTAGGCACCCAGCATTACCAACCTATCGGCTTCAATTACACTTGTGGGTAAATACTCACCATGCATTCTTAAATGTTTTTATCATAATTAAACGTTAATTTTTAAATTATCACCACACAAGAGGCAAGAAATATTCTAATTAATAATGAATATTTAAATTAACATATAAATACTGAAAAATAATCATTTTGATCATAATTAATTCAATTTTGAAGGTTAATTTTTATCAAATGAAAAAAAATTACCACACTTAAATCATCTAAACTGAAACTGTTTAGTTGTCTAGAGTTATATAGCATACTTAGTTCGGACAAAATATAGGAAATTATTGATCACTTCCTTGACATTCACTAAGTATCTGAAAGAAAGCTATTTTTATTAAAGATTGGCATTTAATGTCATTTATCATTAATGATAGCGACTTTTATGAATGTTAGTTATATTGAAGTGTTTCAAAAATGTCAAATACAAAATTTTGGCTATGTGACAATATTTTTCATAAAAAAAAATATCAAACACGTGATTTTGCAAGTTTGTAAACACGCAAATTACTTTTAAACATTGCTAATATTAAATAAATTTTAAATTCTTAATATTTTTCATTTTATATATTCGACATATATAAAATGTATCTAAATTATTATATTCAATATATTTTACGCTTGATAGTATTGGAGTCTTTAACAAAATTATGGTATATTTTGGCGAACAAAGTATTTAATTCTACCAAATTTGAAATTAAACATGACTGTAATATATTACCAGATACGAAGACCCTGCCCATGATATTTCATATATAGGTAAATATTAGCGAATTTATAATATAAAAATTGAAAAGTACAACCTAAATTTAGTTGGATTCAAAAAAAAGATCACTCAAATCGGCTAATATTTGGCCAAGATATTGGGAATATTAATTTTTTATTCTTATGACGTCACTAAAACCAACAAAAATTAGTTTTGCTCTATAAGGCTCAATATTCATCCAATTTTGGCGAACAAAGTATCTAATCCTACTAAATTTGGGGCGCAGTTTTCAAATTTGGGGTCAAATTAAACATGGCTATAGTATGTTACCAGATACGAAGACCCTGCTCATGATATTTCATATACAGGTTAATATTAACGAATTAACAATATAAAAATTGAAAAGTACGACCTAAATTTAGTTGGTTTCAAAAAAAGTTCACTCAAATCGGCCAATATTTGGCCAAGATATTGGGAATATTAATTTTTTTATTCTTGTGACGTCACTGAAACCATCAAAAATTAGTTTTGCTCTATAAGGCTCAATATTCATCCAATTTTGGCGAACAAAGTATCTAATCCTACTAAATTTGGGGCGCAGTTTTCAAATTTGGGGTCAAATAAAACATGGCTATAGTATGTTACCAGATACGAAGACCCTGCCCATGATATTTCATATACAGGTTAATATTAACGAATTTATAATATAAAAATTGAAAAGTACGACCTAAATTTAGTTGGTTTCAAAACAAAGTTCACTCAAATCGGCCAATATTTGGCCAAGATATTGGGAATATTAATTTTTTTATTCTGGTGACGTCACAAAAACCAACAAAAGTTAGTTTTGCTCTATAAGGCTCAATATTCATCCAATTTTGGGGAACAAAGTATCGAATCCTACTTAATTTGCTCTTATTGTTATTTAAGTTTAAAACGAATTTCTTAGAAACTTTGGATACGGAAAGATAAACTTTATAAATAACATAATGTAGAAAAGTATTTTTTAAAAACGATGTTTGAGAAATTTTCTTGTTAAAAATTTTAGAATTTGTAGAGATCAAGACCAAGTCTACAAAAGAAACTTATGAAAATTGCTAGTTGCGACTGGAATTACAAGCAAGGGCATTTGATAATCACATCAATATTAGTATAAAACTGAAATATATTCTACATGTATACTAATAATCGAATTATTTCCATGTTTAGAAATAAATTAACACTGTCTTAAAAATAATTTATGTTGAAGTACTAATCATCACATTATATGACTTTTTTTAATGAGCGCAATAAATTGCATTCAATGTATTATTTGCAACAAAAAATGTGATCGTTATTTTTAACAATCAATTCATAATCAAAAATTTTATAAATCATTAAAGAATGCAATTTATGTTTTTCGAATAGAATCATTTTTAATATTTTGTTAATAGCATCGTAAGACATTAAATTAGCATAATTAGTACGCAATTTATTTCAAAATAACAAGTTTATTATTCATATTTTTTAGAGTTTTTTTCAGTTTAAAAAGTTTCAGTCAATCATAAGCGAAAAAATGTTTACGTAAACAAATATTTCCGATTTATGATTTTTGCATCTACAGTCAAATATTATAGAATTATGATATTTTGTAAAAAACGTGGACACTCCTGAATTTTTCCCATTTAATATTTGATATTGATTTTGAGGTGGGTGTAAAATTTTAAAAAAATTGAACTTTTCCTATATCCCCTACTAATGTTATTTAATTTCACATTGTTAATCTGAAAAATTGATATTTTTTATGTATGAAAGATGTATGAAATTTTTCCATAAACTATAAAATAAAATTCATGTGATAAGTATTTCAACCAAAGTTCATAAAAATCGTACAAAGCGTTCGAAAGTTTCATCGGAACACACATAGATAAAAACAAAGTAGACAATTGTAATGCAAAATCGCTACACATCGCTGTTAGAAATATTAAATCGAGCAAATTTTTTTTTAATTAAACAAATCAGAACCATTACTGACTGTTTGTACAACGATTTTTTTTCATTTCCTTTTTAAATTTGCTCAAATTACAGACAGCTTAGATTCTAATGGTTGTGCAAATCCATGTGAATTAAAACTAATTTGTTTCCATAAAACATAAAAATTTATTATAAAGTCAATAGCCGATTCAATGTTGCTTGAAGAATATTCTGACCTCCAAATGCGCGATATATGTCAAAATATTCGAAATACATAAAAAAATAATAATAAAATTAAACAAATTTTTCTAAAATGTCATATTAATGTATCATTGATAAAACTATTCAAGTTTTTTTTTATTTAAGGTTAACCCTGATTTCGATGCCAATATAAATTTTACTATCTGTAATCTGTTGAGTATACACAGATTAAAGTGCCCTGTACACGGTCAAATTATTTGTAAAATTATTTGTATGACAAACGTATTTTTCAAATGTTTTAAAATTGTGCCGTGAGACCATGGAAAATACAACTACGATGAATGACAACATTGTTTGACCCACTCGTCAAACCAACTTGTGCGCACTTTGTACAAACACGTTTGTCCAACACTGGCAACACTGGTTTGACTATGTACAGGGAGGGCACTTATTTGATCTATTAATTTGATCCTTTTGTTTGATTAAAAAGTTTGGCAAACAAAATTAACAAAACATTTACCGTGTACAGGACGCTTAACATATCAATTTATCTCACAAAAAATGTATTATATATTGTTGAATGAAAATGCACTTGGTTATTATCACATTTTATTGATACTATTAATTATAATATTAGATAAAAATTCAACATACTATCGATAAAATATTGATTTTTATAATTGCAACTCTTAATATTGTCAATCAATTAGCTTTTCAAAAAATACATCCTTGAATTTATTTAGTGTGTCTGTATAAACAATTTGTACAGCTTAAAATTATATGCAGACTTTTAACGTTGATAAGTTGACTGAGTAATTAGAAAGAATGGGCGACCGGATAAAAAAGAAGTCCTCAAATTTTTTAAAATTTTTTAAAGTGAATGTAAAAATATTATTTATTATATTTTTAATAAATGGTGGTTCTAAGCTATATAAAAATATTTTGGTGACGTATTTTGTACATGAATAAGCAATGATGTGAATGAGCAAAAAAAATGTAAATATAAAAAATAATGGTACGGAACATTTCGTGTGCGAGTCCGAATCACACTTAACCGGTTTTTGTACAAGTGCTATCTTGAAACTAAGGTTTTGTTATACCAAACAATATTTGAATACACTATTATTGTATTTATTCATTCATAACATTTCTTGAATCAATAAATAGGGGGTATTGTACCCTTTTCATGTACTGACTTTCGTTTTCGTCATTTAGAATCGCATTTATTTTTCGTCACGCAATAAACTATGAATCTACGTAGTATGCAAATAATCAGTAACATTTTATACTCTAATCGATAAAGTTTTAAATTTTCCGTGTGTGTCTACAAATTATTGTTTTCAAACCTTTATAGTTACTTACGTTCGTTGTAATGCTATAATACTTCTCATTGGTTGTAACCTTAATTAGAATTCTTTACAAAATATTCCTTATCTCACATTAATTACATTTTCGTTTATACTTGTCTATTACTTTCTTTTATTATACATTAATTAAAAAAGTTATGTTTTCGAGTAAAATTTTCCATATTGAGTTTTTCTTGAAATACATGTTTTGAGGTCTTCTGGGTACAAAAAAAAAAATATTTGTGCAGTTCACACGTGATAGAAATGAAACGTCCAGATTAGGAGACAAATATAGTATTTTTGGTGTAAACTACATTAAACAGTAAAATACTAAAAATTAAAAAATAGACTGAAATACTGCTACAAAACAATTCTATTTTTTAAAAATTCCATTGCCATTCCAAATCGATGTTTTTATGTTATCAACAAATAAAACCGAATCAAAACAATGTACCGCTCATATTTTAAGCAGCTTTATATTTGCTTTTCACGTTTTCCAACTTGGCCACATAATCTCTTAACCACTTGGTAGTGGAAATTTTTCAATTTTTAATTTTATACATTATCAAATTCAGAGAACGTTATGTATATCAAAATTATTAATTGCATTTATTGGTATAAAATTAAATTTCAATATTTATAAATTATATATCTTATTACTCCAATTACTTGTATTTTTCCATTACTTAGTCTGATAAAACAGTTGTAAAAGGTGTTAAAAACGGTGATTTTTATAGGAAAAATCTGTCACGCTACGTCACAGGATTTTCTTTTACTACAACTTTTTTTGAGAATACTTTATTATTAATTTTTTTTTTGTGGGTAAATAAAACGGGAAGCAAAATTAATAACAAATAAATAAATCAATTACTGTATGCACCCATCGTAATTCGACAAACATGTTTTATTTGGCAATTTTTTTATAAATATACAAAACAATTTTCGAATCAAGCTTTATATTTAATTTTTTCATCATCCCTTGTATTCAGTTTTAAAAACTATAAAATATTTCAGGGTAGAATATAAATTATTGAATTTTAATAGCTGTAATAATTATTAACATGTTTTTAATTTTAACATCTCGATTGCGGCTTAAAAACAGAAGCCGTATGTTTCAATTACTGTTCTGGCTGATAATGTAGTTTCGGTCATACTAATAAACAAGCGAGCCTCGTCGCTATGAAAAATGTAAAAAGAATAATGTATAACACATTAATCTGTGGATTCACATACATATCATATCTTTCTGAATTTATTTTCTTAAATATTGTTTGTGTATGCATAATAATTGTAATCTTCTACATAAGAATATTCGATCATTATTTTCCATTTATAAAACGTTACACAAAACTTATAACTATCGAAATTTTAAGTAATGTAATAATTTTAAACACCAAATATTTTCAAATATACAATAATATGTAAGAATAATTTTTGCACCTTTAAATTATTTTTATATGTTTCAAGCTATTTTTAACGATAAAACAGAGGAGAGATTGTTACTCCTGATAATACTTTTTTTAACTTAACTTAAATATTAAACAGGTGTAGATTAAAACTATTTTATTTATATATAATTAACATACAACACTGTTAAATATTATTGATCACACTCTAGTGTATTTGACACGTTCTTGTATTGGATCACCTATACTGATTACACCTTTAAACCTTTCTCTTACAGTCTGGCTAAATTTTAAACCCAATAAAATCATCTGGCTTATTAATATTCGATTTTATTTAATCCTAAAAGATTAAGCTAATTTCAAAATACCAACAATTTTTAACTTCGATAGATCCAATTTCTTTCAATCGGATCTTCTTATTATCATTTTAATTTTTAACATCCATGATTAAAAAAGTGAAAATGCGATTAATACATTCAATTTTATTGTAAATGCACAATTTAATTACTATAGTAACTGCCACTTATATCCATATCAAGTCCATTAAAACTACGCAGGAAAAAGGTGATAATTTCGAAGCGGAAGAATAAATTTGCTTCAAACTTTCCCAAATAGAATCATTTCAAACCGATTTTCTGAAATATCTAGATACGATTTTAACACAACGTTAATTACAAATCTTATAGATTCCATAATTGGCATCGCTAAAACAGCAAAATTTGTTATAATTAATTAAATTTAATGTAATTTGTATTAAATTTTTTTAAATGGTCTTATTATTACATTAAAATAATTTGTGTATCTCATTTCTCATTGATGTAAAATTAGAATTTTTATACTTTGGATTTTGTTAAAATTAAATTTCTATTTGTTTATTTTGACGTAATTTTAATTATTATAAATTCATAATGACTTTGAATTAAATCTTATCAAATTTAGAATTGTTTTAAGTAATAGATTATATTATCAGTAACTTATACCGTCAAAGAAACTGAATAAAAGATAAAATAACTTTCAGGTAAGTAATTCTTCTTGGAAAATTATCATTGTGCATAGAATTTTATCAAATTGAATAAGTTTTAGTGGAAATATGATATTAATCGCGTCATAAAAATATAATATGTAACAGATTTTAATAGGATAACCAAATATCATAGAATTAACCGCAATGGTAGGTGATTTGTGGATTTACTCAAGCACGTCAGAGATATGGTAGGTTAATTACATACAGATTAGTGTACATTTCAATTATTTGCCGATTCAGCATAACGCAAAGAAATGGGGGCTAGAAACTTGCCAAAATAAAAACATCACCTAGACATTCCGAAGCGAGATCGAATTTGTTTATTTTTAGTTTGGAGGAAATAATTCACAGATACTGGAAAAATATAATCTGCAGATTTGGGGCGAAAGAAGCATAATTAAGGTAGGAGGGTCAGATCCTCACATTAAGACAATCCCTCCAAATAATTGTCAGATTATGAATAAGCACAGCCAAGATATCAAAGTGAACCTTCTTAAAATGTATGCTTAAAGTTAAATCAGAATTTCTGATTAGAAAATTTTATCATGTGTAGGATTTAGAAAACGTTAAAATATTGTATTTATTTTATGTTTTCTTGCTAAAATTTTCCATTATCATGTAAATTCCAAATGGTTTATGAACTACTACAAACAATTTAACGGAAGTTTTAATATCAAAGTATATACTTTATATTGTGTAAAATTGTAATTGTAATTGCAATTGAAATTATTGTTATAAAGCTGAGGTTATCGGCAAGTAAAAAATTAGTGCTTACTCCAAAAATACAAAGCAAGAATTTTATTCAGATATTTGCGCACTTTAATAGAAAGCCGACAAAATTTAAATATGTTACTTATGTCTAAAATGAATAAATTTGTTCCTTCATTTAAATTATTACGAGATTATTTCTCGCTTGCGTATTACATTTGAATATGAATATTTGAACTATTTATAATTATTAAGATTATTAAAATAAACAGTATTGTTTGTAAATAGCTAAGGATATTTAGAAAAAATACACGCTTGAAAAATGTTTACCCATTTAATAATAGTTCAGATATTTAGCTAGGTATCTACATTTATATCTAAGGATAAGAAAAGGATTATTGATAATAAAATGTATTCCATTCTAAGACGATGTAGAACATTA
This sequence comes from Chrysopa pallens, assembly GCA_020423425.1. Taxonomy (NCBI): domain Eukaryota; kingdom Metazoa; phylum Arthropoda; class Insecta; order Neuroptera; family Chrysopidae; genus Chrysopa; species Chrysopa pallens. The sequence continues at coordinate 87,040,104 of CM035593.1, forward strand.
CAAAAGCATTAAGAATGGAGCATGCGAATTATAGGCATAAAATAGAAAGACTTTTGGTAAAGTGAGAAAAATTATTTTTCGTAGCTGATAAGTATTAAATTGTACTATTTAAATTTTTCGTGATAACTCACACGAGTGATTTTTATACATCTTCAATGAAAACATTACCTAAAGCCATTATTCTAATTCTAATATACCTATAATTTATTTCATGGTAAACAAATCAAAAATTTCAAATTTCAAACAAATTTCAAATTGTGTATTTAAAAAAAAACCTATTTATACGTATTAAAGAGTGGGGCAACTTCAAATTTACAAACATGATGCAAAAAAAAGAGGATACACAATAAATTTATTGATAACAAAAGTTTGTCCGGCCTCTTCACACTTGCACACAGCTTACACATACATATGCAAACATATAAATTACATATACTGATAAAAAAAAAACCATACCTAATGCAAAGGTATTGTTATATACAATTCATAATATTATAAGAAAAGTGTTCATAGCCCCAGAAGGGGGCGCCAAATATAAATACACAAATGGAGGGGATTTACATAGAAGCGAGCGGCTCCCTCATCGCTTAACTGTGTTATACGCCGTATGAACGACGCCAAGCTATTTCATTTTGACGCTAATCGTCGATGTAAACACATGTTCTAAAAATATAAGAATTTAAAAATAACTTATTATTTATACATAAGTATATATTAAATTATTTATTTCAATTTTAATACTAAGTGGCCAAAAAAAAAAAATTTATTATATTTATTGATTTTAAAATATTTCTTACATTTTGGATTTATATAAATTTGTGAGTTGTTAAAAGAAAAATGTCACGGAAGCAAAATGGAGCTACTATTCCGTTACACCAGGGTTACACTGTAAGTAATTAAAAATTTACTTTCTTTTTTTACATTTTTCATTATTATAAAGTCCATTGTATCAAATATTTAAGCGGTAACAGACTATGGTAACTCAGATGTCCACTTTTTACCTGAGTTTAAAAAAATACTTTTTTAAAACGTTAGCAGATGGCTTTCTGTATTTCAAAAAAAAAAAATGTATTTATATAAATATTAGAAATGAAATTCTATAATAAAAAACAAGAAAACAATTTCACTGTACTAAAATGATTTGCAAAAATTTTTTTTATAAATAATAAAAACAGATTACGTGGCATAAAAAATTTTATATTATAACCATTAAGCAGTTCCACTCATATTGGATATATAGAAAAAGTCTTATCACATTAAATTTATTACTATATATAAAAAAAAATTTATCAATTTCATAATTTTTTATCAGAAAAAAATTTTTTTATAACTGTTTTCAGTCTCTGTATATTGGGTGACCAATTTAAAATCGTTAATAAATATTCCATTCACTAAAGGATTGCGCAACAGTAAAATTTTTATCATTAACCTTGAATACTTTTATACAGACTATTCGGAATAAATTTTAATATTTTAAAAAACATGTTATGTATGATCCAGAATTGTAATAATATATTCGTCAAGCAGTTTACTGACTTAGAGCATAATATTACTACCATAAGCCACATAATAACCTTGTAGATACGTATTTGTATATTTGCATAATTTTTATAGTATACAGAACATTTTTTTTCTTCAAATTTTCTGAAAATAAACTATGATGTTAATGTTCGATTCTATAAATTCAAATCACAATATTATTAATCTTATAGAATGATTATTATAGTTAAATTGATTTCATCATAAATCCGTAATGTTAGAAAACACATGTGATGCCATCTTTACGTAAGAGTACAAACAAATGTAATCAATCTAAAAATGTTTTAAAATTAATTGTTTGGAACCACATTGTTTTTTTTTTATATAAAAAATTTTTTTTAAATCCTTTATTCAATTTAATATGCTACTAATTTAAAATAATTTCTATAATCATTTTCTGTTTTGAATTTTAAAATACTCTAACATGTGTATATCTATCACCAAATTACCAAGTATTTGCCGAACATTTCTTCACATTCGCAATAAGTTTTTGAATATTACTACCTAATAAATCATGTCATAGAAGTTCGAAGTTTTCTAGCTGCGCATAAACAAACTATGCTTAATTCACTCTTGAAAAATATGAACTCTTTGCAAACAGATTTTTCCATCTGGATTTAACTATAACGTATTTCCATCTGTACTTGACAATATATGCGTTGCAATAAATGAAAAATACACAGCAGAGAAAGGATTGAATATACTCCGTCTTTTTTCATTGAAAGACAGTGTATTTGATTATAATATAAACTACGAAACGTATCTTTTATAATACTTAATGTAAAAAAAATTGGCATTCATTTGCAAAGCACCTAACGACATCTGTTGAATTTATACAAAAACGAATATAATTCAAAAAGTCCTCCTATAAGAATTATAATATTAAAGAATCGTAATAACTTGCTACAGCTACCTGCGTAATTCTTTATCCGTAGTTATATGGTATAAAGCTTCGTTTATCATAGGGAAATACTAAATGAAATCAAAGATATAATACAATAAGATTAAAGATATATACAATAAGATTAAAATAAATACCTTCCTAATCAAAAACTATCTTATCAACACGATTTTAAATCTTATTGATTTTTCGTAAATAAATGTAAAATAAAGAGACTAAAACAAGAACAAAAAGATTGTTTGGTGTAAGAAATTTATTTGTTTTTCCAAGAAATTTCTGACGTTATTAAAAAATAAAATATATTCATAAGACAGTAAACTTTCTGAATACCTTTTTTATCATTGTTTTCTTCATATATTCGTTTTTTTTTTTAAATAAAGTATTCCAATTTTGATGATAAGATCCATTTCAATAGTTTTATTTAATACTTGAAAATAAAGATTTTATTCAATTTTAAAGATATTACTATTTGAAGTTCAGAGTGATTAAAGTTTAAAGTAGAAAAACATTGACCAGAAATGTTTACAAGTAAAACAACTATACGTAATTATCATTATTTAACATAATGAATTTTCATGAAGTAAAAATATTTATAACGACATTTTACTATAATATTAGTAAACAAATAAATAGGTAGTTAAAATGAATGGTGGTAGTACTCCATAGATAGACAGACAGGAGTGAGTCATTTATAATATTTTAGATAAAATTAAAATTGATTAATATTTATGTAAAATAAAAGTTGTGATTAATTATCACAAATTTATTATAATTTTTTTTATATATATTTAACTGTATTATTTTAAACAAAGTATAAAATTTATTACAGGAATATATAATGATATGATATGCGTTATCAATATTATACATTACAAATAATTGATGTACGTCATAACATCTCAAATCATTCAAATAGTTTTAATTAATATTAATCTTTACTACAACTACTTAATTCAATTAATGCATTTATAATCAAGTATTTTATCTACAATAATATAGTATTAGTCAGCAGAATAAAATATTTCTTTGCACATATTATGAACAGGTGCGCTGATCTTGGAAAATCACACAAAGTAAAACTAGAGTTACTATAAATTTTGGCGCCGGCGTCGTTATTTAGATATATTTATATTAAAATAGAATTTCTTTATATTCCCGTAAGGTGTGTAGTAAGTTTTTGCCTAAAAATGAAATTATAGCGATAATTATGAGCGATCATACATCAATACAGCTTTTATTGTGTATTTTATTGAAAGAATTTTTCAAATCAGTCCTATAGTTATTGAGTTTATTCGTATAAAAATACATACAAATGTATTCTGTCTTTATAATATTAGTAGTAACTTTAAGCAAAAAGATATTTAAATATTTTGAAAACTCCGAAATTTGACCAAGTGGACTCATTTCTAAAATTGCTAGCTTTAGTTTTTTTAAAAACGCACACCTTGTTTCTCCTGACTATGCAGGTAAAATTTGTTATATCATCATTTATTTTCTAAAGTTAAAGTGATTCCAATGACTGAATATCGTTGTAACCTAATACTTAACTATAGCATTTAGCCTAAGCTTTATCTATAATACATCATCTTATATACCTACTAGTTACATCGAGATTACAATTTTTTGGTATATCGTATAGGAAATGGATAAATTTTTAATAAAAACAATTGAAGATGCGCAATGATTCCAATAGTAAAATGATGTATATATATTAATAATAATATGAAAATATAAGAGTTTATTTATTAATAGTTGTTACTTGTATAATAATAAAACATCAATTGTTCAAACAATGAGACTGTTTGTTCAATAAAACAAATTAAATGTAAACAATCGAATGAATTATTGTATGTTCTGTTCATGTAGGTGTCACCACTATCTTATCCAATAAAACTATGACATCATTTTGAAATTGAATTATAAAAAAATTGGCCATTATTTATTTAAATAAAATGTAAATACTACATACGGTTTCAATATAGTTAATACACGATATTATAAAATCATAATAATTTATAAAATAAGTTTAGTTTCGTTTAATTGCATCGCAATAAGATTCATATTATCTTAAAATAAATAATTTTGTGTAAACGATATTCAATACGTCAATACGTCGATAAGTCGATTATAGACAATTTTATACCAATAATATTTTATATTATAGGATATATTTAAATTAGCAACTCTCAAGTACGCATGTAGTAGATAGTATCCGAATATTTGTGGCAAAATAACAACAAAATTGAATCCAGTTTTAAAAAATATTACTATTCGGTTCTCAAAAAATATTTTTAAAGGAATAACTTTCCAATTTAAAATAATATTTCCATCTTTTTATCGACCCTGAAAGTCAAGATCCTCATAAAATGCCATATTTAAAACTATTAACTTTTTAAAAATTTTTTTTGCATCTAAATATATTTTCAATTTTTAACTTATTCGATATTCTTAGAAAATAGCAATAAAATTTCAAGACCAATGGAGCAAAGTTCTTAAAATATAAATATTTCGAACTTTTCCATTTTCTAAACGATGTATCAAAATTGTAATATATAGGATGATTATTATAGATAAAGCTTAGGCTTAGTGCTATAGTTTATAATTTGACTTGTATTATTATTATGATGTTAATAAAGACTTATTATGATGTTCACAAACTTATGAAATAAAATTTTATTTCATAAACAAATTTATATACCAAATAGAATTCGAAAATAAAACAAATACAGTCCAAATGTTGAGATTTTTAATGTAGTAGCTAGCAATCATCTGCTAATTCTATAAAGTATGATAATATCACCTTTCTGCAAGATAAAACATTCAGATTCATTTAAAATACTCGACTAAAGTTACCGCTAATGGCTTTTTTAATAACCCAAAACATTTTGACAATACAATAATTGTATGATACATAATTAGTATTGCATATTTATTATAATTATACGATAGGTAATCATACAAAAGGTATGCATCGATTTTGTAACAAAATTGAAATAATTACGAAGGTTGTGACTATATTTTTGCAATTATTATATAGATAATAAGTCTTAATTTGAAGGATAGACATTAATTATTATAATCATACTGAATATGGTTTAGCGGAAATGTACATTTCACATGAAGGAAGTTAATTAAATTGAATTTAATATACACATATGTCTATCGATTTGAAAAAGTGTTGGAAAATCACTAAATAATTTGTTTTTACAACTTTTTATTAATTTTTTTTTCTTGTTTTTTTTTTTAATTTATTTAATTTTATTTCTATTTGTTTTACTTAATTTAATATTTATGTTTTAATCTACTTTTAAGAGAATATTATTGTCTGCAAATATTTAGGTCAATGCTATTTTATGCTGCAATTATTTATGATTATTATTTTTAGAACATTCTTAATAATTTTTTATTTTTATTTTTAAATTTTAATAGCTATTTTGACTGTAATGATACACCTTTAGTAATATTTAGCATTCCAATCTGATGAATTAGAACCTTTACTCGAACAAAGTCGCCGCAAATTGAATAAATAAATAAAACAAAAAAAACAAATTGATATATAATGTTCTCAGAGCTAAATGAAAGTTCATAAAGTGACATTTAGTGCTAGGTAGTGTTTAACTCGAGAAAATGTCTTTCGGAAAAATAACCATTCTGTTTTTATTTATTTATAAATATGTTTAATTTATAATAACAGTTAAATAAATGGTTGCTATTTTTTATTTAAAAAAATCCATCATCAAGTAAATCTAGAAAGATCAGTGGATAAACTAATGATTAATATGATTTTCAAAACTTACCATTACCGTTGGTTAGGTACCTACGATAATAAGATGGCAGTGGGAAGGATTCAGGGGAAGTTCAAGTTTGTTATCAAAGAATTTGACCCCTATTTTATTAGAATAAGATATTTTTTATTTTACTTTCAGTTTTAATCGCAACAATAATTAGTGCAATTAAATTAATTGCAAATACCTAATATTTGATACATTCGAATTTAAATTACAACTTTCATATTTTTCCATGCAAAAAACACCTACTTCAAGTTATCACAATTTGTAGTTTTTTTTACGATAACGGACATTGCTTTTCATTTAATAAGTGTGTCAGTATCAAAAGGAGCGATTAGAATAAGAACCTCTTCCGAGTCTGATGAACAATGAAATTTACAATGTCGTGTATAAATAAACTATAAAAACTTATTATTAAAAAATCACGAGTTTGATAACAAATAATAAAAACATGATCACGTTAAAATTAATAAAGGTTCGCGTGATGTTTTTTTTTTATATATATTTTGATGAAAAATATAATGGTTTGTAAAAATAGGAGAAACGAGTGTATCAAAATTGAATATATAATCTGACGTCATAAAAATTCACTTACGAAAATATTTACATTACTAATTGAATTATCGTGAAAAATAATTAATAATTTTCCATGGTCATAAATGTACATATAAATACAATTTTATGTAACAACCTTGTGTACAAATAGTTTTAGCTGTATTCTCAATCAAAGAGATACTATTTTTACATTAATTTAACTTAGTTAATGAAAATTCATACTAGACGAACATTTGTTGCTTTGAACAGCATGCACGGTAAAAGAATTAAATTTTAAGAATGCCACGGAGTGTCAATTTAACTCTTACTAAAGCTTTTACTCAGGTCGTTATTTTGCTTCAATATAAAATTTAATTGGAAAAAAATTATAATCCTTACCTATGCTTTGGATCATTACCATCAACGATCTGATTGGTGCAGCGTAGCAATACCCATTTCTTTGACCCAATCAATACCCAATTCTAATTGATTTGACTGATTCTGAATTGGCTATATATTTTACATTAAAATATGACTTAATGCATGCATAACGAAACTAGAAAATTGTACTAAAATTTATAATAAAACAAAGAAGTTCTCTCTAAGACAATTTTCAATCCCGTACTTGAAAACCAAAATTTTGCATGCGCCCTGTATGAGGTTACAAACAAGTGAATTTAATCAGAATCAATTATACGTCTTTATCTTGCTTATTTTTAAAGAATATATCAAGTTCGCTGTTCGTAAAGTAAAGACACTACAATTGAAGTATTAAAAACATTCAGGCAAATACCCAATTTATCATATAGAGATAATAGACTATTGAATGTGAAATTTTTGGATGAGAAAATAAAACATTACATTGCTTGATATTTTTCAATTTTGAAAATTTATCTGTGTATAAAATTATGTTAAACTATTTCAAAAACTGATTTATTTTTCAAGTAATTAAATATATTGTGATAAAAAATATTATTTGCTTTAGAACAAGGCCACGGAAAAAATAGCAACACCCACTTGTAATTTTTGGTAGAAATCATTTGAGGAAAGACGATAATTTGCAGATGTTTTTATAATACGTAAATTTCTTTTATTATAGGCCAGAAAAAAAAAACATCAACAAACTGTTACAAATTTAGAAATATGTTACTAAAAATAACTTGAATAAATAAATAAACGCGAAACCGCTTTATTTCATTCAAAAAATGTATAAATTCGGAATCGTTACAAAACAACATACGCAAATATTTACTAATTTAGAATATTTACTAACTCAAATTTTAATAATTATATTTTTTACCAAAATAACTTCAAAATATTTAGACATAAATTTTTTAATAGTTGGAGACATTTTTCTTTGACAGTGGGAGTGTTTAAAACGTTTTTTTTTTTCGTTTTTGGATATTTGCCCAAATAAATTTTTTTATATAATATAATTATTTATTCACATATTTTGTATGAGCTGTTTTTTTCAATTAATTTTATTCATTTATTAAGTTATGTAATTTTTCAAATTCGTTTCAAATTAGCGAGTCCAAAATAGATTAAATTCATTAAAATCTTATAAAGAAATTTTAATAACCTTGGGGTGTAGTACTCAATTAAAAAATTACGATAACATCGACATTCGATACTCTTTATACTAATTTGTACTATAATTAACTATATGTAATCAATTTTACCTAATTATTTATTTTTGAACACGCAAAAAATGATTTATTAAAACAAATATATATATAATAAAATAATTTTGGTTTCGTAATATTATATATTAGAATGAGTGGAATTTAAGTCAGTTTTAATTTTGAGGATAAATACCTCTACATTACCAATTTAATTGAGAATAAAATTAATATATGATAAATAATCCACTAATAATTATTTGTATATAAAAGATGGGTAATAAGCTTATTAATTATTCATTATACAAACAAATATTATTCATATTTCTTCAGTTTGATAAATTTAAATTTTAAAATAACAAAATTTTCGGTGCCAACTAAATCAGCACGTTTTTTGCGAGTAGTAATCAATGTGATTTCGTTAAATTTACTTGAACTTTGTACAGATCGTTTAGTCAATAATTATTAATTCAAGATATTTTCTATTCACAATGATTTTATCAATTTTTAATACTGTTTTAAAATGAATCATTTTTTCAAATCGGAAATCAAATTTTTATGATTTAAATATTATTTTAATTATTAACATTAAAAAATACACAAAAAATATAAATAGACATACATTATATATTAAATATATGATAATGTGTCTATATGAATTAGAAACGGAATTTGAATGGATCATGGTATCCAGTGAACTGATTTCGCTCATTTACGAACCTAAAGTCACTCATTAGGCTAAGAATAAGATTACACTTGCATTTTACCAATATATTGGTGTTGCCGCAAATGACGTATTTCGACTTGCGTACAGTCCAGGATAATAGTGTGAACATTTTTTTGGAGTTATATTATAATCTTCAACAAGTGAGAGGAACAATAATTTATAATTTGGAAAACCCAAATAAATTTACTGAATGTGATAAAAACGTGTCACTCAAATTTTATCACAATCGGGTAACAAAAATAATTCGGTCAAATATATTCATTTAGCACAAATATTAAATACTTTATATTTGCATAAGCGTATTTTGTTTTGTCAGATCAAAGATTGATACTTAATAGACATCTGTTCATTTGTACAAAAAAGACATAAGAGCATAAGAGAAAGGTATTAATAGTAATGATGACAATTTAAAATGCTAATAAATTAAATAGTTCCGTTAGCCATAGGTAAAAAACACATTATGCAATAATCAATTAAAATGTCATTGTTGCTTTCCATACTTGGAAATATGTATGCAGTTTTTTTTTTTTAATTTTCTTAAGACCTATGTATGGTACCATAATTATCTAGAGCCACCAATTACGTAGGCTGTTGTGTCGTTTGTGTTCTATGTTTATTATTTATGCGTTTCACAAACTATATAATCTTATTCACCTACACAAAACGTTAACATATGCCAAAAATTTGTTGGCTCCATATAATTTGTTGATTTCTTAATATAAATATACAAAATACTGAACAACTGTCATTGAACTAATTGTTGTTACCGGATGCTTGTATAAAACATGTACATTCAACTAACATAATATTTACAGTATAAATTCAATGTCATGTCTAATTCAAATGTATTTTAATTCAATAGACATTAAAATTTCTGTTATATTTTTTATTACAAATGAAAAATCTCTGTTGCTCGTCGTCATGTGTACTTTAAACGTGAATGTTATTTTTTAACGTTTGAATATATCGTGCAGACACACAATGTGATATTTATAGCTATGAAGAAAATGTATTTTTTTTTCATTTTTTTTTTCGTAACAAGTTTGTAGAATTTACAAAATATTTTTATTTAAAATAGTACGTAACTTCTTTTTCTTATTAAGTATTCGATTTAGAACCAGAATTAACTGGTTTTATTGGCCTTATGCCATTATATGTAATTTTTTCATTGGTTTCTTATTGTTAAGGTTTATTACATAAACATTCGCAACTGCAGGACAATAAGTTCCACCTTTGGATAATAAAGAATTGATTAAATAACAAAACGATGTCATATTAATATTGATTCGCAAATTAGTTGAAATAGTGTACAGCCTTGAGAAATGGATGGAGATCATGTTCATGGCTCCGGAAATTTGTTCAGTTCAATCTAACAATGAAGGATTATTAATTCAACAATGAACGGTTTTTTAAAATTAGTAATAGAAAGAATGTTGAAAAATATTTTGATTATTTCTTTATATTCGTTTTTCATACGGCTTATTTTTTATTTCCTTTTCTTGAATAAGGTTCCTCTTGAGTTTGTATGGTATTTAGTGTATATTTCTAAATTGAGAAATATTTATTTATTTATTATTTTATTTAATTTTATAAATAAATAAATGTTTCGCTTATAACGCATCATTAAGGTACTCTAATACGATACAGACTTTTACTTCAGACTTTCCATGTAAATTTCTACCTTTTCTATTTTACAGTATATTTCCGAACTCTATGAAATATTTAGATTGTTGTAATAAATTATGCAATTTGTAATTAGAGTAATTCTATATATGTTTGTTTAAAATCAGTGATATCACTGATATGTGGGTAATGGATAATAGAAAACCACAAAGTATGGGAAATTTAAGATGTTAATACGTCACAAACATGTTATTATTCGATAAAAACAATTCAATATGTTTATAATAATCTTTTATTTTTCTATATTAATATATGAAATATAAATTTCGTGCAAATTTTAGCTAAAATATTTCTAAAAAATTTACTGAATGTTCGACATTGAGTAATTTTCTGATTCAAATAAGTAAATTTAATAAATGTGAGGAAAGAGGAAATAATTTTCAACTGAAATCTATGTAGTACGTTTTCCAACAAATATAAATAAACACTACACACAGTAAATATGTCAAATTTTTCAAACTCCTGAATGCTCTAATTTAAAGATGACTACAAAATTGTTTATTTTAGTGTAAAAATAAATGATTAAGAAGAACATTTATTATAACATTATACGGTCGAACTGTTCGTAACAGTAAATCTGATATATACAAATTTATAACAACACTATATCTACAACAAAAGAGACCTATATAATAAAGACAATCTCCAATCAAATATAACGTAATATATCTAACTTACTCAAATAATAATCACCCAAATGTTATGAAATTTAGTATACAAAAACTTGACATGATTCGGATTCATGTCGAAGAATTTTTCTCTGAAAAAGGATTTTAAAGTATAATATATTTTCACGAAAAATTATTTGGTATTTATATAAATATTTATAAATACAGAATATTTATATAAATTTAAAAATAAGATGAATATACTTACTAAATATATGAATTCAATCAGAAATACACGAAATATTTCCTACTAGTGTCAGTTAATAGATAAATAAACATGAAATCGTATTATTTATACTTACATGTTGGTATGTTTAACATTATTTACTTTACTTTGATTAAATTCATACAGCATATTACTTATACAGCCACAAAAAATAATTAACGCTTGTAAATTTTGACCGGACAAACAAAATTTCAGTGTAGAAGTTCAAAGAATCAACTAATAAGTCCATTGTCCGCCCGTCAATAAGATAACTCAGAAACGATAATGAGCTAAAATCTGCTTTATGATGACGTATTCTGGACCTAAAATTGAGTTTAAGTTTTTGCAGAAAAAAAATCATTCTGTTATGTCCAATATTTTGAATTATTATCCAACTTTTGAATTCGGCACAATTTAAGCTAATATTTAGCAATAAATACATAATATATATAACTACAATTTACAGTATTATTATATGTGTATTTATATCTATATATACTGGATATTTAGTGTATTTTATGAATTTTAATAATTAAAAAATAGTCCAAACATTGAGACTCAGCAGTCATATATCGAGTGTCTAAACGATTAACTCTGTTAGTTGTAGTCTTCACTTATTTTTACATTCTATTATACCATAAATATATGTAAAAAATTCAACAATCTTATACTAGACTAAAATTTATACGTAAATAATGATATTCATAGTTTTTTTTTTTTACATATTTACAAAATAATGAATCACATGACTAGTTATAACTTAGCTACCTATCTATAACAAACATCACATGACTATAAACATTTATGGTCGTTTGGTTTTTAGTAGTTTCTTGATGTTTCAAATATAAAGATTAGCATTTCTTGCATGAATTACTAAATATAAAATGTGCATTTGAAATTTATTACAACAATGTAAATAATTAAATGAATTTAAAGTATCTACCTCTAATGCATAAGGTTTCTCTATATAATAACTAAAAAAAAAAACCTAAGCTGAACTCACACAAGTTTATATCATATTGTCGATGTGTTAACCACTTAACAAGTCCAATAACAAAACCACAAAGTCATTCGGATCGCCAAAAAAACAAGTTTATATTTGCGAATAAAATTATGGGATGTTTTCACTTATGTAAACCTCTTTAATAGCACAGTTATGTAATGTAATATAGGTTTCACATCTTCATATGATAGCTTAATAAAATACGGTACTCGTTTTGTAGTTACCAAAAGTAATTTTCTATGACACTTCTACATTAGACGGAACGTAAAATAATTAATTTGTTTAACAAATTATGATTATTATTAATTTCAAATTAGAATAAAATTTGAATAAATATTTATATTAATTTTAAATTTCCTAATACTGTCAACTCTTTATGAACCAAACTTTTCGAATAAAAATTGAGAGATATGAAAATTTATGTACTTCTAACAACTGTGAATAAACCCTCTTAGAGATAATATTAAAGAATAAAAATTTTTTAATTCTAAAAAATAGTTGCAAATGAAAAATCATTTTATTAGAGATAAAAGAAAACTTGAAAATAGAAAATTGATTTCTTCTAAACTTTACATTTTGTATTGAACATTCATTCTAAGAAAGACCCCAGCTATCTGTTAAATTAAGAATATTTTAATGAGTTGTATTTATAAATAAAAAACAATCAGTTTGATATTGATAAAACGATTGGATTATATTTTGCAACTGTGGCGTTGATATCTTAGCATAAATCTCTTTAGATATAGAATACATAATTTTTCGTCTTCTAATTAAATTACATCAGATACAATATAAAAATTTATTACGCAAAACTCACGTATTTGTTGTTGAGTGTTTAATCACCTTTAAAACAAATAGTATGTAGAAATATATTGTCTTTACAACAGACATTATTAGATATTCTGAATACTAGAAGCACTAGATCAATAACCTTTAAATATGTCAATTCAGCAAATATTCTATAGTTCGTTTTGAATACATTTTATAAAATAAAATTTTACCTATTAAAAATTATTTTTAATGCACACACATTTTGTCGTAAAAGTGTCGTAATCGAAAAAACTATGTCATTAGAAATGATAAACTAAAAAATTTGTAAATCCTATGGTGGAAATAATTTATTGTTGTCATACAAGGAACCAGCAGAGCTTAATTAAAATAGTATATTGTCAATTGAATCTAATAAAATGAGATTGTTTCAGTTTTTGTGTGCTGTTATCAAATATCTACGAACTTTACAACTTTAAATATTGTTGTACCATATTTTATTTAGCACGGAAGTAAAAATAGCATTTTCACCTCAACGGTCTTTTTTTTTTTGTAAATAAAATTTCAATATGGACTTAATTATCGTGGAATTATTAAAAGCAATTTCTATTTGCATATAATTTTCATCTATAATTATTGATTTTAATTAGCTTCGTGTGGATTTTTAATTAAAGAATATAATTTTAAAAAATAATACAAAACAAGACCCTAAGTATCATAGAGGTCAGGTGATTTGATGAAATATATTGTTATTATTTTAATTACATTAATGTTATTTGAATATCATAATTTTAATAAAGTTTCTTTAATTCATATCATTAATTAGAAAGATATGTAATTTTTTAAGTGCTTATTGCTGTAGTTAATTTTTTATATTCACAACATATTTATAAATTGAATAATAATCGCTTTGTGCTTCATCCATGTCTTGTAATTCACAATTTTTGATCAAAAAATATCTTGCTTCTCTTTGTGGTTACTAATTTGAATGATTAGAACTCACGAAATCATACGAAATTTAGAAAAAAGGAGATTTATATAAAAGATGGAATAAAAACTCCAAAAATATTATATTTTGGTGATAAAACCATTAATGATTGAGCTTCATTCGAGCCTTGAAAGACATAATATTTTATCAAAATAATGTTTTTTTGAGGTTTCCAATTCGATCAACACTCACGAAATTAGCGGAAAGTTAAAGTAGTTTAATTTTAAGATATTAAGAAAAATCTGTGGTATTGAAAAAATTTACTATTTGCAAAAACACTATTTACTCGTTGAAGAACTTTTATATCTTATTCACCTCCCCCAAATTTCAACTCGCTATATCATTTCGTTCTTGAGAACACGCGGAAATGGATTATAACGTGATTCTATGAAATCTTAATTTCGTTTGTGTGCTTAATATTTTCTAGCATTACAAACTTGAGGTTAAAATTAATTACTCTGGCATATTTATATGGGTCGAGCATAAAAAACAAGGAAAAATTTAAGAACGCTGTTAGAGGCTTAGAATGCCATTATAAAATGTTTTTTTCCTTTGAAACCATCCTATGTGAGTTACACACGTTGAAATGTTTTGTTTCTACAAACAAAATGCTGGCAAAAAAATCTGTACAGACGCTGGAACTTTCTTGTACAAAATGGTTAAACGTATGTGTGTTTAAAACACGTAAATATAAATATATAAAAAATAACAGATTGTTAAGCAAATAGATAATGAATATAATCAATTAATATATAATCAATTCACTTAAGAAAATGGAAAAACATTATATTTACTTGTCTTACTTACTTAAATAATAAATAACTATCAAGAGTAAAATAAATAAAATAATTATCAGAAGCATAAAATAAATTGATATTTTAATTGATGTTTGAGACGAAGAAGTAATTTATTTTTATTTCCGTCATTACACTGTCTATCTATCAAGCTGTATAAAAACTATAAATTAATATTTGCAAATTTAAATAAATTACCTATTGTTGTCAATTTAATGAGAATGAACTTTGTAATAAACAAAAAATATAGATATGATAAATTACCTTACTTCCGTTCATATAATTTTTGATACATTTATAATTGACTCGTGGTATTATTTTTCATGGTGTAAGAATAATAATAGTTACATACCTGAATGTTCTAAGGCTGTTTCATTTTCATAATATAAGAAAATTGGTAAGAAAATGCTTGCGGGTAATACGTTTTTGCAACTATTATATCTTTAAAATAACAATATTTACTTGTAATAATATTTTATTAGTACTTATACAAATTAATATCCTATTCAATGAACAATACATGACGATTTATCACTTTGTCATGTATAAGGACGACGAAACGTAATATATATAATAAACGTCTAATTCTAGACTTTAAGAGAAATTGACAAAATGAAAGTTCTATAATAAAGACAATTTCTTATGTAATATAGATGTTCTAATTTAATGTATCCAAATGTTATGCAATTTCGTAAATTCTCTTAATTATTTTACTTTCGAGAAAAATTCTAAAAATCGGAATTTTGACAAAATTCTAATTTTTACTAGTATTAAAAGAAAGTAAAAATAAATTTTAGCGCACTTGCTTACAACGCCATCTATTATTAATCGTATAAACTATATGGTTTCGAATTTATGGCAACAATTCAAAGATGCCGACCGTCAATTCTCTTTATATTGTAAGATGTGTTAAATTTATTTTAACTCAGATATCAACGTATTTTTAACCTCGTCGAATGTCATATGTATATTTATATGCCTTTATCTTCCAAACAATGTTATAATTCAATTGTTCTATTTTTTGTCCCATTGTCTTATTAGTTGTATGAAAGAGTATAAAACTCGTGGTTTGAGTTACACATTTTTATAAACAATAGTGACAAACTTATTAAATACACCGATTTTTTCCCATTTCTATATATTACTTTGACAATTTCTATTTTTTTTAAATAAGTATAATTTTTAACTCGTTATGATATCAGTTTCATTTCTATTAAATTCTTTAAAATAATTATTAAACAATTTACATACAGTTGTAGTGTTAAATAAAAATTGTTACATTTGATTAATATAATACGATAACTGTAAAAAAATACTAAATTCTATTGCTTATAGTCGCGACTAATATCTAAAAATAACTTTGTACGCTGTAAATAAATAATAATACGATGAAATAGCTTCTGGCAATTTATTTTTAATAATAAACGAATCGAGTTTGGAATTTTAACATTTCACTTATTTATTAAATAAGTTATTTTTATTTTTTTATTATTTATTACATTTAAGAGCAGACTAAAGTAGTCAATAATTGTTAGTTTCTGCATTACCATAAGAATCTAATAAATTAAGTAAATTTAGTATTGAGTTTGTTAATTAAAATGTTGTTTTAAATGTTGTTATTCGTTAGAAATAAAAACATTAAATGTATTAAAAAAACAAACCTTTTTTATTATTATAAGTTTTAACAAGCTAAAAAATATAATGACATTTTTATTGCAACATTATGCGATAAGTTACAGTCATGTAATACAGTTTGCCTATAATAGATAAAATTAAAGATCAAATAATATAATGCAAATAGTTGTTTCAATGAAAAAGAAATTGTAAATTTTTTTTATCATAGGACTTAAAATAATATAATATAATTTTATTAATTATTAATGAATAAAAAGAGATTTTTTTTTTAAACTCATTTTGTCTAGACATAATTATTAAATATGATTACCTAAAGCAGAAATGAAAGTTTTTATTTTAATGAAGAAGATTTATCATAAATAGTTAGTCGTAGGTTTGCATACTTTTATAGAAAATTTACTTAGATATACAGTAAATTCAATTAAAACAATCTAAAGAAGCAAGTATTAATTTTATCTTGTTAGAAAAGATATTACAGTGATGTATATTTACATTTCAAAACTATTGCCGTTACAAGAAGGTGCATTCTTAATTTTTCGATTATCTCAAGAACAAAAAACGCATATAATTACGTAACCTAAAACTAATTTTATTTACTGAATCAAAAACCTTAAATAATGACAAACTGACTGGATTTCTTTCAATTTGTATAAACTTTACTATTTTTTGTTTGTATCGCTAGGAAATTTCAAGGAACGATGGTGCGTTAACACCAAATTGAATAACTATGATTTATAGATATGCATAAATAATTGACTTGTTTTCTTTTATGCGTAACAAAAAAATAAAATATTCTATCAAGCACATTTTATTTGATCAAAGATTTGATCAGTTTTCACTGTATTTTAACGATTATTTACAAATGCGATTACTCAAAAAGATAAAAAAAAATTATGCTTTATTCGTATAATCATAAATCGGATTATTATATAATTTGAATTGCAGATTTTTAAACATAACACCATTCAGTTCACAGGATGACGTCTTGATTTCTAATGTTATTTAATTTTTTTTTAATTACGATGCGTAATATGATATCTTAAAATTATTCATTATTTTTTAATAACTTTGATAAGATTTATACTCGAAGCAACCGTATTATTCTATTTAAATTTAACGTGAAACCTACCTGATAATGATTTGTGTTTTGATATATTTAGTTACATTTCTCAAATTGTTTTGGAAATATTTATAACATTCATAGTAAGCGTAACTTTGTAGATTCATTTATTATAGTTTTTTATCTATTAGATGCTACATCGCAATTATAAATTTTTTATTATGATTTGATATTATACTTTAAAAAGATTTCTCATTGGAACGGTCTATTATCAGCGACAAATATTCTAAGAAACGCAAAAAAAATGATTTATCTAATTTTTTACTCAAGTCAATACCTTAGAAATTTCAATAACAAACCAATGCATAATAGTAGAGAATTTACTATATTTCATATCAAAATGCGAAACTAAACTCGATTAACGAAAAATTCGAAAATTATATTTAAATCGTTTCAAAAATGAAGTTATAAGCTCTCAAAGATTATTTTCCATCTTTTTCTTGAAAACGATGGTTAACATGCAATTTCTATGAAATTTCAATAATAAACCAATGCAAATAGTTGAGCATTTACTATATTTCACATCAAAATGCGAAACTAAACTCGATTAACGAAAAATTCGAAAATTATATTAAAATCGTTTCAAAAATGAGGAGGTTATAAGCTCTCGAAAGATTATTTTCCATCTTTTTCTTGAAAACAATGGTTAACATGCAATCTCTATGAAAATACTGAATGTTGACGTCACTTCTATGTATTGGCTATCCGTGTTTAAGCGGAGAAAGACGCCTCAAATGTGATAACAATAAAGTAATAAATTAAATCCTAATCATCATGCTTAACGTAGTTAAGTATAGTTAAGTACAATCGTAGTTAAGTAATTTAACATCAGTTTTATTAATTTTCCTATTTTTGTTTCAGAAAACCCAACTACGGCCTTGCCAACCTAAAAAAACAGATTCTGCACGAGAATTATCCGAGCTAGTCATGGTCAAGTAAGTAATCGCCCTCTGAACTACTTTTCATATACACATTTGCAAATATTGTTGGTAAAGATTTTTCATTCATGTTAAAAAATCTTCATTTCAAAAAAAAACCAAGAAAGAAATTTTAAAATAATTTCATCTAAATTCCATAAAAATCAAAGTTGGTGTGGCTTTTACAATTTGAATTTCATTTAATCACCAACATAAAAAATTGTTTGAAATATTTTTATCATTCAAAATATATATCGAAAAGATGCTGAAGAATCTATTAAATTGTTTTGTATTTTATTAATTTTTTTGATAATTTTTGTTAAATAATTATTAAATAATTTAAAGTCAATCATGATTTTCTCAAAAATTAAATTTCTACAAAAATTACATAAAAATATAATAAAAACAAAATTATTTAAGAAACAAATATTTTTTTCTAGTTTTTAAAACCTATTTGTGCTTTAATCATTTTTTATTAAACCATTTTAAATTAATATTCAAAAAATTTTATTATTAAAAAAAATACCTCATTTGTTTTTCTCATATTGTGATTAATGCCATTTTTGTTTGAAATATTTTCATTTTATATGTGATTTAATTAATTTTAATGATTTTTAATTCAGTTCATTGCCATAATTTTCATCGATTTTTACTATTAATTCATTTGTATATTTGATACGCTTTTTGTTGTTAGAGTTTGATTAAACCATAAATAGGTTGCGATTTTTTGAGTTCTTAATACATATACTTTTTGTTTTTTTTTTTTAATTAAAATATTTGAAAAATTCATTTATGTTATGAAGAAAAGAGTTTTCAAATGCAAATAAATTCGTTTTAAAAAATTTTTAATTTAAAACAGTCAAAAAAATTAAATAAATAATTAAAATAAAAATAAAACATAAATGAATTTTTTTGCTGATATAAAGAATAATGTTTATTTTTTAAACAAAACATATTTAATATTTTTATAAATAATAAGTATAATTAATTTTTTTATATACATAATTAATTTTTTTTTAAGTTTTTAATGTTTTGTTTAAAAAATGTGTTCATTGTATCTTTTTATCAGACTGAATGGTTATTATTATCATGTTAGTCTTTTTCGTGAGCTTTTGGCATGTCGTGCTGACTACGACACGCATGCGCGTGATGACTACCATCGTGTGATACGCACGCATGAAGTGCGTGCGTGCGTGCGATGCGACACGTGTGCCGCTCTCATTCCAACAATGTGCTTCTCCCAACAATTGTCTGCCATCTAAGGAGTAAAGAAGGATATATACATTCGGGTACACGCATTATTGTATTTATGGTTTCTATTATTATATTATATATATATATATATTTTATTTATAATTTATTATTAAAATAATTATTTTTAATTTGATTTATTTCGTCACCGATTTATACCTATTACATTAATTGGACGCATTTATTTATGGTTAGTTAATTTTTTTCAAACTTATTTTCTTTTCCTTATTTTGTTGATGTTATTTCATTTGTAAATAATGTTTGTAAAAATAATTTATCCCAGCCAATTTACTTGAAATTAGTTTCATACAAACACTTTATTTGATAATTTTAAAATATGATTTTATAGTAAAAAGTTTCAATTTCATTTTTTTTTTTTCTTTATTCCCTTTATTCAGAATTATAAATTTGCATTAGTTATTTTAGCTGAATAATATTAAGTTTGTCAGTTCTGTGCCAAAGGGATTAAAGAACTTATCAATCAATATTCAATATTTTTTATTATCAAATAGAGTATAATCAAATAATGTAGATAAAATAAAATAAAAAATTATTTCCAAATAATATTTTCAAAAAAATAACATCAACTATTTTATATAGTTTTGTTTAGTTATTAACTACAAAGTGACAATTTGTACGCAAGTAATTAAAATTTTTTTAATATTATTGGCTTTAAAATATCCATTATATCATATTTCAAGCGAATTCAATCAATTATTTCTATTGGCAAGTGGTTTTTGTCATTTCACAAAGTCTTATGATGATATATGGTATAACTAACAGCAATGATTTTACTGTCTAAGTGATAATCAATTTACAGGCATTCCTGCAGTCTCGTCAAAATATTCAGTTTTTTTTCTTTAATTTATTGGCATGTTTACACTACTGACACACGTATACCAAATATTTTTTTTTCTGAAATATCCAATAATATTTGTGGAATTTAATTACATGCTTAGGTAAAATGTTTCCAATTACTGATAGATACAAATCCTTGATATGTATTTTTATTCAATATTTATGTGAAGTCAATATTTTTATTTGTTTGGAGACCATAATCAATAGTGGATAACTAGCCTTTTACTATTTTTTTATTATTTAATTTTAAATAGAAATAAATTAAAAGTAATTCGATATTGATTTTTCAAATCTTTTTTTTTTTTTAAATAATATAAATAAGTACCTTACTTTCTTTGCTTACTGATAAAATGTTTATTGTAAATAAATCATTCAAATTTCGCTATTCATTTTGCATAAACATTTTCAGACTTAGCTATTTCATAAAGTTTGTATTAGTTTTGAATAAGTTACAATTATTTACATGAAGCGAATGTTTCCTATGTCTTTTAATGTATCTGATGTATACAGTTTTATACATTACCATTATTTGAGTCAAACTACAGACAGCATTTAAAACCCGATGTTCTTTATCTTAATACTATCATTGGAATTATGAAATGAAATCACTACTTTATTTCGTGCTCCGAGACTCAAAAGATGGTGCTGTTAGAATGTATATTTGGATGTCGGATATTAAAAAAGTACGTCTTACATTTTTTTTTCTGCAAAGCCATTAAATTCATTAAGCTTACGTACTATCAGCTTTTACTGGAATTCAATATTAAATTTCAACTAAATGAAAATCGATGAACGGAATGAAATCAGTTTCGTATTAGTCTATTTGGGTAACGTGAATAATAAAACTACTACAAACTTGACCAATGATGCTACATTCAGAAAACATATCGATCAATGGTCATTTACCTATTAATCAATGACAGATTATCTAAAACTCGTTTTATCACTCGGCTAAATTCATATTCTTGGGTTATTTGATATTTGGTAAATTTACCGTCTTTTATTTTAAAAATGCTACATAAATTTGAGAATGTTTGTTAGCTCTGATCGTATTTAAAAATTCACAATAATTTAATCAATGTTTTGTCGACTTTTCATTCAGTAAAGAATCAAATACATCGTTGATCGATTGAATGTTCTAAATGAAGGCAAACGATATTTATTTGGTGTTTGTAATGATAAAAAAATTTTGATTGGGTGGTGAACCAAATATGATTAAGAAAAACATTTCACTACCATGTGTGCTTATCAACCAACTATCATCACCGTCAATAAATATTATGAATATTTTTGGAAATGGATTTAAATAAGTATTTTGTAACATAAATACTATCAAAATAAAAATCCGTATCATCAAAGTATTCATATTTTTACAAACACTGAATAAATAAACACACTGTGTCGATTATATTCATTGAAATTGTTAAATATATTCGACAATTAATACTTATTAGCAAGTGTTGTTATTTCAAAATATTACTAATTATTTACAACAACAAAAAATATTCATAATTTTTTCATTACTATTTTTGAAAATTTTTTCACATTTAAATTAATTGCTAACAAGTATTAAGGTACCAAAAAAAAGTTAATGTTTTTTTTTTTGGTAAAATTTGTAAATTAATATCGATTCACTTTTAATTTACTCTTGATAAATAATTAGGTCATTTAGTATTTGATAAATAAATTTTCATCATAGTAAGAGGTTAATTTTCATTTGTAATTTAATAATAGTTTGAAACATAAAAGCTTTTTCCATCCATTATTTTTAATACAGTTATTCTTTTTTCATTTCAAATCATAAATATTTCTGCATAGCTATAGCTAATAATTAATATTACTAATATTTATAATGTCTTTTATGTTTGAAACTATCATTATTTTGTAAGATATGTTCTGATTAGTTAGGATAACATTTAAATTAGGGTTTGAATTTACATTTTTCCAAACAATTTAGAGAAATTTTTGAATGACTATACAGTAATAATTTATTTAGTTCATATTTTAATCTCTCTAAAATATTTTAGTTTATTATTTTTGAAAAATTTAATTAATTTTAAGTTTTTTGTGGGCATTTTAAGAATAATTATTAATATTTATTATTGGGGATTTTACAGATATAAATCAGAGAAAAATGAAGTGCCCGTTACACTTGCAAATGGATCCACTGTCCCACTTGTATCAATGTTGACGATGGATGGGGAAAACAATGATTATGATCCATTTGCGAATAGATCAGTTCCACATCCAACATCGTAAGTTTTTTTTATTTATATTTTTTTTTTAATATAAAATAAAATTGAATCAATTAATTATATTAGCCGATTGATTACATATCAAATTCTGTTGATAATAACAAATATTAATTTTTTATTAATTTTATTTTCCTCAAAAATAAGAGATTTTGATAGAAAACTTTAACCAAAATTGCACTATTTTCGCTAGCAAGTATCTCAAAATATAATGAAATTCAGTATGCATAATCCTTGCATAATGCATCCGTCTTGACATGACAAAAAGTTTTTGTTCAAAAAAAAAAATTTTAATTATCATTTATTGATTCGAGAAAAAAAATTTTTGAAATAATTTCCTTACATTCCTATAGAAATAAATAAAGTTAATTGTTTTGTCTAAATTTTGAATTGTTTTAGCGAAAGAAAAGTCTCCATAGCCATTAGATCTAATTTAATGAATTAATTTCCAATTTATTGCACAAAATAAATATACTATTGTAACTGAAAAGAAATCTGAAATTTATACCCTTCAAACAAATATTCGTTTGCTATAATTTAAAATCGAAAATAATTTTTTATTTTGTTTTACAGAGACCTGGACACGTTAATTCATTTACTTAAAGGGAGTTTGGGAAGTGGTATATTGGCTATGCCACTTGCTTTCAAAAACGCTGGATTAGGTTTTGGATTAATTGCTACATGCTTAATTGGGTTAATATGTACATATTGTGTGCATATTTTAGTGAAATGTTCTCATAAATTATGCCGACGAACTCAAGTGCCATCGTTGGGATTTGCGGAAGTTGCAGAAACAGCATTTTTAGCTGGTCCAGAACCTCTTCACAAATATTCAAGATTAGCAAAATTCATGATAAATGCTTTCCTTGTAATTGATCTATTAGGATGCTGTTGTGTATACATTGTTTTCGTTTCTACCAATTTAAGAGAATTTCTCGGTCCATATTTGGAAACCAACTTTGATCTTAGATTCTACATGCTCGCACTTTTACCATTGTTAGTACCATGCAATTTGATCAGAAATTTAAAGTATTTAGCACCTTTTTCAATGGTAGCAAACCTTTTGATGGGTGTTGGAATTAGTATTACTTTCTATTACATTTTAACCGATATTCCACCAATTGATAGCGTAGCCCCAATTGCTGAGCCACAACATTGGCCAATGTTCTTCGGAACAGTAATCTTTGCTTTAGAAGGTATTGGTGTAGTATTACCTTTAGAAAATAACATGAAAACACCAAACCATTTCATTGGATGCCCTGGTGTACTTAATTTTGGAATGTTCATTGTTGTTCTATTATATTCGGCAACTGGGTTCTTTGGATATTTAAAATATGGTGAAAATACACTAGGAAGCATCACACTCAATCTTCCAAAAGATACGTAAGTATTTTTTTTTAAGATTATTGTTTGTGTTGAATATATATGAGAATTTACAAAAACAATTAAGTATGTATCGTCCTTTCGTTGAAAACTTAGAAATAAAGAAGTTCACTTTGTTCTCAAGGACATTGATCAAAGCCGATGATCAAATATTAAAAAGTTGAATTTTTTAAAACTATTATGTCAAAATCTATTTAGTAAAAGAGCTTTGTGAATTACACGAGATCATTTTTTTAGAGGATGAAGATTTAAGAACAAAACGTTAAACACTATTTGAATATGAATGCAGTTAACAATACTTGTATCTATAATGTAGTTTCAATACATAAAGACAAAATATTTTTACTAAATAAAAACTCAAATATTCAATGATTAATATCTAGCTATAAAGATAATATATATTAATATTTAATTTTGCACTAATATTAACTAGCTTATAAAAAATTTGTTTTAAATTGAATGATTTAAAATTATGTTTTCTTTTGTTACAGATTAGCTGGTATGGTTAAGTTAATGATTGCTGTAGCCATATTCTTTACTTACAGTCTTCAATTCCATGTGCCAATGGAAATTATATGGAAAAATGCCAAACATCATTTCAGCACCAAAAATGAAATATTTGCCGAATATGGTATTCGTATTGTACTTGTATTAATGACTGTTGGTATTGCTATTGCAATTCCAAACCTTGGGCCATTTATTTCATTGGTTGGTGCTGTATGTTTGTCTAATTTAGGTTTAATTTTCCCAGCCATCATCGAAACTGTGACATATTGGGATCATCCTGGCATGGGTAAATTCAGTTGGCGATTATGGAAAAACATTTTCTTATTTACATTCGGTATCATTGGTTTTGTTACCGGTACATACGTCAGCTTTAAAGAAATTTTAGAGATGTACCAATAAGAGAATCATATCGAAAACTTTTTTTATTAAAAATGAAAATGATGCAAACGATGTAAACGCATGCTCTTTTGTTATAAAAAGTGTATGATGAGTTTGCGCCAAAATTGCCAACGTTTATGTCTACGCCTAGAGATGATAACCAATACTCAATTTGTTAATTGAGTGCCGTCCGTTGTGTATTAAATCATTTAACCATTCAAAAAAAAAGTTAGAATATTTAAGATCATTTTTTAATTTATAACAAATGCTTCCAAAACAACAATTATGGAAGTAATAACATTATTATAATTATTGAAGATTTTAATATGTAATATTTGCTTGTCTGAGACATACGAATGTCTGTTGATCATATATGAGTTAAGCTAAGTTTTATTTAGCTAGTTCTACTGCGTAATGCATTGTTCTGGCTGTGATTTTAGAGTGAAGTTGATTTTAGTGATAAATTATTGTATTACACTACCTTCAAAGCGCTCCATTTTCATCTAAGGAGCATTAACAACTCCATATTTTAAAAAAAATCTAAATTTGTTACAAAATTGACGAAGGTAAGTATTTTTATTTTAAAAAAATCATTCCAATTATAAAGAATTAAAATATTTCTAAATGGAGGTTAATATCTGTAATAATCAATCGCATCGGAGGTAAGCTGCTCTTACAAAACATATAAAATGTTTTCTTGAAAAATTGTATCAATAAGCTGTTGATACTTATTGCATTAATATTTTGAAAGAAAATATATTTAAGATCTGCGATGTGATAAATAATTCAGTTCAATGTTCGATTATAAAAAAAGCATTTGAACTTTAAATTTCTAATAAAACAAGTCTTTTCGAAAATTGTATATTAACTTGGACTTGGAGTTTGAATATTTTTGATGAAAATTTATAATACTATTTTCCAAAAGTATTAATTAGCGTACCCATTTATCCATCCGAATTATTATTTGAATGTATTACACTTGAGTAAATCAGAATAATTTCATTAGATCCCTTTAGCAGAGTCAAATTAAATTCGTGTATGCCTCAAGTTAAAAAAATTAATATAACGCGTATCATGTATGTATGCCTTCACTATCTTTACTAAAGCATAAATTCGTAATGTTCCTTTTAGCTGGTGTATATCCTGAAGTGTTAAAAAAATACACAATAACTAGCTATAGATATTAAGGTATAGTGTACAGTTAAAATGATCATTTAGACTTTGCTCATAGTTTATAAAATATATTCAACAAGCCTTTACTGCCTGTCAGTAACTACATTCAAATCATTTTTACTCAAAATTTATTACCACTAACGATTTATGATTTTTATTCACTACAATATACATTCAGAGTAGGTGATTTTCTTAGTACAATAAAACAAAAGATAAATGGGTACGCAATTAAATTTTTTTTTTTTAAATAACTGAAGGTGAACAAAATAGTATTTTTTCTTTAAAAACGAGGAGTATTGAATCAAATAATCATTATTCATTTTTACATTGTATTTATAAACATTTTACATTGTATTAATACCATAAAATAACATCAAAATTATAATTTTTTTAACTTTCAATTCCAAAAAGTGTGCATCTAGTCTTAAGATAAAATTATTTTAAATAAATGTACACAACTAAATTCTTAAAATTAAAAAATGCCAAATTTTTTTAAAACTTCCGGTTTTTTATATCTATATCAAATGGAATTTATTAATGACCATTTTTACCTTTAATACGGTTAACAAACAAATAACTTAGACTACACACATACATTAAGTACTTAAGTAAATCAGTAATTTTAAATTCAAAATTATGTGGTGTCTTAATATTTTTATAGGATTAAAATTTATGATTGTTTTTGACGAAGGGTACCGATTGATAACAGAGTAAATTTTGTTCGGAACATATTTTGTACTTAACTAAACAAATAAATTTTTATAAAAATATGAAAAAAGTTTCATTTTTTGTTCTAAAAGTATTTTACAATAAACTGAATAAGCTCGCCTACATGTTTTTTCTTTCTTTTAATAAGTATACTTTGAATAAAGATAATTTTTTTTTTAAATTAATAATTAAATAAGAAATTTTGAAAATCATTCTACGATTAGCATCAATAGAAAATAGTTAAATTTCAAGAATATTTTTTTGATGATTTCTTACATTTTGAATTTAATAAGTGCATGTTCCTTTCTGAGATAACGAAGTTCCTTTTTGTTGTATGAATGATTTTAATTTGAATTACAAAATGTATACGAGGTTGTTCTTGACAAGCAATATAAGTAAATATTACAAAATAATAAGTTTTTATTTAGAAATACTCTTTTAGTGAACTTCATTTCTTTTTTTATTTTATTCATTTGAGTTTTGTAACAATTATTTTTGTAAATACGGTCAATGTATCTTTTACATCTATTCATAATATTTAAATAAAACTTTTAAATCTATAATCTTGTTTTATTTTTTGTTTTCACAGTTTTTCATAAACGATATATATACAGAAAAATAATGGAATATGATCCAAAATTAACAAACCCGACAAAAAATTAAAAATAATGATTTTTCTTGAAATTCACTCGTCTAATATTTGAATTATTTGTATAACCCCAAAGTATTCATTCGCTTTGTCGTGAAATAATTTACCTCTACTGTAAAGGCATATTCGAACAAATAGAACTTAGAAAAACATAAGCCCAACAGAAAATATTACTGAGAACGTTACTCTTTTTGATGAACTACATTACTAACTTGAGTCACATATCTATCAATATCGGAATTGTATTTTTTTGAAATCGGGGCAAAAAAAATTTTTTGTGCCGAAAATTAGAGGAAAAAGTTGTTATACTAATCATAATTAAGTCATACACATTTAAAAAGTATACCTATCTATAAATAATATATATGTTTATGGGCACCGAGATAATGAGTCTGTATTTCATATAGTGTTTTACAAAAAAATTATGTATGGTTGACCGAACGAAGTGGGTATATTTCTATCTGATTGTTTTGCTGTGACTTGAATGCGTTTTCCAATCTTTATAAAATTTCCGACATACGTCTATCAATTCCAGGAAATTACTGTATAGTTTTTCGTAACCCATTGGGCTATTAGAAGCTTTATAATAACCTAAATTTAAAAATTATTATTATATTTTCACTTGTAAAGAAATATAAAGCTATTACGAAGATATGTGGCCTATATTTAACTCTAGAAGATTGGGCTTCCGGTCCAATCAATCCAGTGTGAAGTCTATTCCTTAAATGAAGCTACTTTTTAAAAATCTAATGAGTTTGTGTACCGAACGTAGTATAACTAGATATGATACAGCTAGATGATTTTGCACTTCGTTTGTATCTAAGTTTGTCCCGCTGTAAGTTAAGGCAGACTTTTTACAATCAATTTTAAATGAAAGAAACGATCAAGATTAATAGGAAACATAATTTTATGATCCCTCCCTCTCTTTTGTACAATCAAAGAAGATCCGGTTTTTTGTTTATTTTCGAGTGTGGCCTACAGCTTACAGACCTACTAGTTATAGAAACTTATAACATTAAATAGCAGTTGTATTAAAAATAGAAACGGGATCCGAATATGTATGTATAGCTCCGGTAAAAAGAACGCACCTACCTAAAAATTTCATGTTTTTTTTAAATAAAAATACAAAAAATTAAGTAAATACACTTTTTTATAGTGTTTTAAAGCCTTTAACAGATTTAATTTTATTCATTGAAGTATAACTTTCATTTTTAAAATGAATAAATTATAAATTACAACATAAAATTCGTGTTTTTTTTTTATAAGAAATAAAATTTTTAGGTAGGTGCGTTATTTTTGACCGGTACTATATATACTGTTATAGAAATTACAAAACATTCCAACATCTAAGAATGGCCTTCTAAGAAGATGTATCAAGTTTTGTGTTTTTATACTTTACAGACATGTTTCTACGAAACTAGATTTAGATTGCATAATAAATTTTTTTAATCGAATAAGTATCTTTTAACTTGCAAGGAGTATTACAGATATGAACTTTATCTCAGATTCCAATTATTCTTATTTTATTGGAATGGGGATTCTTTAGGAATACTATATTGGAGAAAAATATTCATCCCTAAAGGAAATGGAATGTGACAAATCAATTTTCTAGTGATTGTCTATCACCTAAAAGTTAAAAATAAAAATTTTGTGACAAAAATAAACGGCTTAAAGACAGTTTATCAACAACTCTTAGAACCACAATTCTTTATGTAAAATCTTGAAATTTTCGCCCAAAAATACTGATCCAAAAATTATGAAATTTGATGCACAATAATATGAAAATCTTGTGCTGGTCGAAAAAAATTTCTAAGGTAAAAATCAAAATTTGACTTTATATTTAGAAATATTTTTTCGAGAGTCTTCGACATGTCAATATTGTACATACCAAATTTCATAACACTTGGATAAGTACTTTTTGAGTTATTTGTGCTCATAAATTGAAAGATTTTACAAAAAGGAGTGTGCTTTTAATAGCTGTTGATAACGCCCTTAATTGGAAAAAATTGGACATTATTGCGTTATATGTAATTCGAATTGCATACTGTAATGTAAAACTGGTTAAAACTTTTTTCTGAGCTTCATTCTACTTTCTAATGAAATGAGCGTATAATTAATACAATCAAAATAAATCAAAGTATATTATAACAATATTTTATTTAAAAAAATTTATGTTTACAAATTTTTATTTAAAAATTTTGATTTATAAAATTTTTGTTTACAAATTTCGATTTATAAAATTTACTTATTTAAATACTTAGTAATTAAATCTGTATGAAAATCTGATAATAAACCAGAAGGTTTCGCTGGACTTTTTTTTGTTTTTGATTTACGACGTTCACTTCCTACTGGACTTGTATACTTTTTAGTTTCAGGTGAAGACAAATTAGGCCGATCTTTCATTTTAATGGGTGATATAGAATCATGAAAAGTAGATACTTCATTAGAAGGGACATAATCAACATAATTTGGTGTATCTAACTGTAACGAAGAATATTTATCACTTGATGAATTCATTTTCTTACGTTTAGATTTTGGTTTTTTTAACCCGTTTTCCCTTCCATCGAGTGTTTCATGTTTTTGTGGTGTTAATTCGCTATTATTTAGATTGATTTCCGAGGTTTCTATACTATGTTTCTTCTTTCTCTTTTTCGAAGTTGATGTCTGACTATTTGACTGTTCTAGATTACTATCTTGTTTATTAAGACCACATTCATTCAAAACCGATTGAATTAGTTTATTTTTAAGTGTCTGAATATCATTCTCAACTTCACTAGTTGTTGATTTTTGTTTTTTTGATTTTTTAGATTTTTTTGGACTCCCGTCTGTAAAATCAATTGCAGGTTTTTGCAAAACTATGTCAGTATCATCCAAACTTCTATTATGTTTCTTACGCTTCTTCTTTTCTTCTTTTGTAAGTGTCTCAGTTGGTAATAATTCTGAAACTGTTTGCCTGCGATGTTTTATTTTTTTACTCAATTTGTTATCATCCTGCGTGGCAGGTGATTTTATTATTTTAGATTCATTTATACCATTTAGTGTTGTTTCCATATTCTTTGATATTTTATTAAGAGAATCATTGTTTGTCTTTTTCGGACTTTTAACTTTCTTTGCACTATTCATATCAGAATTTTCAATTTTTGAACTATCTGGTATCGGCGATGCATTTCTTTCAGTTTTTATCTTTTTAATTAACTTTTCCCATACTTCATTTGTTTCATCATTTTTTTTATTTTCTTTTCTTTCCACATTCTTTGATATTTTACTAAGAGAATCATTGTTTGTCTTTTTCGGACTTTTAACTTTCTTTGCACTATTCATATCAGAATTTTCAATTTTTGAACTATCTGGTATCGGCGATGCATTTCTTTCAGTTTTTATCTTTTTAATTAACTTTTCCCTTACTTCATTTGTTTCATCATTTTTTTCATTTTCTTTTCTTTCCACATGCTTTGATATTTTACTAAGAGAATCATTTATTATTTTTTTCGGACTTTTAACTTTTTTCCCACTATACGTATCAGGATTTTCAAGTTTTGAACGGTCTGGTATTGGTGATACATTTCTTTCTATTTTTATCTTCTTAATTAACTGTTCCGATAGTTCATTTGTTTCATCTAATTTTACATTATATATCTCCCTTTTCTTCAATTTACTTGAAATTGGAGATGCATCAACCTCAATATTATCCTTGGATTTGTTATTTTTACTTTTAAAATTGTTGTTAATCGTGATAATCGTATTCTCTAAAGAGCCATTGCCTGGAGGGATTATTTCACTAATAGTATTCCTTCGATTCTTTGATTTAATTTTCCCTACAGTAAATTGTGTTAAATCAGTTCCATTTTTCTTTTCTGAATTAGGATTATCTGAAATATGAGGAGTCATTTCTGGTATTATCGAATGTATCTTACTTTTTCTTGCTTTTTTATTATTTTCTTTCTCAGGATCAATTTTTAATTGAACTTTTACCACAGCATCTTCTTCAACCTTATTACTATCAATAAATGATTTATTTTTATTTGATTTGGATTTTTTCTTAATCGTTTTAGGATTGTGATCGTTTGTACTAATTTCATTGTCATTATCAATTTCGGATTTTACGAATTTCATTAAAATCTCAACAATTTCCCCTTTTATATAAGGTATTATGTAGTACATATCTACATAAGTAATTTTAACTAAAATTTCATCTCCAGTTTTTACAAATTTTCCTTTCCAATCCGTTTCATTCCGTGGTCTTGGTACAGACATATTAAAAGCTTTATGGATAAGGCAGCCTACATGATCCTGCCCAGTTTTATTTACAATTGCTTTTACGCAGCTATTTTCTTGTGGACAAAAAATGTAAAATTCAGCCTCTACGTCTACAAATATAGAGCCTTTATCATTATGTACAATTCCATTGCACTGTTGTAATCTTGGTTTTTTATACGCTAAAATTATCCCATTTAAACTGGAAAATAAAAAAATTTCAATATATGTCAAGAAATTTGTTTAATGAATATTGTTTGATTTGAGAAAAAAAAGCTTGTTAATCATAAACATATTATATTCTCATTATAAGTCAAAGTGAAATAATATTGTATGGTTTGAAGTTTCACTTTTAAATAAAACATTATGAAATCATTTTTTTACATTTTTAAAATGTTTTGACAAACCACTACTACTTTTCTTATATTTGACTATTTTAACACACGCGCTACTTTAAATAAATGAGACTCGTGCACTATTAATTTACTTCTTTATACAGTAGGTATAATGATGTTCAATTAACAATTTTTTCCCTTTCAAGCTTTGAAAAAGAATCAAGGTTTTTTTTTAAATTCGATTTGTTTGATATATATCAAAATTTTGCCGTTTATTTACTACGGTACGAAATCAAGTCAACGATTTTAAAGGAATTTTGTAAAACTTTTATCTTTATTCAAATTCAAACAACCAATAGACTATAAACTAAAAATGATTACTTACGATTTATCATATTTAGATACAAGTTTGTTTAAATTTTCGGCTATGCCAGCAGCGACATTATTTAAATAAAATGGATGTAATGAAATGTGCTTAACACCCTTCTGGAATTTAACACAATTTCGTTTATCATCTAAAAGAGTTTTTAATTCATAATCTGAAAACTGAATATGCGACATCACTTGATTTTGCTTAGCAGTTTACTGTTTAAAAATAATCACTTCAATATACATCTAAATTTAATCCAAGTCTCACAATAAAACCATATAAAGATATATGAAAAATCGTAATTTATTTTTCGTTCATAGCTTCTTCATAACTCAGCAATTTAGTATTTTTATAACGTAATGGAAACGCACATTGTTTTTTTGAACTTATGTCAAGTAGAATTGAATTTAGGTTAAGATAAATTGAAATAACTTCATGATAAAGCCATAGATATTCTATATGAGATCGTGCTTCACAACTCCATATTAATTTTAAATAATATGGCGGTAACCCATTAGCTTCGTTCCATTAGTATGCTCCAATACATATAGTTTAACAGTAATCATTGCAATGAATTTAGATGTCGCCAAGAAATAGTCTAGTCTATTTATGGAACAAACGACTTATTTTTATCATAACTCGCTTAATTTTTGAGATATCACTTTCAAAAAAGCATTTTGTATGTTTTTTCTAGAGCTGATGTAAATTAATTTTTAATTCTCTTATTTTTAAAAGGTTTGGGCTAAAAGAGCTTGAAAACGTTACTATTTGCGAACATATGCAAACTTGAAACAGCCATATCGTTTTCAATTTTTAATGTACAGAAAAAGATAAAAAATAAAATCTATAAAAAAAAAATACAATTTTTAACTTTTTAAAATTTTGCATATCTTACAGTTTTTTAATTAGTTTGGGCAAACTTTTAAAGTGGTAACGATCATTTTCAATTGGGATGGTAATTGGGGGGTGATTTTCTCATTATACTGCTAAAATAATATGGAACTATGAAATAAAAAATGAGAAATGAGAAATAAATAAATTAAATACAAATAAAAGAATGTATATTTGGTTCATTGCATTTTTTTATTTGCGAGGTATGTATTATAATAAAACTAGATGAAACAAACAAATAAAAAATAATAATAATAAAATTTTGTCCACAAAATAAGAAGTAATTTTTTGAAGTGGGTTCAACTGTAACACTTAGTGGTATAAAACTATTTTACGACCTATTCTCAAATCGAATATACACAAAAAATTTCATATAAATCAGAGAAAACTTTTCGGAGAATTATATATATATATCAGAAAAAATTTTTGTAAAAATAAAGAATCGGTGATTTTTTCTGAGTGAAAAAAGGCCATGGATACAATCTAAAACAAAAAACTCGGAGCTCTTAAAATGGAAAATAATGTGTACTAAATAAAATAATTAATATCACTTCTTTAGTCTACAAAAATAATCAGATAAGTTAAATTGATTTTGGTTATAAAAAATATCTACAATACATAGTTATAATTTTGGTGCTGTGGCATTGATATCTTGGTACAAATCCCTCATAGAAAAAACAATTAAACTCATCTATTAACAGTGCCATCTGTTTGATATAAATCAAATTTTTATAATACAATTGACAGAATATAGAAAACATTTTATGTGTGTATGTGAATACGCGATATGTATATGTTATATTAAATTGCATTGATTAGTCAATACCTTCATTATATTTGTAATATAAAGTAACGTTTCAAATGAAAGTCAAGTGTAAATAAATTCATTTTATTTCAAATTATGTTATTTATCAATTAGACGTATTGTTTTTTTCACTTATGTGTTAATTAAAAATGTGAAATATATTTGTTTTTCCACATGAGTATTGTTCAATGTAAAAGGGCATATTTGCAAGGCTTTCAGCCGATTATAAAATTTTGACATGACGCTGGAAGATCCTTTTTTTGTTGTTAAGGAGTAAGTACTAATTATTTGTTTGTTTTAATTACAAAATTCATTGTATGTTCTTGCATTGTTGTGTTGTATTAGCGTGTAATCTCATTTGCATATATTTTTTATACCTAACATTATTGTCTATTATTATGATCGTTTTTAATTGAATTTGTTTCAAAATAATTATTAAATCAAATATAATTGTATATCTCAAATATTAAAAAGGTTATTGAACGATGTAATTATTAATAATTATTTTACATACTTTCTCCAACCTAACAGAATCTATTTATATTATGGTTTTTTTTTGTTTATAATTATTAACATTTTTTTAAATAAAAATTCAAATAATTTTAGTTTTATCTTATCAGCAAAAATTAATAATAATTGTATTTATATTTAAATCAATCTATGTACGTGGTAAATAGTTTATTACTTGTTTAAATTCAAACACTGTAGCAAATTGTGAAATTGTTGTAAAGTAATAGTGATTTTTATTGAACTTATTGAATTTTCAGTATAAAGATATGTATTTTCTTGCAATATGAATTATCAAGATCAATATAGGTACGTGTTTTTTGTCTTCAAATAATAATCAGAAATAAACATTAGTTTTTTAATCATTTCGTTTTGTAGACTTAACATAATTAATTGAAATAAAGTCGAATGTTTTCTATTAATATGCGGTCGAAGGACTTTTAGATAAAATTCTTAAATTAATAAAACGTTATACCAAAATAAAACGTTAAAATACCAAAAAAATTTGTCGCAAACTATTTCACATTTTTTCATAAGAACACATTGTTACTGTATTTAACATCAAATTTTGATCAAATTTCGGCGTTGTAAAGTAATCGTGGCAAATATAATTTGAAGGATAAAATAAAGAAATAATTAAACCTGAATTATCTTTGTAAGGAAGCTTACCAACATTTGCTAAATAAACATTATTTGCATAAACAGTTAAATTAAAAATGATTATTTAATTGAGTTCGAAAATCTACCATTCTGGTGAAGGCCGAAGATTTCACGATTTTTAACCCCTAAACGCTGTTTTCTACAATAGCGTGAATATACAGACAAAATTTCAGCGTTTATGTTGAAAAATCTAATAAATTTTCTGGAATTATCTGAGAAAATAGAAATCGATATTTTGTGGGGACCCTGCAATAACACAATAAAAAATGCTTTAAATTACCTCCTTTTAACATTACACTATTTAAGCTATTTTTTTTAGAGGTTCAAATATCTTGGGTCAGGACACGTCCCAAGTTCCTTTATGTATATTTGGCCTTATCTAGAAATATAATATAATGTGGAACAAAAATGTTCCAGCAAATATTTAAATCATCAAAACCTCTCAAAATTGCCGCAAATACAGGATCAGAATTCAGTGTTCTAAGGTCGATTCCTAAAGTGTTGATTTTTCAGTTCTCCCGAATAATAATAATTATTTTTTTGGGGTGCTTGTTTTTTGAGTACATTCTTGTTTGTTTATAATTGTATTAAAGAAAATAGAACATAATAAGAAACTACCAATATACATTATTATATTTATAATTATTCAGTGTTGAACAAAGATGTTCCAGCTGATATTTAATATTAAAAAAGTGTAAAACAACAGCTGCTACTTTTTCTATTTTTAATTCTTTTAAATATAATTTATGGTTTTGAAGTTGAGTATTTTCAGGTCGTAGCTATTTAAATATTTTAGTAAAAAAATTAATGTACTAAAAATAATTTCTCGAATGATGGGCGTTCCTAAAATTCAGAAAATTTTTCAAAGGGAATAGGTAATATGAATATTTTATGAATGTTTTAGTTAGCAATGAATTGATGAATATTTTGATCCAATGAAATTATTATTTTATATTCTTGTCGCTCTCAAGAAAAATTTGTGCCTAGCCTGTCATTTTACAATCATAAAATTGAATTTATAATAATTGCGCACTTAGATCGGTATTTAATTCCACTCTTCAATGTTAATTATTTCTAAAATTGGTCCTTAACTATATATGTCGGGTATTAAATTAGCACTATTATTTTAAAAAAAGTTGAATCGTTTTCGTTAGCCCATTCTTGTAAATAAAACTTTCATGTGAACATTTGTATTCTGCAATTTGATTGGTTGTATGAAGGTTATTATACTCATTTATAAATAGTAGTTCAAAGTATGCAATAAAGCACAGTATAAATTATATATTTATAATCTAACACTTACTAATAACAAAAAAAAAAAAAAAAAAAGAATCGATAAAATAAGCCTTAATGTGATCACACAGGCAATGTGTGATAAGTAAAAACGAAACGATTCAACTTTAATTGTATAACGAAAACGATTCAACTTTAATTGTTACTTTCACTTGTTGATTAAAAACATTTTGAATATTTTTTACTATTATGACCACGTTTACATTTAGTGCTGCCCCGTTTCATATACCGCCTTTTTTGCATTGTGAGGGATTATTTAAATTAAACTAATCTAATTATCAAATATTTAAATTTGTATGGAAAATTTTATTAAATTAAATATAACTTCTGAATATTTGACCTATAATTTATTAATATAATCTCAGAATAAACTATAAACTTTATTATAATTTTTCAAAGATAAATATTTATTTGTACTACAATCAAGTTTTCTATAATATTATCAATAGCAAATGGTCAATAAAAAATTGCTAAAGTACCTAATATTCTCAAATATTACGGAATTACAAAGACGAGTTTAAAATTTTGTAGAAAAACTTAAACGTAAGCAACTAATTCGTAAGTTCACACACAGTAAATGTTACTACATAATTGACGGCTATTTACTATAAAACTGTATGAAAATAAAAGTAGCTGACTGCCTGTTAAAAAAAATGCCAAATTTTTTTCACTAAAATTTAATTTTTTACAGAAAATTTCTTGAACAAATCTTATTTATGCATGTAGCCATATAACACCATCTCACTTATCTAAATAAATACTAATTCAAGATAACTACATATGTATATACTTATATCTTATGCATATTCAACGTAGAATTCATAATACTACTATATCAATGATGTTTAATGTTAAAAAAAAAGTTTATAAACTTGATTATTTAAAATTAATAATCAATTCTTAATGATAAATAAAAATCCTTGTATTCTTCCATAAAATTGATAAATAAAAACAATTTTAAATATTTGATAACACGTTAGTATTTATTCTAAAATTTTACATTAATTATCAAGTCTTCGGTAGTATAGTGGTCAGTATCCCCGCCTGTCACGCGGGAGACCGGGGTTCGATTCCCCGCCGGAGAGATATTTTTTTTTAAAAGTACTTTTCCAAATTTTTTTTTTATGTAGTGAAGTATTTAAAGCTTTAAATCAAGCACGTGGGCTGTACTTACGTTGGATAGAGTTACAAGATGGAGAAGTATTAACTGTTTCAAAAGATGAAGTTGAGTGGACAAATACAGAACTGAAAAACGCAGTACGAAGTATTGAATGGGATTTAGAAGATCTCGAAGACACAATTGATATCCTTATATTCATTTTGTTTAGTTTGATTCAATAACGTATTTATGAACTTTTAACATGAATATGCTTCAATTATAAAATTAATTTATGCAATTAATAAAGGAAAAAGTAAATATATTAATAAACGTAATAGAATATGATTAAATTTTCAAGTTCCCAATTTTCTTAACATATAAAATAAAGAAATTTTAAAGAAATTCGTTTCAAAATTAATATCAACACTTTCAAACCATAGCGCCTTTAAAAACTTTAAGCTAAATAAACTGTTTGAAAAATCTTCAGTTTTGTGAAGTATGATTTTCTGGTAATTCTTTTTAACTTTAATACGCTTATATATAATTTAGCTTAAGACCAGTATTTATTCGACATGTCTTGGATTATACGCATTATGAATATCAAAAATAGCTTTTAATTGCGCAACTTTAAATAACATTGAATATTAATACTCAAGTTGCAATAAAATTTAATTGTAATAAAATTTAGCATTTCTGATTAAAAAAAACCAAAAATCTATTGAAATTGAATCGAAATAAATCGAATTTTCTATTACTACGTCCTATTCATATCTAATCAAAATTTTGAATAGGGTTGCAAAGGAAATGATTTCCTATTGAATGCTATATCGACTTATTGCGCAAAAATTAGTTTTATTTCCTGAATTCATTAATAGTGTTCACATCACATAATAATGTCTGTAGAATATATTAAATTTTGGATTGTAACTATTTCTTTAAGAAAAAATTATGTATTTTTGTCAATTTAATATTATAATACAAAATGTATTAATTCTGTTAAACCTTAAACGATTATTGAGTTATTTGGAGTAATTATATTCTAAGCACCTGGATGTAACACCGACAGATAGAAAACAATGATAAACACTGTTACGAAAATCATAAAAGTTGTGTAAATTATATTCTAAAGAGTTTCTTTGCGAATATGAATGTGTTAAAATTTTAAAATTATTATGTTAATAAATCATACTTAACAATTCAACCAAATAAAAACTTTCTTTTGCCTTCTTGCTAGGTAAAACAGATTATTTAGCAGACGAAGTATATTTACTTTTAAAATAGATTTATTTTGAAAGGATTACTAAAAATATTTGAGAATTTAATTTATACCATGTTATAGTATTTTATTCGTAGTATAACTTTATAAATACGTTATGAACAAAAGTATAATACATTTTTTTTATAACACAAAGTTATTCCTTAACTATTGCATACGTATTGTAGAAAAAAACCCAACAAAATTTAAAATAGACAATAAAGAATTGACATCAAGGCGAACATTTATTGATAACACACGTAACGAAGTAAAGGTGAGTTTGCTGTTATTATTTAAATATGACGGGTAATTGTGATTACAGAATACAGACAGTGCTGCACTCTAATTATATATCTTGAAGTATATTGACAATTATATTTGACAGATTAGATTAGTCATAAATATGCATTTTAAAACATATTTAATTATTTCAGCATTGTTGGATTTTGCTAAAAAATATTAATTTTAACTAACAATGCAATAATATTTGATTATGTTGTTTTTTAGAATATGAAAGATAGGATGAATATCAACAGGAATCGCGATCGTGATCGAACCGCTAGACAGGTAAATATATCATATAATAAAGTTATTATTCTAAATTGGATTCAGTAAATACACTATATAAAATTAGCTATAGGCTTTTTAATTTTTTATTACAATAATTTAATGAGAAGGCACGTCATTATTACGCCAACAGTTTCATTGCTATCTCTATCGAGAATAAAATTATTAACAAAAAATTGTAATGTTTTTAATTCGATGTATAAAACTGAACAAAAAATAGTCATAAACGAAAAATGAAACATTTGCTGTAGTAGGTGTTGCGTATTATTTCGTTTTTAAAATTTGGGAACCATATAATTTGTGTTCTAAGATACCACCATGGATGATTAAAGTTTGTTTATAATTAAAGTAATAATAAATATTATTTGAACCTAGACTTTGTATACATAAAAAATATGCAGTCGCATATATCCCATTAAAGCATTCTTGTACATAATATATATTTAAAAGAATAAAGATTATTATTTATTTATTTTATTTAATGTAAATAACTTTTGTTTAAAGAATTAACCATATAACACAACCCTTTCGTTGCTGATTCAGTATAAATTAACTATTATTATTTTATTGAATTCAGCCGTTACTAGACAGTCCGGCCAGAGTTCCGATAAGTCATGGAACAACAAAATATTCCAAATTAGAAAATGAATTGGATAGTCCACAAAGACAGTTTTTGGGGGAAACGTTATCTCAACAACAGCATATGACGCGTATGCAAGATGAACAGCTTGAAGTTATCAGTGAAAGTTTAGGTTCTTTGAAAACTGTATCTCGACAAATTGGAATTGAGATTGACGAACAAGCTGGGTAAGTATTACAAATTTGCATATTTTGGTTAGTTTTTAAATGCTCTTTTCTTTTAAAAGTATGTTGGATGAATTTGGCCATGAAATGGAAAATACAGAATCGAAAATGGATACAGCAATGAAAAAAGTTGCAAAAGTTTTACATATGTCTAATGGTAGGTGTAGTTTTGTATTATTACCAAATGTATTTCCAAAATATTATATTAGTAAAAAAATAATAAATTAAATTCGCGAATATTGATTATGGTTTTCTTAAAACTAAAAACCAAAAGATGGTCTAAAAACGTGGTTATTTAGGAGAATGATTATAACTAGTAGCTCCGTTGAGTAGTAAACCTCACTCACGGTAACTCACGGTGGTTTGTGAGTTTATAGAAGTGAGAATAGCAATAATTTTTGATAATTTGTTATTACGAAGCCCCTGATTGTCCAAAAGGGCTCAAAAACTAAATAGTAAATTTCCATAAACTCGTTCGAAAGTTACATCGAAACAAACATATATATAGATACATACATACATATAGACAAACATACATAATCGTCTAGTTAGTTGGTTAACTCGCTTGTTTCGGTCAATAAAAGTGTTATTAATTTAATATAAGAAATATCAATTTAAAAAAAAAAGTTTACATAATGTATCATTTTCTAAAGACACACTTCACTTTATTTTCTGGAGCAAAAAACTCACGAAAGCGAAAGCGTCAATTTTCGAAAATATTTTTTTATATAAATATTAATAAATTTTACGTACAAAATCTATTTTTAAGACATTCCAAAGTAACCAAAAATTTCTAATTACTATTTTATAATGTTTTCTTTTAGATCGTCGTCAGTGGCTAGCCATTGCAGTTTTATCAATAATTTTAATAATCGTGATAATTTTATTTATTATAATGTGATTTAATTAATTTGTAAATTTGTATATTTGTTTATTTTTTATTTTTTTAATACTTTATATAAATAATGA
The DNA here is from genome assembly GCA_020423425.1 of Chrysopa pallens. Classification (NCBI taxonomy): domain Eukaryota; kingdom Metazoa; phylum Arthropoda; class Insecta; order Neuroptera; family Chrysopidae; genus Chrysopa; species Chrysopa pallens. The sequence goes on from CM035593.1 coordinate 87,081,964, forward strand.
TCTACATATTTTAAATATATGAAAAAAATTGCAAACATTTCTTATGTCATATAAACTAATGCTTAAGTAAAAAAAACCAAGATTATAATTATAATCTTGTACATTTATCAATAGATTGAGAATAATTCAAAATAGAATATATCATAAATTTCTAAAAACTTTTAATGCTAAAAATGTTCTTTATTTATACATTTTTGTTCAGTATTTTTTTGATTCATTTATTTCATGTAGTATCACAAATAGTTCACCCTATTTCATTGAAATACCAAAGTACATTATTTACTTGTATGTATATGGTGTGATGTATTAGATCAGCATAAAGATAGAAGTCAAATTTATCATAAAATCTTCTAGATTATCTATTGAAAGCATCTAATCAAACATTTAAATAAATTTTATTTACCAACTAATATCAATTCTAGAAATTAAATTAAGTAATTTTCTAATATTTGTTGAAACGTGAGGAGAATTGATATAAATTCTTAAATAAAATTTACCTTAATGTTTGATTAAATGCTTTCAATAGATATGCTAGAAGATCTTTCGATCAAATTGACTTCTATTTTTATGAATAAATTTCGATTTTTTGCTCTAATTTCCTAGATTTGATTTGGTCATTTTGTATTTTATAAAATGTGACGGTTTGCACCAAATTAGCAACGAATAACATCTCCTCAGAAAATCATTACAACCAGCTGATTCATACTGATGATGACTACTTTGTAGTCGAAATACGTATTTATAAAATACAAAATAATTTGATCTAGGAAATTAGGGCAAACAATCGAAATTTATTTGAAAAAATTCTAGAGTTCTCCATTAATAATTATAAAATTCTATTTTTATGTTGATCCAATAAAACACATCATATACATACAAGTGAGTAATGTACTCTGATATTACAATAAATAAAATCGTTTACTAAAATGTTTAAAAGTAATTCGTCCAAAATATTGAATTGTATACCAATCTATTGAAACATAATATTGAGCCACAACAAAAAACAAGTGTTTAATTTTTTAAACTTCTATGGCTTGTTTTCCATCATAAATAAAATCATTATTTATATAATTTAAAATTCTTTAATAGTTTTTTACTTCTTGCAATAAATGTTGTTAAATTTTTTACGATTGTACAAATATAATACGTGATAAAAATATTTATATAAAATTGTAGTATAATTTTAAGATATCAGCTTCTTATAAATAAATAACTGCAAATAGATTTTGTTCAAAAGAAACCATCATTTAAATAAAAATATGCTCAAATCTACATAAAAAAATCAAATTTAAAATTTCTTGATTAAACATAACACAATAAAAAAATGAATAAATAGAATTAAATAAAAACAATTATTTCAAAGAAACGCGTTGCAGTAATTAATAGGCTCCCTAGTAAAAAAACTTTCGATAAATTCTCTTTTTAAATGAATCAGAATTTTAATAGGAAAGAATCAGAATGGTTATAAAGGACTGGAAACTCCTTAAACATATTGTTTTATTTATACTAATATACAGTTCTGTATTCTCCATTGTTCCTGATATTTCCTATCATAGGTCACAGTACGTATTAGTAATAATTTATATTTATTACTATTCATGTGAAACTATTCATATATGATAGCTATTTAATATTGGATAACACTGGTTTTACTTTCTCTAGAATGTTCGTCCTTCTCCAATAAAAAAACATTTCAGGCTCACCATGCAAACACTAGATACAAGTTCTAAAAAGTATTTACAACACTTAAAACGTGTACTAATATGTACTGTGATCTATCATTGTTGAGAACTTATTTAAAAATTTTAAAGTGAATTTTAAAAATTGATGAATCAAATTATTCTTAGTCATGGCCATTTTAAATGTGATGATTGTGAAGACTGATTTAATTTTCTTACCGAATGTCATAAGACATCTTTGACAAATACGACAAGATTTTGATCTATTATTGTCTAAATTTCAAAACATTAAATTGAAATGTGAACCATTTTGTACTTTAAAATTTACTTGGCATCATTTATTAGATTTTTTATTATTATTGTTTTTTTAAATATAAAGTCGTATTACGTATTTCAAAATTATTCGAGTGACATTAGGGCAAACTTGTTCGGTCACTCTCATGGAATGATTTATAACAAATATTGTACGTGATTTTTCTAAAATTTCATAATATTCTAATATACAAAAATATCCATATCAAAATTTAAAATATTCTTCATGCTCTTCTGTGTCAAAATTTGGTTTTCGCCAACTATCGCTAAAATCTTAATTATTAATTAATTACACACAAAAATTATCAAGGTTGGTGTACATATTTTAAATTACAAGCAACAAGTTTATTCGAGGTTTATATTGTGCTGAGCTATTTTAAATTGGGTGGTATGAACTATAAATCTTAAATGATTTAACAAACTACATTTCATTTGTTATTTTTCAAAATGCAGTGTGAATATTTGATTAAATTTTTCTTCAATATGATTTTTTTTTTTGCTCTAAATTACTATTTTTGGTAATCCGTAAAAAAATTTAATTTAAAAAAAATATTTTTTTTGTATTATGTTAACTTTGTAATCTTTATCGAATTTTGAAAATTTAATTTGACTATTAACTGATTATGCAGTTTATGTTTGCTATAAATTCCTAAATGAAAATGATATTGCATAATAATTTTACTTTTTATGATGTTATTTCAGATTGATTTGAACTTAAGACGGGTTAACAAAGATAAAAAATTTAATCTCTTTATTTATGAATTCTTAACAATTCCACTGGTGAAAAATTGAGATTAAAGTTCCAAAGATGTAAACTATATGAAGATTTGTTTAGATTTTTAAGATTTGACAAGTCGTTGTAAACCATTTAAACTGAGCCTTAAGTACATACGATCAAGCATAGATGTTAGCATCTTCTTTGGTACAAAGATGTCCAATGTATATGAAATGAATTCATAATTGAGCAATAGATTTTTCAATAAAAAATCATAATTTCATTGATTGTTTTGGTTTCATCAAAGCTAAAGGAGTATCTAAGATTATTATTATCTGTATCTAAACCTTAGCCTTTATACCAATTTATAATACTATAAACTCTGTATTTATCTTTGGTGCTAATTTTAAAATTATTGTTTGTATCTGTTATAATTTAAACATAAAACCTAAGTATTCATTTAGATGATAAAATAGAAAGATATAAAACCAAAGTGTAGCCTGATATGAAATCGGGCTCTTAGTATATAATTTTTACAGTTCTTCTTCCTACTGATAATTATTAGTTAGATTTAAATTTTTAAGTGACACGTTCGCTGCGGATATAAATTATGTTCGAATAAACTAACAAGTTAACATGCATTTTTGGACTGTTTTAAGAAAAATTCTGTACCATCGTAGAACATATTTTATCTGTTAATTGATCGTCATGTGTATGATAATTCACCGCCAATCACCTTTACGATAAAATGCTGTTAATTTCTTATTAATTGTAATAAGTATTGTTATTTCTTTGACGTTGATTGATTCCATAAATATTATTAATTTTAGGATGTAATAGCTAAACAGAGAAAGAAAATGGTTAAATACTTTTAGTGGAAATGTACTAATATTATTTTCACATATATGTCAACTAAGCGAAACAACTTTTCCCAATTAAATTCGAAATAGACTCATAATTAGCAGCCTATTCCGAAGTTGATCGAAAAAGTTGTGAAAAAAAATTTGTTTTCCACAATCATTTCAAGTTTAATTAGCGGCTAATTATCAGATATTAAAAAAAAATTGAATAAGAAATACAAATTTGTTTCGCTAAGTTGACTTACGTTATTTTAACTGCAATTTAGGTTCCGATTTTCCAATAAACGGTTGAAATTTAAAAATAAGTTAATATTAGTATCCTCTCCAAATTATTTAAATATTTGCAATATGCTTAAAGTAAAACTTCTTTGCAGTTTTACCGTTGTTCATTTCTGCTTGTTATTTTTTTGTAGGGAATGTTTGTGTATACTTTAAAATTTATTATCATATACCAGTAAAAAATAGTAATATCAGTACTAAGAATGATATCAGTGTCTAAATATAAGCTGGACCAATATGTATAGTATACAATATGTATACAAAACAAAATTTTTCCGCATTCTCAAAAAATTAAGAAACATTTAAGTTGGCAGTTGATTTATAGAAAAGTGTATCAAATGAATTCATATTTATTTTAAAATTTTTATGGTGGGATAAGAACGAATACAATATAGACTGTTCATTAAGTACCAGCCTTAAGAAATTAAAATTTACAGCCGAATATGTACTAAAACTTTTTAAATAAACAAAACTGAAAAATTCCATTTTTTTTTTTTATCAAACAGAAAATTAGATTCAAGTAACGATTAACTTATCAAGTTTTAATTCAAAATATTTTCTTTATTTAGGTATTTGAATAAATTATGTTGGTGGGATCTCTTAATAATTATTTTTAATAAACCGTATATTGTAGAATTGTATATAAATAAATGAAACTAATATTTATATTAGTAATAAAATCTATAAAGTAACTATCGTAGATAGAAATAAGAAAGATGTATAAGATATATTCAAATTCAATAAAAATATTTTTATTTTTCAGTGTAATAGATTTAGGGAAATTTATATTTTAAGAAGAATGTTTATAATAAGTTTATGTAGCTCCAATTAACTATTTAAGTACAATTTGGACCCATATAACTAAAGTCTCTTATAAAAAAGGATCATACAATTTAAGAAATTTTGTGAGTTGCTTTCAATTTGTTGAAAATGAAATTTGACAAAGGGAAACTTTGGTCATCGTGCGAATTTTCTATTTTGAAAGAAATTTTTATTTTTTCTGCGCGTATTTTATTTGTTACTTTTATTTTCATAACAATAATTTAAAATTTTTCTTTTTCGATAAGTATCTTAAAATGAAGCAATAATTGACAAACTCGCTTTGATCGTTTGTCGTTGTATCCTTAATTAACAAGTCTGTATTTTTAAACTAGTTAAGATTGTTTCAGTATTTAATCGAGGGACTTGTAAAACTTCCTATTATGGAAAAATCAACCTATTGTAATAATTTCAGCATTTTATATTAATAAGAAATTGTTATAATTATTATTCATGAAAATGGGTATTTGATTACTATCTTCGACGAATTACATAATTGAAAACAAACAGGTTAGTTTTTGTCGGCCTAGTTAAATCAGAAATGAAATAGAAGAGCGAGCTGCATCTGTCAATGGGATTAAGTTAGAGACCCTTTCAAATCCAGCCATCCAGCATGATTATTGTTCATTTAAAATTAAATTATTTTTGTGGGGCAATTTCAAAATTCAAAATTTGTAAAATAATCTACTTACGTAGTAAAATAGAGCTATTTTTAAATTATGAATTACTGGTTGAGTTTGGACCTTATATATAAAAAAATGCATTTATGTCAGTAACTTAAGTTAATTTAAGAAAAGTGTTTTACAAACTTTATTTGTTCAAAAAACTGCATCCAATATTTTATTTAGAAAAATTGTAAATTTATTAAAAATAAAAAATAAATATATAAGAGGATTGAACAAATATTTTTTTTCTTAAAATCTAAACGCACATTTGCAAAATAAAAAGCTATTACAGATGATTAGTGTTTTTATAATGCTACAACAACTAGAAAGATTCTACATGAGCCCAAAACATTTAGTATAAATTGTGTTACCGTAACCATTTTCTTCAGTCCAATCTATGTAAAACTAAATGCCAAATGAGAAAATATATACATGTGTTTTGTAACGCCATAAAAAGTAAACGAGATTTAAAGAAGATTCGAACAGTCGGCTAATTTAGTAAGCGCATTCCTAATGATATGTTCAAATAATGAACACTCAAGATATTGTGTTTGGAATCAAATGAAATGCTGGACGTCATAAATTCCAATTTTATGAGTTCTATTGAAATAAATACTTTTTACTTATACTGATTTTTGTTTCTGCTATTTATTCTAAACTTTAATTCTTTAAAAAAATAAATACAATTTCAAAAGTAACAATTTGTATACTATTGAATAATTTTGTTTGTAGAATCAAAAATATACCTTTTAAATTCTAATACAGCACATATACTTTCTTCTGTCCCAATTACCCGACCTTTGCTTTTACTTAAGCTTAAACAAGTACTTTGCTTTAATTCATCGGAAAATGTTACTTTAACTTTTCCATTAGTTGATTGTCCAAATATAGATTCAATTTTTCCCAATTCTCCTGTACTCAACGTTATTTTTAATCCAAGAAAATTTGAAACATTTGAATTTTTATTAAATAAATTTTTTACAATAATTTCTTTTTTATTAACAAATCTGTCTATCGTACCCACTTTCTTTTTTGTTCTAAATATCTTTAATTTAGGGAAAAATTCTGCTTTGTAATCTTTATTATCAGAAAATTCTAGTAAATTTCCCCAAAAAGCTAATCTACATGCATTCCTATGTATATCCATATCTAATTTAGATCCAATAAGTAAAGTTTTACATAATACATAAACTGGATGTTTAAATTCTACAAGTGCAAAATAATATTTAAGTGATTCAGTTTCTCCTTGTTCTAATTCCTCTTCATATTGATATTCATTCGCAAAATTGAAAGTTTGAGAATCGTAGGAACTAAATAAGGTAACTGTAGCCATTACTGTTTCATGTCCGATCGTAATGTGAAAATTAGATTTTGATTTTATTTTTGATTTAAAGTACTTGATTCGATTCACTTTAATTAGACAACAATAAGCAAGGCTTAGAAGTTTGGGACTTGAAATTATACCCCGTTCCATTTTACTGGATTCGAATTGAGTGACACATATTCCAAGGCGATCTCCTTGCATTGCAGTTTGAACAGGTCGTTTAAACATTTGTAATGATTTCACTTTTCTTGTTATTTGTAAATGTGGGACTTCGACAGTCTAAAAATAAACATTTTATAATAAAATGTGTTCCTTGATAATTTTGTATCCAAACTTACATCATTGATGGAAACTTTTCCTTGCAAAACAGTTCCAGTCATAACAGTTCCTTGACCTTTTATACCAAAACAATGGTCCACTGCAAACAAAAATGACTCCTCTTTATTTCTAGAAGGAACGAAAGAAAAATTTGATAGCGTTTCAATGAGTTTATCAATACCAATTGGTTTTAAATTTACATTTGCGCTAGGCTGCACGGCTACATCGACAATTGGTGCATTTTTAAATTTTGTGTGTTGTAAGCTGCTGTAGATTTTTTTCTTCATCTGGAAATTAACAGATTCGTTATTTATCATTAAGTAACAACAACAATATATAAAAAACAGTTTTAGGGAAGTGGCGAAAACAAGTTAATATTAAATTTGATTTTAAAAATACTAACAATATTTTCACTTCTATGAAAATAGTCAAACATTACAATCTGATTTTGTTTCAGATACGTTGATTCTCTTTTTAGCTGCTGAAATTTGTTAAATTTTACATCTTAGTTAACATATTGATTTTAAAGTGATGATCATGATTTATTAAACTGGTGACTTTTTAGCTTTAAAATAAAGAAACGCTAGCTCTGCAATAATCAATATCATCGGCTAATATTAAATTAAAAATATTATTGTAGTTTATAGACAGTTTCTACTTTACTGTAATTACATATGCTTTTGCTTGACGTAAGTAGACAATATTTCAATACATTAAAAAGTGAGTCGAAATATTACTTGTTTTCCTGAATAAAAATATTAATTTGTTTTGAAATCTCTTTATTCGAACTATAAAAATTCCTTTTTATTATTTCAAAAATGGTCTGAAAGAATTTTAAAAAAGTTACCTTTGACGAAAAGTTATTAGCTAGCGCTTCTTACACTTTTTAAAAAAAATTGCTGAATGAATCCTGGGACATCATTTTCTCATAATTTATTGAGAATCGGTTAGTAAAAGATTGAGAGTAAAAATACAATCACCTACCTTTTCAAGAACAGTTGTTCTTTTTGCTTCATCAATCATATCAATTTTATTAAGTACAACCATCATTTTATCACATGTTAATTCTCCGATTACTATACATTCTGCTGTTTGAGTTTGGATTCCTTTCACGGCGTCAATCACCAAAATCATCAAATCAATAATTTGTGCACCACCAATAATAGTTTTGATCAAACTAGCATGTCCTGGACAATCAACAATTGTAAATTGTAACATATCACAATTTGTAATCAATTTTAAATGATCAGGCATTGGAATACTGAATGAACTAAATCCTAAATCCAATGTAATGCCTCTTTGCTGTGATTGAGGATTTTTATCAAATGCTGCTGTACTTTCAACATGACTTAAAACTTTTGCTAAAGATGTTTTACCAGAATCTACATGACCTAATATACCGACATTTAAATTTAACATTTTTTTTAAAGTTGCCGCTCTTTTAAGTGTCAAATAAATATATGAAAAATCTTGAAATAAATATGTATTAAAAAATTTTTAGTATTTCATTCAATATTTGACTCTATATTTTATAAACTTGTATGAAACTCGGTATTTTGTATTTTGTTTTCTATTAATAACACTTTGATGGGTAATTTTATGATTACGACTCAAACACAACCTGGCGGTTCAATTTGTATGTTACATCATTCGATGTCAGACAATGGTGAAGCAGTAAATTAGTGAATAGTGGTGTTAATGTGTATTTATTTGTATACATCATGGGTTATGACAAGTGTGAATTATCAGTGAGAATCAAGTGAATTTTTGACAGCTATTTAAATTTTAGTATCGGTAAGTTGTTTGTTGACATAAATTTTTGAAATTTATCATATCAATTTTATTTAGATAGTATACAATCACAACTCGGGGTGATTACAATGTAATTACGAAGTACTTTCTGTAATTGACATATACAGTCGTTATTCTTTCTAGGTTCATTGATATTTAATAAACCCACGTTGTGTATTGTTTTTGAAATTAATTATAATACAATTAATTAATTTATGAATTTCGCATACATATATATTTAAATGTATCTCCCCAATTTTGTAATATAGTTTTAATTTGTACTAATATTGATATTGACCAAATTATTAGTATTTTTTTAAAAATTAATTGACATTTTTTCTAAGTAATTAGTTTGATGAATCATTTACTTTATCTGAAAAGGAGTGCTGTTCGACATAAATGGAATTCGTTTTTATGATCTTGTTTGATAAATTATAAAAATTTGTTTTTATTTTTATTATTGTTAAAAGTCTTATGCAAAGTGTGTAAATTGAAATGTTTTAATTGTTAAGTAGGCTGTGCTGTTCTCCTTGGATACTTTTTCATAATAAATACAAATTAACTTAACTTTATTTTTAAAGAAGTGAAGATAACAACGAACAGTGTTAATTGCTTAAATACGCGACATATGCCTGAGTAACAATGCACTTTTTTTAATAATGGCTATTAGTACTCTTAATATGCAGTTCATATAGTTATAATTATAATGATAACACGTGCGACGGGCTATAATTTTATGTTTTTGGTAGCTAAATTAGACCTGAAATTGTGGCAAATTTAAATAGTTTACGAAAAAATATTTCAAAAAAAAAAATGTGTTAAAAAAATTGTTGTCCCCTCTGTAATAAACACAGAGGAATTATCCATAAATGTTATAAGTACACTTGGATGTAAAATCTTTCAATTTTCGCGCACAATATTCCATAAAACATTTCTAAATATAAAATCAAAATTTTATATAACTTTAGAAATTTTTTTCTCGGGAAAAACTTTTCGCCAAGCCCTCTGTTTACATATAATACATTAAGGAGTGTGATGATTACAGAGGTTACATACAATCCTTCTTAAACTTACTGTTTATGTCTAGAATACTACTTAATTAATAATTATGTTATTTAATATTTGCCTGTGCTACTATGTCGCATTATTTATCAAAACATATTTTTTTAATTGTTGAAAGTGAAAATTAAATATTTATATCAAGGTCACTTTAGTTATAAAAAATTGAACACTGTGAACTCTTAAACGAAGCGATTATATTTTTTGTATTGTTCATTTAAAGCTAAAGTTTCCCAGAATCTATTATATTAAAAAACAATATTCTCCTCAAAGTTTATAAAAACAAAAACAGCCTTAATAAATCTACAGCTTTAAGCATTTATTATTACAATAATATTATAAAATTTATGAAATTCATTTGTAATAAAATATTTATTTACACATACAAGTAAGTGGTTTATATCGTACAATAAGTCTTTGAAAAATTCACATACATTTTTTTAAATAGTGTTTATATTATTGTTGCATAAGAGCAATTTTTGTTATTATTAGAAAAAAAGCTTTTACATGAGTATATAAATAAATACTTTCAAAAAAGTTGTGAATTTATTATTTTCAATGTTATAATGTATCCTTTTTACATTGTTTAAGCGCATTAAAATATATATATATATATATATATATATATATATATATATATATATATATATATATATATATATATATATATATATATATATATATATATATATATATATATATATATATATATATATATATATATATATATATATATATAATTTAGAAATTTTTTAAAATTCTTGAGGTCTCATATTCTGTGTCAAATCCTCTTAACATTGAATTCCGATAGGTTGTAGTGTGATTTCCATTCGGTATATCAGGTTATTTTTATGATGCTTTTAGATTTTATTTACAATAATAAAACAAATTTTTTTTTATTTGTCAATAATTTTAATATTATTTGTACCGTTAAATTGTATCAGTAGTTCAGCTGGTTTGACTACACTACCGGCTGTTATCTCCAATGGTCTGTCTGTCATTCATTCTCAATCAAAGTTGTTCAGATATATGGATAATAATAGTATAATACTGTACCTATTGTTTTAGGGCCAGCGCACACTTTATGATTTTCCGATCAGAAAATCTGATGTTACTTTTAGAATGTATTTTATATTAGACCTCGCTCACGGTAAGAATTCTACATTAGGTATCAGATTTTCTGATCTGAAAATCTTACGGTGTGCGCTGGCCCCTATTTATCTGAAGATTTTTTATATGCCCATGCTATATGCAAGTAAATGTTGATAAATATTGTTAAAGAAATAATGATACTCAATTGCTTTAGTTCTTTATTTTTACCGGAAATATTATGTAGTAAAAAAAAATCTGCTTGTTATTTTAATTGAATTATTTGTTGTAATCAATTAAGTAATTACTATTTTATTTGTTCAATAAAATTTATTTTCTTTAAAACTTACATAATAAATAAAAAAACTTTTACCGTTCATAAACATACATGAGAAATCATTGTTATCTTTGTGATTTGCTATGTATCTGCTTTAGATATATTCAACCATTCGTCGGGTGCCTCTCAAAATCTCTTTAGATCGGTGTGTCTTATAGACACACATCGGAAATCGTATATTTGAATAAAAGATAGAACATAGACATTTTTGAAAATTTTGTTTTTTCAATTTATTTCAACTAATTTTGGGTCATACTTTCCATTTTTAATACTAATATTGGACTAATTTTGGATGGTATTTTTCATTTTTAATACTAATGTTTCGATAAATTTAACGCTTATATGAAATGTTATAACATGACCCTTTGTATCTCGATAATTATTACACATATGTTTAATTTAACCTAAAATTTGAAAACTATGACCCAAATTTAGTAGAATAACATACTAAGTTTGCCAAAATTGGATAAAAATTGTGTGTTTTAAGGCAAAACAAATTTTTTTCGTTTTGATGACGTCATTAAGTTTAAAAATTAATTTTTGCGATATCTTGGCCAAATTTAAACCGATTTGAGTGAATTTTTTTTTCAAACAAACTAATTTTGGATGGTCTTTTTCATTTTTAATACTAATGTTTCGATAAATTTAACGCTTATATGAAATGTTATAACATGACCCTTTGTATCTCGATAATTATTACACATATGTTTAATTTAACCTAAAATTTGAAAACTATGACCCAAATTTAGTAGAATAACATACTAAGTTTGCCAAAATTGGATAAAAATTGGGAGTTTTAAGGCAAAACAAATTTTTTTCGTTTTGATGACGTCATTAAGTTTAAAAATTAATTTTTGCGATATCTTGGCCAAATTTAAACCGATTTGAGTGAATTTTTTTTCAAACCCACTAATTTTGGATGGTATTTTTCATTTTAATACTAATGTTTCGATAAATTTAACGCTTATATGAAATGTTATAACATGACCCTTTGTATCTCGATAATAATTGCAGATATGTTTAATTTAACCTAAAATTTGAAAACTATGACCCAAATTGAGTAGAATAGCATACTTAGTTTGCCAAAATTGGATAAAAATTGGGAGTTTTAAGGCAAAACAAATTTTTTTCGTTTTGATGACGTCATTAAGTTTAAAAATTAATTTTTGCGATATCTTGGCCAAATTTAAACCGATTTGAGTGAATTTTTTTTTCAAACCAACTAATTTTGGATTTTATTTTTCATTTTTAATACTAATGTTTCGATAAATTTAACGCTTATATGAAATGTTATAACATGACCCTTTGTATCTCGATAATAATTGCAGATATGTTTAATTTAACCTAAAATTTGAAAACTATGACCCAAATTGAGTAGAATAGCATACTTAGTTTGCCAAAATTGGATAAAAATTGGGAGTTTTAAGGCAAAACAAATTTTTTTCGTTTTGATGACGTCATTAAGTTTAAAAATTAATTTTTGCGATATCTTGGCCAAATTTAAACCGATTTGAGTGAATTTTTTTTTCAAACCAACTAATTTTGGATTTTATTTTTCATTTTTAATACTAATGTTTCGATAAATTTAACGCTTATATGAAATGTTATAACATGACCCTTTGTATCTCGATAATTATTACACATATGTTTAATTTAACCTAAAATTTGAAAACTATGACCCAAATTTAGTAGAATAACATACTAAGTTTGCCAAAATTGGATAAAAATTGTGTGTTTTAAGGCAAAACAAATTTTTTTCGTTTTGATGACGTCATTAAGTTTAAAAATTAATTTTTGCGATATCTTGGCCAAATTTAAACCGATTTGAGTGAATTTTTTTTTCAAACAAACTAATTTTGGATGGTCTTTTTCATTTTTAATACTAATGTTTCGATAAATTTAACGCTTATATGAAATGTTATAACATGACCCTTTGTATCTCGATAATTATTACACATATGTTTAATTTAACCTAAAATTTGAAAACTATGACCCAAATTTAGTAGAATAACATACTAAGTTTGCCAAAATTGGATAAAAATTGTGTGTTTTAAGGCAAAACAAATTTTTTTCGTTTTGATGACGTCATTAAGTTTAAAAATTAATTTTTGCGATATCTTGGCCAAATTTAAACCGATTTGAGTGAATTTTTTTTTCAAACCAACTAATTTTGGATGGTCTTTTTCATTTTTAATAATAATATTTCGATCAATTTACCGCTTATATGAAATATTATAACATGACCCTTTGTATCTCGATAATTATTACACATATGTTTAATTTAACCTAAAATTTGAAAACTATGACCCAAATTTAGTAGAATAACATACTAAGTTTGCCAAAATTGGATAAAAATTGGGTGTTTTAAGGCAAAACTAATTTTTTTCGTTTTGATGACGTCATTAAGTTTAAAAATTAATTTTTGCGATATCTTGGCCAAATTAAAACCGATTTGAGTGAATTTTTTTTTCAAACCCACTAATTTTGGATCGTATTTTTCATTTTTAATAATAATATTTCGATCAATTTACCGCTTATATGAAATATTATAACATGACCCTTTAAATCTCGATAATTATTGCAGATATGTTTAATTTAACCTAAAATTTGAAAACTATGACCCAAATTTAGTAGAATAACATACTAAGTTTGCCAAAATTGGATAAAAATTGTGTGTTTTAAGGCAAAACAAATTTTTTTCGTTTTGATGACGTCATTAAGTTTAAAAATTAATTTTTGCGATATCTTGGCCAAATTTAAACCGATTTGAGTGAATTTTTTTTTCAAACAAACTAATTTTGGATGGTCTTTTTCATTTTTAATACTAATGTTTCGATAAATTTAACGCTTATATGAAATGTTATAACATGACCCTTTGTATCTCGATAATTATTACACATATGTTTAATTTAACCTAAAATTTGAAAACTATGACCCAAATTTAGTAGAATAACATACTAAGTTTGCCAAAATTGGATAAAAATTGTGTGTTTTAAGGCAAAACAAATTTTTTTCGTTTTGATGACGTCATTAAGTTTAAAAATTAATTTTTGCGATATCTTGGCCAAATTTAAACCGATTTGAGTGAATTTTTTTTTCAAACCAACTAATTTTGGATGGTCTTTTTCATTTTTAATAATAATATTTCGATCAATTTACCGCTTATATGAAATATTATAACATGACCCTTTGTATCTCGATAATTATTACACATATGTTTAATTTAACCTAAAATTTGAAAACTATGACCCAAATTTAGTAGAATAACATACTAAGTTTGCCAAAATTGGATAAAAATTGTGTGTTTTAAGGCAAAACAAATTTTTTTCGTTTTGATGACGTCATTAAGTTTAAAAATTAATTTTTGCGATATCTTGGCCAAATTTAAACCGATTTGAGTGAATTTTTTTTTCAAACAAACTAATTTTGGATGGTCTTTTTCATTTTTAATACTAATGTTTCGATAAATTTAACGCTTATATGAAATGTTATAACATGACCCTTTGTATCTCGATAATTATTACACATATGTTTAATTTAACCTAAAATTTGAAAACTATGACCCAAATTTAGTAGAATAACATACTAAGTTTGCCAAAATTGGATAAAAATTGGGAGTTTTAAGGCAAAACAAATTTTTTTCGTTTTGATGATGTCATTAAGTTTAAAAATTAATTTTTGCGATATCTTGGCCAAATTTAAACCGATTTGAGTGAATTTTTTTTTCAAACCAACTAATTTTGGATTTTATTTTTCATTTTTAATACTAATGTTTCGATAAATTTAACGCTTATATGAAATGTTATAACATGACCCTTTGTATCTCGATAATTATTACACATATGTTTAATTTAACCTAAAATTTGAAAACTATGACCCAAATTTAGTAGAATAACATACTAAGTTTGCCAAAATTGGATAAAAATTGTGTGTTTTAAGGCAAAACAAATTTTTTTCGTTTTGATGACGTCATTAAGTTTAAAAATTAATTTTTGCGATATCTTGGCCAAATTTAAACCGATTTGAGTGAATTTTTTTTTCAAACAAACTAATTTTGGATGGTCTTTTTCATTTTTAATACTAATGTTTCGATAAATTTAACGCTTATATGAAATGTTATAACATGACCCTTTGTATCTCGATAATTATTACACATATGTTTAATTTAACCTAAAATTTGAAAACTATGACCCAAATTTAGTAGAATAACATACTAAGTTTGCCAAAATTGGATAAAAATTGTGTGTTTTAAGGCAAAACAAATTTTTTTCGTTTTGATGACGTCGTTAAGTTTAAAAATTAATTTTTGCGATATCTTGGCCAAATTTAAACCGATTTGAGTGAATTTTTTTTTCAAACCCACTAATTTTGGATCGTATTTTTCATTTTTAATAATAATATTTCGATCAATTTAATGCTTATATGAAATGTTATAACATGGCCCTTTGTATGTCGATAATTATTGCAGACATGTTTAATTTAACCTAAAATTTTAAAACTTTTTTTTTTCGATTATTTTGTCGTAAATATTTAAATATGCTTGTTGTATTATAAGACTTTTTTATATTTATCTTTTATGTGGTTCTTGAAAAATTAATTAAATATAACGATAAATTATATTTACATACATACATAATTATATTATGCATATTACATAAAATGATCAAAACTTAAAAAACGTAAAAGGTAAAAAATGTAACTTTCTTACTACCCTGTTGTAGATCTTTAAAACTGGGATGTTTTTAGTGGGGTTCCGAAGACTTTTTCGCTTTGCTGTAAGATCGCGCCCTACGGAGAGTTGAAATACATGTATTGTAAACTATAGTTATGAATATGTATATTATGATGAATCGAGACAGTCATTTATAAAAACTTTTATTTGAATAGATAATAGAAAAATCGATGAAGAGTAGTATACTTCTATGTCTCATTCTGTTGTAGATTCGATATTACAATATTAATAGTGATACTGAATTTTTAAACAAAAAGAACAGCCTTTTAAAAATTGAAATAAAAAGTAAAAAATAATTTTTAATTTTTCCCATCTGACCAAAAACCTTTCTCAATCGACTTTAACCAATTAATTTTTTTGCTAAGGATAAAATTAACACCGACTTAAAAAAGTAAATGGTCACAAGGAAAAGTAAATTTTTTTGAAGGCGGTTATTTTATGCTTTTTATTTTTTACTTTTGATTATTGTATAGAACCACGAAAAATAAATCACAAAGTTAACCGCGAACACACACTCAATATCACTCAAAATAATTTTTGCTCCTTCTCTCAGGAGTTTTTACTGTTCAGATAATAAAAAATTGAGTACTTTACATACCTCTAACAATTGGAGACAGTAAATAAACTACGAACCAGTATTCTTGTACGATTCATAACAAATTATTTACGGAATCCTAAAAAAACTAATTTTCGTAATGAAAAACATACAACATAAATTGTTATAACCTTATACAATAAAAAAAATCAGACTAGACAAGAGAAATGTAAAGTCATTGTTATTGATATTGTCAACTATGATTTCTGTAGTAGTGATTTTAAGGGTTTAAAATATTTCGACCTTTCCATGTTAACGAACTAAAATTCTAGATCTTTTTCCTTTTGTTGGTCGACAATTTTTGAATAGAATCTTAGTTTTATTTTTCTTTCACATTTGCATATTATATTTTTTTACAATTTTCGATGAGGAATACTTAATTAAAAAAAAAAAATTTTCTTAGCCATTAAATAAACGTAAAAAATTTCCTAAATAACTATATTCATAGTATAATAATAGTTATTCCTGGTTTCGTGATTAAATTCAAACTTATGGCTCAATAGACATTACACCAAATTTTGTTGTTATTTATAATGGTTCTGAAAATAGTATTAAAATATGATATATAATAAAAATACTCGGCACGCTTGTCAAAATAATATATTTTATAGAATGGCATGTATTGGTGTTTACATTTTTACTTCAAAAGCGTCTTTTTTTTGGAACGTAACGTCTTTTACTTGTAATGAAAACACGACCGTATAATTGCTTGGTGTAAATGTATCCGTATAGAAAACGGAAACTTCAAAATGATGTCCTATCACTCACTTTGAAGTATTCATGAAGTTCTTGAGTCAAGTTACAAACAATATCTAGAAATAAAAAACCAAATTTTTTTGTCAACATCATCTAAATGCGTTTTTCCAAAGTTGTGTATAAAAGTAATATCCACTTTAACAATAAAAAATTTTTAAATTCAGATACAGATGATTCTACAAAAATGCATCGTACCCACAATTGGCTGTATAGTTTAAGAGATTTCACAAAAGTCGAAATAAGAAAATTTTGCTCTAAAATTTTTGTCGACATATGCTAGTTTATCCTAGACTACAAAAGATACATTTTGTATGCAAGTGCAGCATATTTCATGTATCTTTCTGTTCTCTTTAGAAAATATATGAAGAGAGAAGTCACTAATTTACTAACTTCCTTTGATGTTGTCATTCATTGCTTTATATTATTTGTAGTAGAGAAAAGGCACTTACAATAAAACAAAAAAATACATTATGTACATTTATCAAAGTTTTATACTTGACATAAATAATATGTCAGAGATTTTAGTCTAAAGTTTGTAACGCTAGAAAATATTGACCGCACAAACAAAAATTTTTCTATTGGTGTTTATAGAATCATCTAATTAGTTAATTTATGTTCGCGAAAATTTGCGCAAAATTATTTGTATATTTTTCTAATTTTCTACGTTTTGTATGCTAACATTTTTCTGCCAGATTTGTGTCAATGTGTTACAATTTGTTTGTGTGTATATTTTTAGTAAATATATCGAAACTAAATTCCTTTTATTTGATTCAAAGTTTAAACCAGTATGTTTACTTAGAACTATGTAATGAGTTTTCAGACAACGAATGACTTCTAAATTCGAAATTCTTTAATTTTTATTTCATGAAGATTCTTTATAAAACTATCGAATAAAAATGCATGTGCTAAATTTATTTAAATGTTACTGGCTAACTCTTGTTCAGCAAGACCGATACACAATCGGAGGGGTATAATTTTTCAATCTTCAAAACGAGTTTATGCATCATAAAAAGGGTTTTAAAACGATGTAAGCATACAAAGTTTTGATTTTTGCTAATTCTACCCTTTCGTTATGTTTTTATCTGTTATTTTGTATTAAGCCTTATCTTAAGGTAAAGCTTTGGATACTGGACGTATGTTAATTTTTTTTTTTTTTGAAGTACATGAGAGTAATGTAAAAACTAATTTAAAATAAACAATATACATTAATGTATTTACTGCGTGTGATAATTTCATTTCGCTCATATTCTGTTTTGTATTGTGATGTGAATTTATTTTTATATATTAAGTTTTTGATATGTTTTCACAAATAACTTCAATTCGCGTGTTCAATGTACATTTTCCATTCATCAATTCAGTCTATTTTTACATCAAGATTGATAAAAATAAATGGCTACTGATATTTCTAATAAAATAAATAATACTTTAATAACTTTCTATGTATCTACAAAATAAATGTTTTCATTATAATATCGATGCTTTTTACTAATACTAACTCGAAACTTAATTTAATCGAAGGCCAAATATACAAACATGTTGCAATTACATACTTGTACAACCCCAGAATTCTGCACACAAGAGGAAAAATTCAATAAAAAATATTTACTATTTTACCCATAGAAATGTGAAACTAGAGGCTCAATACCAAACAAATTTCAAAAATAAAATAAAAATTGATTTAGAAACGAATAAGTTCTAAGGTCTTAAAGATTGTTTTCCATCTCTTTCGAAAAACAATCAAAATCACAATCAAATTTCGAAACAAAAAGTTTCGGAAATATCGAAGCTTCAATTATTTTTTTTCAATTCAGTAAATTATTTTTTGTGTCAAAAATAAACCGTTAATGTTTTCATTTCTCATTATTTCAGGAGTAGGGGCTATCAGTACAGGGTGCTGAATTGACGGGAGCATCCAATGCTTAATGTGTAGAGTTTTGTTGCCTATCAGCGTGACAATATATTAATAAGGTAAGGAAAACTTGATGTTTAATTTTCTTCAATTCTAATAGCAGTGAATATTACCAAAACATGGTAATAACAATATTTTAATTAGGTTCATTTCACTAGTTAAATAATAATAGAATGACTAGTTTGATACTCATTATTGATATATTATAAACTCAACAATAAACAATTATTTGGAAATATAAAATACATTTTCCAATGAAAAACTTTTCTGACCCAATAAAATAACGCAATAAAAACATCGCACCAAAACCGATATTCAAAGTTAAGCAACATCAGTCACAGTACTTGTATAGGTGGCCGACTGGGAATGCTATGTTCTGTTGTTTCAAGTAAATACACTGTAGTCACTGATGACAAAAGCATTTTCTTAAAATTGTATTAAGGCTTTATGCATAATAGTTTCCTGACTTCTGTGGTATAATTTGTGTTTAAATTACATGTACCGTTACTGCAAAGTACAAGAATGATAAATTTTGATATGGACTGATCGTATACCATGTAACATGAATTTCTCTCAATAATAATAACTGATAAAATAATAATGCAAACTTTTAACTTTGTCTAATTTTTACTTTAAAAAGTTAATAAAATTACGATTGCACTTTTTTGAAAATTAGACAAAGTTTCCATTATTATTATTTTATAAAAATGAATTTTCACAAAATAAATAATACATCTATTAATTTTCTAATAATACGAGTATATAATTATGTTTATAAAGATATTGATAAGAAACACCCGTATGTTTTTTGTGGGTTAAAGTTTTCCATTTTGATAAAACTTGCTATATACTAACTTTTGATTAAAATAGCGGTGGAATTAACTTCCGTTATTTACCTCTATGTGTAATAGTAAGATATATATTATTTGTATGTTGTGTGTACAAAGTGATTTCCATATCCACAATAAATTTTAAGGTAAATACTAAGCGACTGAAATAAATTAATGTTGATAATAATTATACATAGATCCAGCTTTGGAATTCAACGTTAAGTTCCAATTGTTATAATCGACATATATATATATATATATATATATATATATATATATATATATATATATATATATATATATATATATATATATATATATATATATATATATATATATATATATATATATTATGTTTTGAAATTTTTTCATAAAATTTATAGATTTGCTACAATTTCAAGTCAAATATTGCTATTGAACACACAGTACCGTTTATTAACAATACGTATTATGAAATAACCCACTTATAAATTTGTATGGTCTACGTATTTACTATATTTATATAATGGGAATAATTACAAGTAGTTTTTCTTTAATTTCAAGTTGATTGAATTTGGTTTGCTATATAGAGGTTATAAATACTTTGAATTTCACGTTTTATCTCCTGTCAGATGTATACGTGACTCGGTTGTTGAAAAACTGTGATGGAAAATAGAAACAAGTAAATAGAAACTACATCATCAGCTTGTTAATATCAACGCTATGACATTCTAACGAAGTAGCTGTGTCTGGGATACTCCCACAAAAGTACGTATTGTCACAGAGTAAACAAAAGTGGTGATAGAAAGTCCTTTTTACTATACAAACAAATGTATGTGTTAAAGGAAATGTAGATTGGTAGTAAGAGTTGACTCTTTCTATGTAGAGTAAACTCTGGCTAAAAACATCAGTAACAGTTGATTTAAAATGAATAATCACACCTTTTTCTAGGAAGAGTTAACTATGTCTGCTGTGGTTTAGTAAAAGTTGATTCACTGTAAGTTTATACCGATATGTTTTTACTATCCTTATCACCTTATCACAAAGAGGCAGTTACCTTTAATTCGACACAGACATATTTTGTGTTGTGATAGTTCGTTTGTTTTGTCAAACTATTTATTAACATTTAAATAATTATTTTGTTTGTTTGCTGTAACAAATTGCAACTAAAAATGAAATTACTGATCACTGGTTTTTAAGATGATATAACATTCTTGCTGTGAATAGAATTACCTTTATAATTTACCTTGTCACAAACTACGAGCTTTTTTAAAGGTAAATAGAGATTTCACCCTTCTCTAGTTTCCTGCCCATAGTATTTGATTGTTGAGACCTAATTTTGAAATTTCTCGTTATATTTCTAAGAGTATTTTGATATTTCGTTTTAATAATATTGTCATGATCCGTAATACTATTTTCAAATTTTAAACTTATAAACTAATGGATTCATCTAACATTCTTATACTGGTCAAGTTAGCAAAGCAATGTATTCAAAATTAAATTTAATTATGTTCAAAATTAGGTGCCATTTAGGTGCTGCAAAATTTAATTACGCTGTCAGAACAATGTGAAAAAATAACATTTATATTATAATGTAAGTACCTGAATTATTAGATGCTTTTTAGATCCTCATCTGGACATTTGAAAGCGGCAAGTTGAAATTTTTTGACATTGCTAGAAAACATAAGAAATGAGAACAAACTAATTAGCGTATCTAGAAAAAAATTAAATAGCCCTCGCTTGTTTGGCATGTCTTTGTATTTATATTTAAGATACGCAGCTTTAGCTTAGATGTCTATCGGAATCAACAGAACCCATATGGCTTAATTTAATTCATACTTTATGAACTATGTTTATTATCTAGCTTACGACACATGCATAATGCTCTGTGTATGCATACAATGCACGGTTAAAAGTAGGCTACTGGTTTTCTAATGTTATGATATGAAAAATAGAAGATAATTAAAGTTAACAATGTTGTGTTGGGTTGCTAATTCTCTCTCCTATTCTGCTATCCTTCCCTATTGTCGTCACCGTTAGCTTTTTTTGTTTTTTATTATTTTGTTTATATCTAAACAGGAATGTTGACGTTATCTACCTAAATGTTATAACAGATATGTTTATTCGAAATCTATGCATGCAAAACTATTTTTTCTGCAAGAATTTTATCACAAACAATTTTTAATGATTCTTATGCCTTGTCAAAATTTTCGAAAATGTTGCAGTTCTGAGTGTTAGAAACATCACTTATTTGTGGTGTTTCTTTCTAACCAACATTTTATTTTAGATGGATATAAACTGTTGAATTAATCCCGGTATCCATAAGCATTTCATTTCAAAATTTGTATGTGTCTTTTGAAAAAGTACTTTATTTCAATTATTTCAGAACATTTTTATGGTTGAATGATCTCCATATCCTATATAAATCGTCTATCGGCTAAATCAAGTGCAATGATATTTTTTAAGCTTTTAAAAAATTCGAAAAATTTTCTGTTCGACAATGTACGACTGAATAAAACCGGACAAAGCGGGTGTTTGCAGCTAGTTAAAACTAAAAATTTAATTATGTTTAAGATTTTGGTTCCACTTAAAGCAGATATGTGATCATAGCGTAAGGTGATCAAAATATTCTCTGAAATAATGAAAGATTGGCGAATAAGTTACTCAAGTATTAATTACATTATTTTAGGAGCCCATAAGCACATGTTATCTAAAAAAAAAACTATGGTCGAATGGCATGTGTAACTGTATCTTCTGCGAAAATTTTGAAGTTGTGTGTGGCTCCGTATGGGTTACGAAATCGAAGTTATCTTAATGCTAAGAGACCACGCTATCTTTTTAAGTTATCAAGAAGAGTGGACTAAATTTAATTTTGTCGTATAAATTTTTTTTCAACGACGTTATTTGAATTTCTATCACATTCTAGTTAAAACGCAGTTTATTATCCTTTCAATTAACATTAAAAAGTCTAATTTGAAATTGCAACCATATTATTCTTTGAAACATAACCTTATTTCCTTATTGAATTGATCACTTTTGGGTTCATATCTTTGTATATCAGGTCTCGGGCATCATTTTTATTATTCGAGTCTAACTTCCACGAGATGCTAATTGCAGTTTAATAACAATTTCTTTACATGAGTAAAGTATCTCTTCAATGTTCACAATTATAAATTAAAACCTCTGTACATTTTCTCTTGAATATATTAACCAATTATTATCTATATAATAATACCTGCATATTGAATAGATTCATATTCTAAATAATTTCATATTCACAATTATATTAACCGCATGCGTTTTATACACACATATTATTATCAAGAATCTTGTTTTATTTATCAGAACCGTTCATTTGTCAAGATAAATGGATATTCAATATAGGTATATCACATACTTCCAATATTAAAGACTAGGTGATACCTGCAACTTCGTTCGCACTAGGTTTATAATTTCAGAAATGTGATTTAATATAAAATACATGCTAAGAGTAACATCAGATTTTCTTACAGCGTGCATTGGCCCTTAATAACACTGGATATGATATATTCTATTAAATTTTTTTTTAATTATGCCACCAATTTAGTAGCAGTCTCAAATAGGTGTTTATACCTCGCCTATTTACCGCTGGCATATTAGGAACATTTTTGAAAATGTAAACAAGGGAATTGTATCAATGCTCAAGCACTGGGAAAAATGGTGTGTAAAAGAATAAAATCTCTGTGGTGATTTCTCTGTAAAGTAAAATTTCAAACTTACAAAATATATTTTTATACTTGAATTTTTTTAAATAATTTTAAACTGCATTGTCACGGTTCTAAGCAAATGTTTATTATTTGGTATATTTATAAGTGATTTTATATTAATAGTTATTACATTTACTGAAGATGAATGTGTTAATAACTGTTTATATATCGGAAGTAAAATGAATGAAATAAGTGAAATGACGGTACAGTTATGTTCTATAAAATTGAACATACATAAAACCGTGATTGTATATTAACATTTTAAAGAAGAAACATTTGTCTGCATTTTTGTATGTAACGAATAAACTTAAAAACTACTTGGCTGACTCGAAAATTCTTTCTCCTTCGGGAAGTAACACTATCCCTGGGTGACATAGACATAGAGATATTTTATAGCCATATACCACGGGAACGAGAACAAACGGGTGAAACCGTGTGACGTCCGCTAGTCCTGTAATGTTTTGTGAGGTGTATATCAGAATATGTAAGAATTTTGTGCAGAAGTTAAGGAATATTAAATTTTTGATGAATATGTTTAGAATGATAATTTTTTTTTGAAATTAACTGTACTTTGATTAAATACTTGTTGGTAAAGATGGGTAAAATATCTTAAATATTGATCCCACTACATAGACATGCATATTTATTTATTTACTTGTTTATTTATTACGTTAAGAATTTATTGAATAGTTTTCACAATATGTGGTCGTTCAAGAAGAATAATTACACGCTTCTTCTATTTTACAAAAAAAATCCAATCAAATGATCATCATCTGTACAGTATTTTGTTTCATGATGGTGGTCAGCTGCACTTTGTTGGTTTTCACTTAAAACAATATGTGATCTCTTAACAATCAGTAGTTTTGTTATTTGTTTCCTGAATGTTTTGTTTTTGTTAAGTGTATGATGATTGCTTGTTTAAATCGTTAATTGTGCGTGTAAACAGTTCTTGTATTAATTTTTACAATTCGATTTCATTTCGAGTGTTTGTGTAATAATTAGTAATTTGAACTATATGTATCGGGAAATTATTACTATTCGATTTTGTGCGAATCTGTAATAGTTATTAACCGAAATTGTGTACAGTGACGGTGAATTTCGAAGTATTCCAAATTAATAAATGTTCATAGAAAAATTTTATGTAGGGAATATATTTTGGGAGGTACGGTTCTAAGGTAAATGCACGAGTTGCTAAATCCAATAGAATTATTCATACGTTGCGTCCAGTAGACCCCACGCCAAAAAACAGTTCTCATTCGCGTTCTATTTGATTTGATGACTTAAATCTTATACCAAACTTTAATTTAAGATTCCCTCTAAGTAATCCAATATTCTGTTTTTTTTAAAGATATTGGAATATTTAAAAACCAATAGGAAAAAACTCACAAAATCCGATTTTTTTTTTAAGGAAAAAAATATTGTACATTTTAATTTTAGCAATATTTCAAAAATTTTACACGGAAAATTCCAAATCAGTGTTTCTATTAGTATTTGAAGAAACTTACTTCGAAAGATTTGTCATTCGACCTATCGTGGTCTTTTCTATAATTTTGCCTTTGACAAAGATAGCTAACACATAAGAATACATGAGAACCTAGTTTCAAGTCTTCATTCTAACATATAATTTTCTCACGTCATTTATGTGGTCTCGCTGCAAGCATTTCAGATCTTGTTGTATTTTAATTTTTAGCACCATTTGTGCAAAGTTGTAATTAAAAATATTTTATCTGCATAAAAGTCTGGCTTTTTTAACTATACAACTTTTGAATTTTCATCGATAAAAATAATAAAGAATTAATTCATATTTACTAAGAAAATGCTTTGTTTAAAATTGATTAAAAAAAAAAAACAAATTTTCAGTGCCGAGTTTGTTTACAGAAAAAGTTACTGGAGATATCGCCAAATAACATGTACCATTGTTTGTTCATTTTTCAAACTAAGTAAATACATTTTTCGTCACAGAATATATTATTATAAAATTATACTTTGTAAACATTACATGCAAAAGACATTGGTGAATGTGCTTTTTTTTATTTGTTTACACGACCATAATTGTTGAAAACAAGTTTTCATACATATATAATCATTAGATTAAATAAAAGTGACATAGAAACATTGACCTAAAATATGATAAGTGTAATAAAATGGTGGTGGTGACATCTACAGAAGTTTGTATTCCTGTCACGTATAAACATGATCGACAACATCACCAGAAAGGAAGGTAATACGAATAAATATGCTAATCATTATTTATAAATGATAGGCCAGTGATTATAGAGACGATAAAAGTATTTAATACAAAGAATGATGCATTGTTAGGACAGGAAAAACCAACAATTGGGAAGTTTTTATGTTTTCACGAAACGGAGACACTGTTAAGATTTTCTTGGATCAAATATTGATTTAATAGTTAAACAATCTGCGTTTATCACAAACCTTAGAAGCTTGAACATTCAATTTACTTTGACGCAAATAGTTAAAAATGATTAATTTAAATGCAAATAGTATGAAAATAATAGAATTTTGAAATTTTTAGAGTTCCGTTCCTAAATTACAATACGGGACCCTATTCCTTAGACTTCGCAACCTGCCTGCCTGTCTATCACCAGGCTAAACTCCCGAAGCGCGATTGAAATTTTTTAAGTGGAGTGGGGGGGTGTTACAGATAATGGTACGGAATTTCTCCATTTGTTTCCTCAAATCCGATAGAAATATACAGAGGTATTAAAAGAAAACTAAAATGTTGTAGGCCGAATTCTGTCAAAATATGTTTTCACTTTTAGATAAGTACTAGAAAACAATATTCAATAAAAAAATTGCACTTACAATATTTCAATTTTATTTTTGTTTCAAGAATTTTAAAATTATTTTTAATGACGCAAATAAATTACTAATGACTGTAAATCAAAATAAGTAATATATATTATTAGTTATTATTGATTATTTACTTTAATTTATAGTTATGTAATTCTGTTAATTAGCAGATTATCATAATTACATATTTTACAATGCTTACATTTATATGTTTTAGTCATAATCTAATTTATATTTACAGTCAAACGTGGATAAAGAATAGTTCAAGATACCTCTTACTCAGTTTTTCTCTTCTACAGGTACAACAGTATTTTTTCTCACTTATATAAGTTAGTAAAAATAATGTTAAAGTAAGTTCCACGAAATGTAAGAATTTTATAAAAGCGATAAGTTCAAGCATGGGTTGTAATAGGTTTTAAATATATATTTAATATTTTTATCAGGCTGTAGATAAGTGATTATTATACGCATTTTGTCCAAGTCGTGTCCTATGCTAGTATCATGATATCGTGTTGAGGCGCAGATCGGGATACGAATTTAGACGGTTTTAGGATCAACCTACCAAATTTTATAACGTCACACTACATACAAATATTTTTAAACGTTACATCTTTAGATTAAATTTAATTATTTTTTCAGTCATCTATTTTATATACAATGAATAATAATACTAATGCTTTTCTAATCCTTTGATTTAATACTAAACATAATTTATTGAATTTAATAACAAATACATTTGTTAAAATCGGATTATTTTATTCATATCTCCATCAAGGAACTTTTGACATTAAAATTATAAAATATCTTTAAAATATTATACCGATTGTCCACAGAATCATTTTCCATAGGACAAAAAGTGCAAGTCGATATTAAAATACACATATATAATCTATAAACACTTACGTATACTTTTTCATTGAATCAACACATACATAATATTTTATTATTTTTTTGTCAATAATAATATTTAAATCCTCACCGCCAATAATCTTTTATTCTTTTAAAAATAATAATATTATAGTATGTATGTGTTTATACAATTAAAAATGAAACATACACTTATTAGAAATAGAAAATTATACCTATTATATACACAAATCCCCTGTCTTAAATTTAAAAAAATAAACAAATAATAACACTGTACTGTTGACTGAATTGTTATTAATTGAAGTTGTGAATGTTAAATTTTTTTTGTGTATGTGTGTATAATTGTATTTTAATATTGGCT
The DNA here is from genome assembly GCA_020423425.1 of Chrysopa pallens. Lineage (NCBI taxonomy): Eukaryota > Metazoa > Arthropoda > Insecta > Neuroptera > Chrysopidae > Chrysopa > Chrysopa pallens. Next base: position 87,109,800 of record CM035593.1, read on the forward strand.
TCCCCCTTTTGTCCTATGGAAAATTATTCTATGGACAATCGGTATATGCATGCTGCTTTTTTGCTTCTGTTGAAAATGAAAATAATGAACAAACAAACACATTCTGAGATATAAATAATTAATATTAATAATACAATTGACATATCATTCATTTTTCTTTAAAACAAAAAATTACTTTCATTTTTATTTAACTTTCTTCTTTTATAAATTATATATTAATATTGTTTGTATCCTTATACCAAATGCATTTTATTATCAGTACAATTTAATTGGGAACTTTATTTGTAAAATTTTTTTGAGTTATCAACAAGTAATCTGTTTGTTATGCTAAATTATTATTCTGAATAAATTTTCAACCTTACTTCTTCTTCTTTATTGAAAAAAATTGTTCGGGTGAAATAGAAGCTTTTTTTAAATCTTGTAATACACCGGATTAGTGAATGAATTTTTTCAAAACTTGTAAATTTTTTCTATCATAAAATTCCATCCATTGTATATGAATTTTATAATAAAATAATAATCTGTTAATGGTACGTACTAATGATTATTTCTTGATTTTAGTTTAAATTTCATATATATTTAGATAAGGTGTAATTTTATGAAGATGTTAATTATTTACAAATATAATTTATTACTTCTAAACAGATACTAAATATAAATTTTTATTGTATTCAATTTGAATACTTTATTTATTTATATTATAGAGATGTATTTTATTTATTATCATAAGAATTTAACATTAACTATTATTATTTTATTATACTATTTTTTTTTTTTTTTGTATAATGAGAATTGAATATTTATTGTTAATTTGTTTCTATATGTTGGGAGTGTTTTAGACACGCGACTGATTCTCCTCTAACACACAGAGTGCAGAGGATATGTATATATTTTTATCGTTCACTTAATGTGTTATTTCCGTAAAAAGTAAATTATAGAAGCATCAACTCTTTCCATTTTATTTATTTATTTATTTTTAAAATATTTTGTTTTTATTTAAGTTTCTCTATTTTAATTTATTGAAATTTTTTTGTTACATATTTGGTTAATGTGGAATCTAATAAAAAACCATAATTTGTTGGTGGGCTCTCATATATACCAGAACATGATAAAAATATAACTTTTCTAAGCAACAACTGCTATTACTTTTGATAATGTATAATAACCCTGTGGCTCCTAAATTTTTAGGGGTACCTAAAATGTACTGCATTTTTCGTATTTGCGTCACAAACCACTACTTACCACTAATTATGTAGCATTTTGATACATGCGAGTGACACTGAGCGTATTTGTTTTAAGTGAACGTAGAACGGTACCATCGTGTTATTAATATGCGAAATAGTGTTGTTTTTTGACACGCAATGCTGAAATTATTTTGTTTTACCTTCGATGATTCATTCAGAATTTCACGATTATTTAGAAAAAAAGAACGATTCTTTAAAGAACGGCAAATAAATATTTTGATCTTGGAGTTTTATTTGCACCTTGACGTTGGTGCTGTTTATGTGAATTAAACATTACTCATAAATCAGTATCAATGTTATATTAAATTTTGGATTGGACATTTCATGTCTTTTTCTTTTCTTTATCCTGGCAATGAAATCGTCCTATTATTTACAATATTAAAACGCATTTAGAAAAATGACTGTGAAGCGTCGTATTGTATGATTTATTTTTGGCAACAACATAAGATTATAATTTTGAACACCATGATAACGATACAAAACTATTAAATGCATAATAAATGTTTAATTGTTCATGTTCTGATTAAATTTAATGTTAATATAATTAAATACTTCATTTCACATCTGTATACTTTTTATAATAAATATTCTTACTTATTCAACCATTCAATTACTATTATTGTTCTAATTATTAATGTTATACTGTATAATGTTTTTTTTGATACCTTGTATCTATTATCAGTTCTTAAAAGAACAATAAATAGATCAAATGACTAATATGTGGGTTTGAACGGTGATCTACCCACTGGTAGCCACCTTAATGATATAATACTACAAGCAAATGTTATTAACTTAATCTATAACTAGAAGTTATTAATCAATACTTAAGAACTGTTTAAATAAATCTAAATTTTAAATATAGAACATTTTGTCTGTTAAGTCTGTTTAGACTATCATTATTGTTTAAAAAAATCCTAATTTATCACCTCAATGTTTCGATGCCTTTCGTGGCGAGACAAGTATCTGTCACTGAAACTCCAGACTCCTGTAAATGTCATCATTACGCACATACAATGGGGATTCATATATAGCACCTTTGTGAATTTTTTTTATTACTGTTACTTGCAGTTTCCCATAATTGAATGCCATAAATCCACACCGGAACATAGAAAGTATATTTGTACCAGAAATGGTATTAAAATAAGACTCAGAGTCAATAATTGCTTATTACGTATCTACAAATTTTTAAGATGTGCCACTGTTGTTGCCGCTAAGCGAAATGTAGCTTGCTCAATTTGAATTATGAAGCTATGATCAATATGTAATTCCACTTTTCTGTAAATTTTTGTTTTTATAGACTAAGAATAACGTAGTTATGTGCCTGATAAGTCAAAAAATTTGTCAGTTTAGAACCTGAAATAAGTAATAATGCAAACATACAAAGCTCCCTCCGCGCTAAAATACTTCATTTTTCATTTACAAAACTATCTGTGAATTTGAAAAAAATAGAATTGTTAATCAATAAAAAAATTACTTCGTTTTATGTTTAATTTTTGATAAAAGAAAGTTTTTGGATTATATATCCCCTTAAAGACCCACAATAAAATTTATTGCGGACTCTCAAGGGGATATATATTTCGAAAATGAATCTTGTTCTGTCTATAATATAAGATTGTAAAAATGTTACAATATGGTAAACTAATGAAGCGAATACACGAGTAATTGGCATGCAGTTAAAATGGAGAAAGCTCAATGAGATATTGGCTGACAATACCAGGCATAAAATCGCACTAAATATAAAATTTAAAACAAAAAAAATTAAATTTCTTTTTTTATTATTATTTAAATATTAATATCATTAACTTTTATGATTTTTAATTCGCTTTTAGTAACATGATTTGTATGCATGTACGAATAAATTTGAATTTTTTTTATTTACATATTCACTCACTTCCGAGCGTCTGGATTGTATGAATTGTTTTCGTTTTAAGAAACGATTACCATCATAATATGGATGGTATTGTTTATTCGTTACTACATTAAAGTTCGTGAATGTATTACAAATTAGAAAATTGCAAAAACAGAAAATTTAGTGCATTAATTAGGAGAATTAATCACACGACAACATATATTTATACATATGTATATTATCGGTCTAACTTCAGTAAGAAAACGATATAGTGTTCTATTATTGACACAATTGATTGAGTTTTATTAGCTTACAAATTTTATTAGCTTACCGAAAATTTTCCTTAATTTTGTATTTAAAAAGTACATAAATAAATTCAATTAGTAATAAATAACCTTTTAAAAAAATACTCAAAATTACTACTTTGCTAAAAGACTTGTTGTCACACGATGTTATCACTATCGATTGGTTTTGTATACTGATGCAACAATTGTTTGTTTGTTTAATAAGTCTTTATTTTCATCATAAAAAATAATACAAGTCAACTTAAGAACTATAGCATCTAGCCTGAGCTTTATCTATAATACATCATCTTATATACTAGTTACATCGAGATTATAATTTTTAATACATCGTTTCGGAAATGAGAAAAATATTAATTAAAAACCATTGAAATGAGATACTTCAATTATTATTAACAACAAAAATTATTATTTGTTGCATAATTATCTATCAAATTGGTAATTGATTGAAGATTTTTCTAGAATATAATAGATTTATATTAATTTAATACATTTGCTCTACAAAAACATAATATTGGATTGAATTATTTACTGATTTATCTAGTAATTCTAGTAATGTTACATCTGGTATATGTAATAACGTATTATCTATGTTATGTCATTATGTAATAGTAATTTTTAAAGGTGAAATTAAAGTTACGTTTTGTTGGTAATCAACTCGTTGCATGTTGCAGGTAACTGATAATCATTGATTTAATTGCACAGGTTTTTATTTAAATGGAAAGGTCAAGAAACTTGTTTTGTAAAAGTGTGTATGCTGTAACGCTTGTTTTGGTTTTAAAAGAGTTCAGTTATATTTTTACTAAACGCCGGTTGTATTATTTGCATTTGTAATTTTTTAACGTTATAAAAAGATTTATAACATTAGTGGATATTTGTTTGATTCTCTATAAACGAAGTGTTAAGGTGAACTTGCACATTTGTACAAGCAAATTGTTGCACATTTAAGCATGCACTCTTCACAAACCAATACATTGGGCTTTGAATGAACAAAAAATGTATTTTGTAAAAAAATATATTTAGAACATGATCTGGAGATAAGTGTTTTTGACCTACATTGGACATAAAATCATCAAAACCTAACATTTTTGAAATTCTATCCTTTAAAAAAATTTTTCTTTTCCTTGTTAAAACCGATTTAAGGTCGAAAAATAGTTACCAAAAAAATTGAAATTATATGTGGAAGTAAAAAATTTACGACAAAATATAACTCTAGATGAATGCTTGCAAAAAAAAGAAAATTTAGAAATAAACAAATTCTATTCTATTAGTTTTTCCAAAGTTTCTGACTGTGAGGTTACTTAAAATGCCTACTCCTCATTGTAAATTATCCAAAGTTTGATTATAAATAACTCGAATTGCAGACGGTCAATCGACTTTTAATGATAATTGTATCTTAATACTCTTGTAATGTGCAGTTCAAGTATAACTACCTTGTATTGAATTACACTATAATAATTGTCTATTCTTTATGTGTGATTAATGTTTTCATTTAATTCTGTATTTTCTCCATGCTTGTTTATTGATTAATTATATAACAGGGTATTTATTTGTAATAAATCTTCGTAGCTAATTGTTTTTATACAAATGGAAAGAAGAAGAGAACAAATTTAGTTATTATATGAATTGGTTAAACTAAATATGGTTTCCCAGCGAAATTAAAAATATTGACTAGTAAGTCTTCATATTGAAAAATTTCAAAATTTCTAAACTATAATAAAAATATATTTCTTTAATAATGACGAGAAGATTTTAATTTCCGAAATTCTATTCTAATATGGCAATTTCTTTTGTTCATTAAAAAAAAGTTTTAGATTAGAAATTTTGCTCTGAATTGCTGTTGAAAAAACCTTCTTTCATTCAAAATTTTCTTCAGGAATAAGATCTTTTTCTTTAACATTTATTCTGAAACATTTTTCGTGCTTCAATAGAACTTTTTTTTTTTTAATATATAAAATTCTAACAATTGAATAAAAATTATAAATTTTTGGGGAATTTTGAAAATTTATACTATTCGAGATTATAAAAGAGTTTTAAACTTTATAGTTGATATTTTAGTTAATTTTTTCATGTTATTTATAAATTGGCATACATAAACATTATTATTATGTCGTAAAGATTATTAATTTAAATTTGCCCACGTAAACAAGCAAAATAATATGATACAAGCGTTTACAGTTAGATATGCAATTTAATACATTTATAAGATTCTATAATGTGTTACTAAAGATAGCGTTACAAAATGATATTAAAGACAACTAATACAATCAAATTGTTATATGAAGTGAAGCCAATTTTACTATCAACTGAATTGTTCAACAATTCGAAACTTATATTAAATACACTTGTAGATTCATGATAAACAGACAATAATCATTTAAGGTTAATTTAATTGATTTTTCACAAAAGTCAACTACACATACAAAAGAAATTTTTAAGTATTTTAAATGGAAATTTTTTGTGCATGAAAATTGAAGCATTAAAGATTGAGATAAAAGCTTTTGTTTGTTTGTTTGTTCGAAATGAAGATAGTAGAGCCATTTTTATTTTCCCTGTGAAAATGAAGAAAATTTTTCTGTCGTATAATTGTATAAAATCTATTTTTATAAAAAATTTACCGGACAACAAATATACGAACGACGAACGTTTATAAAACCTTTTTGATGAATGTTATTTACTAGGAGATAATGCTCTTATTGATTCAGTTTGTATGTTGCTGGTTATTGTAGTGTAACAATAATAATAATGAACTGCCGCAGCAGCGATAATTTTATACTGTTTGTATTTATTATGTTCTACAAATTTATAGCTGGGCGACAAAAGTAATGAAAAACATTTTTCGATTTAAATAAGGGTTTATACCACTAAAACGAAGTTTTATTTAAATATTTCCAATTTCCACAAAAGTGAGGAACAAATTCTAACAATGTTTATATAATCGCTACATGTTATGATTAAAACAAATTATTGATATACATTTTTATTAAGCAAAATTGAAAAAAAAAATTTATATCTCACTGCTTATATTCCATTTCTATCGTTAGTGGACATTATGAGTGATGACCAGTTATTTTATGATATGTCATTCGTGACCTTTAAATAATAACAAATTACAGGAATTGCACGCGCCAACATAGCCACTATGCCCGAACTCTAGCGAGTGACTTCTCCAGTGGTAGAGAGAATCGCGAGGTGATAAGTCTTCAATGACAAATTAAATAGAACTCTCAAAGTGTCTGTCAGACCACACTTGGTACTTAAAGGTTAATATTTGTTCTTATACTTTGCGCAAGTACAAACCGCTTATAATTTACGTTCAAATAATCATACAGGCGTTTTCAGTCGCATTGCATTTCTATGACGTTACAAGTCATATAACAAGTTCCATAGGGAAAATTTGCGTGTATTCTTTTTCATTGAAATTTTTAAGTCGATTTTTGAAGTAAAAACAACAGATTGTATTAACACTGTTTTTAATAGTGTGTTAAATATTCTATAATACAGCTCAGCTATTTTAATTTACAATTTATCGAGATTGAAACGTTGTTGTAAAATAAACTTTAGTAAAATGGTGTTTATGCATAATAGTGTTTTGTAGCATGTACTAAAATGTACATAGTAGATATGCCCACATCCATGGATACTATTTTTTCATTTAGCTTAGGTCAGTGACTTTTTCAGTTAAATAGGCGCTATATGACATTAACGATTTTTCTTGTAAATGTTTTAAATATTTTATTCCTATAATTACATTTTGATTACTGTCCAATGGTCCATATAAAATTATAGACTATGATCTGATTTATGATAAGGTTAATATTATCTCAATACAATAATAATACATCAAAGCCAAGATAATATACCTACAATTTATTGAACTGTAGCTATATAACAACGTCTACAGCCACACAATGAGTCGACATTTTAAAACTATGAACAAAATTTAAAATTATTTATTTGAATTACCCTCTTTGACTCAAAAAAACTAATTTCCTCTAATTACATTGTTTCAATTCTCATCAATCGGAAGTACCCGTATTTTTCGAAGATGTATAAACAAAGTTGGTGATTTCCCAATAGGAGGGGAGAGTGAAATATGTATTGTAGTTCCCAATATGTGATTATTAGCTAAATTTAAGGTTAAATTGTGCCGAATCCTAACATTTTAAGAATAAGTTGTTTGTGTTAAAAAAATAAACAATTTTTTGTATTTGAACTTATCTTCAATCTTTTAGAGCTTAAATCTTGGATCCATTGGAAATTTTGTTTGTGCGGTTAATATTTCCTAGCATTACAAACACTAAAATATATATGCCGAATATTAAAATTAATAAAGCAGGTCGCCATCAGTTTTATATCCTGTTATATAAAAATGTAATATCTTACTTTTGAATTAATGTACGTCGTACGTTCAGTTCGTTATTTTACTGACCAACACAAAAAAAAATTCTTTCAAGATCTAAACACCAAAATTTGCTTCATCAATATTACCGAATCAAGATGTTGAGGAATGGCTTCCAAATGTCAAAAATTTATAATAAATGTTAAATGTTAAAAATAGAACATTAGAAATCAAAATGGACATTTATCTTTTGAAAAAACAACGAATTCCACATGTGAAGAAACCAATAGTAAAATATCGGTATAAATATAACTTTAGTATTTAAATTAATGCAAAGCATTTTTGATAAATAGTGTTTATAAAGTAGTCACCCACATGAATTCAAATAGTTCTTTTTTTGTTTTGTTCAACTAACAGTTATTCTTATCCCTCATCATTAAACACCGCTTACCAATAAATCTTTTAATACATTCTCCATTTTAAACATTTGTTGGATGTGGTAACAGTTAAGGCATATTTATATCTGTATTCCTTCACGTACCATGAGGGAAATTGAAAAGCGTACGTTATCATGGAGTTCATTATGAATTATGTTAGACGTTTAAGGAGAAAGTTTGGAATATTACTATAAGTCTTATTTTGATGGAAGAGGAGAAAGAATTTAGTATGGAATTTTTCTTCTTTTTAAAATTCAATATTAACGTGCTAAAAACATGGCGATGTTGGATATTACCATCTGCATTTCGCTTTCAGATTAAGAAAGAAAACTTAAATGTTTAAAAGACTCAAAAACATGGCGATGTTGGATATTAAAATCTGCATTTAGCTTTCACATTTAGTTACGTATACAAATTATTATTAGTTACGTATTAGTTTCGTATACAAAAAGCATCTTTTACATCAGTATGAAACAAGCTTTAAATAAAAATTACATAATATTTGAATACAAAACTCTTGTTCTTGTATAATACAGAATAAGCATGAAGTGGATTCACCACTTGACTCTCTTGTACGGATCAATGTTTTTGAAAAATGTTGTTTAAGCTAATATTTTATACTTGACTTGTATACAATATGTGAGTGAGTATATTAACTTTAGTCTAAAGTTTATAACGCTAAAAAATATTGACATGTCAAACAAAATTTTGGTATAGGTGTTCATAGAACCATTAAATTAGATAATTTCCGAATAACCGCCCGTCATCAAAATAACTTAAAAACAAACGAGCGATACAGTGAGTAGAATTTAGTGACGTACTTTACACATAATATGTTAGTTTAAGTTCGCGAATGAGTAAAATCGGTCCATTAAGTTTAATGTTCCGTGGCGGTATATGGCCCAACTCTTGAACCATTATAGATAGAAGAAAATCCTACAACAAAAATGTATGTTTTTTCATAAAAAAAAAGCTTCAATATTTATTCCAACATTGTGCATAGCAACACTTTTAAAAAACGAACAATTTTATCTTAGAATTTATCTTCTATTTTTTCTATTTTGAAAGTTAAGGTTGAAGGGTGGTACATATACCTATGCACACTAGGACGGTGCTTTTTTGGTAATCGATGTGAAGTGGGGATCATAGGAAAACTGACATGAAAAAGACAAATAAAAAAAACTTAAGTTTTCTTTTGGACTTCTACTTTTTGTGTAGTCAAAGAATATGCGGCTTTTGACTTAATTTTGAGTGACGTCTACAGAATTTCTAGTTTAGTATCGTTTCATCCTAATTCCACAGCATTTTCTTAACGTCGTACAAGGAAGTAAAACTAAAGTACTCTTATATTCCTTCGCAAACAATATAAATAATAACTACTTACTTGATTCTAGCATACGTTATTATAAAGCAGATATCTTTTTATACAGGTTTTTAAAGTAAGATCAACTCTGCTAACTTTGTAATTTTTTTTTTTGCATCTTTTTTATGTAATGCCTGTGAAGGTCGTACATATATAAATCTCTTTCACACTAAACAGCTTATATCCAAGCAATAGGAGGCTATTTACCCCACCTGAAATGGTATTATTATTTTTTTTTTATATTCTTTTCTTTCATATCAATATGAATGCAACAACGTATTTCAAATAACACCTTTGAGTTGTTCTCATCTGTGTATATATGTGTGTTGTGTAGTTCATGTTCATATATTGCAGAAGTTCACTGTGCTAGGTTAATAATAAATAAAGGTTGGAGATTTTTTTGTGTGTATGTGCATACTAAAATATATCGGTGACAATTTTACCTCTTAAACATTAGACATAAGAATTCATAAAGATATGTTGAAGATATTACTGCTACAAATGTTAATTGAAATATCTGAAGTTTAGTGAGTCATTGTGAAATTTAGCTTTTCTGAACAGCTGAAAACTTGTGTTTGTGTATTTGTTAAATGTTTACATTTTTGTTTTAAATTGTTTATTGTGTGAGATTGGTGCTTTTGTTTACATTTTTGAGGAAGTGATTCTTCTGTGATGTTATTGTTACACATCTTCGTGTTTTAAAAAGGTGCTTGTTTTAATTTTATTTTTCTAGTTATTCTGAATGATTTGGATCAGGGATGTTATGGCGCCCCGTATCAGAAACTATCTGGTATCCGAATTTTTTATTTCGGAGAATCTCAAGTCGAAATGGCATGAAAATATAAATACAACCAAATCAATACCGATTTGTATTCTATTTTCACATAATTCCTGGTCGTATCCGAAATATTATTTCCATAACATCCCTGATTTTGATCACAGTTTTTAATTCTATATCTTAAATTATGATAAAATTTTAGATTTATAACTATTGGTACATCTAGAACTTTGTACGCCCGTGACAAATTTCATAATCCCGTATTCGAAACCATTTCGAAAATTTTTGATCTCTTGCGTAACACAATGGAGAGCTTTAGAAAACAACCTTGATTTTTGGCAAAAATGATAAGAGAATTTTTTTAAATTTTTGATCTTTATCAATTTAGTATAAATATTATTTAATAAATGTTTTTTGTTAATCGCTAATTCAATAATAATATGTGGTTCGTTGCGCACATTAAATCTTCTACCGGAACGTATCCGCCAGTTAATGTTATTTCATTCACTTTATGAGTTGTAGGTATTGTATTCTAAGAAGTTATTTAAAAATTCACAATTAAATTGCACTAATGAACTAATTCTTAAAGAGGTGTAGTAATTCTTAATTTTATTATTTAATTTTGTCTAAATTATTTTTGTCATTTTCTGTTTGTAGTTAATTTTAAATTTGATAATCTTATCCTATAAAATGAAATATTCGTCTGAGAGATTATTTATATTATCATGTTTAGAAATTATAAAGATGGAGTCACACTGGACAATTGAGTTTTTATTATATGTGATTCTGTATCAAACGGTAGACAATATATAGTACACCTTCATATTTCGTAAAATTTTTGAGCTATGCGCAATTTTTACTCAAATGAAGCTAGTTATCATATATTGGTAAGAAATATAACTATATAGACTAAATATTTATAGTATTTTATAAATCTTAATTAAAAATATCCCAAACAACGAAATTCAATCATATGTTGAGTTTTTAACAATTAACTCTGTTAGGTGTTTTCTGCATCAATTGTTACTAAACGTTTTTTCTCTGTGTTGTGAATTCCAACACACTACACATTTATTACTTTTATTTGTTCATTAAATATTTGACTCTTGAACTACAAATAGATTATTAAATGTTATATAAAATTAAATATAATTACTTATGTAAAACTATGTTTATTTTAGTGTACTGAAGAGGATACGGTATAGTTGTGTGTGTTATGAATTATGATTATCTAGGTGCATCTAAATAAAACCAAAAGTAATTAAATATAGAAAAAAAGCTGTCTGGCTGTAATACGTTAACATACTTTAATTAGTATGTATTTAATTAAACTTTAGAATTAAAATATTGAAGGTGGAATTTTTTGTTACTACGCAAATATCAGCTATAAATGCTACAAAACACCCGTTAACTATTCTTAGCAGGTTCAGTCTCTTTAAAGAGAAATCTATAATAATGACAGGATGTTCTCGAACAAATTATTCAAAATATCTCAAATAAATCAAATTAGCTTCGTTAACTTCTTAGTACAAAAAATTTTATATGGCTAAGATTTTTTTTTATCTCATATGTAAATTGCCTCTTATTTATGAGGCATATAGCTATTTAACTGAGCATACTCGCGCACATCGCGATGAAATTTTGTCTCCATATTAATTGTTAATATCTATACGGGTTAGCTATTGCAATCCAATATGTTATTTTAATTTTTTTTTAATGTAAATGTTGATTTTGTTTAAAATAACTAATTGGTATATTATAAGTAGTTTTTAATAAAATACCGTTAAATTATTTGAATTTAACAGTTATTTTTTTTTTAAAAAAATAGAAAAAAATAAGATTCTATTTAAATAAATTGAAAACAAATTTATGCAGAAATACATTATATAATGTTGCCTGCTATATTCAATCAGTTCCGGATATTTTACGTTTGCGTTTTCTTCTACAATTATTTATTAATTTTATAGTTTTATAAATTACATATCCATGTAGGTTTAATATACGCATAATCAATTCAATTAAATGTAGTATCGATCAATACCAATTTATTTTACAATTCAATATTTTACATGCAAGTTTAAAGCTTACTTTGTTGACTGAATTAAATTCAAGTGTCTTACTGTAAATGGTCTGGAATGGATAGGAACTATATATACTAACTGGAATTTTATACTGATAAATATATTTTATGTAAATAATTTGTATTGCAATAAAATTTAACGTGAGAAAATGTGAAATTCTTGACATAAAAATAAATGTACAATAGGCCAGATAGTCCAGGCTATGAAAGTCCTGTTAGTAGTGTTAGCTCACAAAGTCACAGAGATGTCATTTAGTATAGGAGTTTTTTGTACATAAGATATATAGTAAGTTTTGATATAAGTACAATATGACGTTTGACGTTATAATTAATTATAATTACTTCCGCCAAAATCCTTATTTTTTAGTTTGGTATCCGACATATATAGAATATTTGAAGGTATATTAAAATGAGTTAAAATTTCTAACACTAATTAAGTCTATTTTTCAATGTCCGTTCGTCATCCAGATAACTTCATTCATATAATAATTTTTTGCGTATTGTTGACCTAAAAGTTGACTTAATGTCCATGGATATCCAAAATCTCTGTATTGAAACTCAAATAATATTTTTTGTGTACATAATGAACATTAATTTTGTGAGGTCCGTTTTAAACACGTGAATTGCGTTTTTTACTGTGTATAAGCGAGCGAAAACATCGATAAATGTGAAATTGACAAACTAACTGCTATTAATTTGATGTTATGTTTTTGTTCTTCTCCGGCAGAAAAGTACCGGTTACCGGCTAGTAGTAAAATAAATATATTATAAACCATTATTCATTAGATTTTGATTGATTTTGAAAACATATAAACCTCAACTTAACCTGAAAATAATCATAGGTGGGAGGAGTAACCTGTTATATAATATTGATAATAATATTGCCACAGATGGTGTTCGTATTGTTGCCATATGATTCTCTGTTTATAATAAATTTTATATCATTCATGTAGTAACAATATCGCATATATCGGATTAGGTGATGACAAAGCGTTTCTCACCATAATAGTTAGTGGCATTTTTTAATGTTAGCTTAACATCAGAACATTCTATACAAAATCCAAACCAATGAATTATCGAAAAATATGATAATACTATATGCTTTAGTAATGCTAAATGGAAAACTTTTTAAATGGAATATATACAATCAAAAGTTTTTTGTAATCATCGAATGGCCATTTAAATCTTGTGTGGGGTTCCTCTAATAAAAGTCTAATATCGCTGAAAACAGTCCCAAATCATTGTTAATTATTAATATAACAATTTTATATACAACATTTGCTTCTTAGTAGAAGACAGTGGGGGCGCTACGAAGTATCGCACAAAGAGGAGATCGAGAATATAAAATATACAGCAAGGGCGCACACACATTATTCATATATAATTTATAACCAATAGTCATGCGTCATCTATCTCATTCGCTCACCGACTGAATCCTATACATTTATGTGTTTGTATCGTAACGCATTTTCGTTTCATCGAGTTTCAAATCACAATGATTCTAATACTATTATTAAATTATCTGAGATTATAAATACGTATTTCGACCACAACGCCATCATCAGTACAGTATATCCGTAATAACTGTCCTGGCTATTAAAATTACACTTTAGTAGTGGCTTGTCGATTATTTGGTGACCATTTCACATGACACATGAATTTTTTTTTATATGTATATTGCGAAATAACGGAAATTTTGTATCAGATTCTCACCTCCTTAAAAAAAATTTTAACATTTCGAATATAGCTTACGCTACGATGTCTAGTATTTCTTATCCTTTAATACACATAAATCAGTAGACGATAAAAATTTATCGAACTATTGAAGCTATCAAATTTTTGAATGATTTATTGGTTATTATTTATTTATTGATAATTATATTGTTTTTAACGCAAGATCCAGAGAAATTAAAAAAAAAAATTAATTTTTCTAACTACGCTAATATTTTGCATCTTCTAATTTCATATGTGGAAAGAAAGAGATTTTCAGCGAACAAATATTACGTATCATTTTCATATCTTTCAGAAATTTTTTAATAAAAAATGGCGTTTTAATTTTTTTATCTATATACAATTTTTTACACGTTAATTGTAAAAAGATAACTGGCGCTTATTAACATGTATAGTATTAAGTAGTCGGTTTTTGCATTGTAATGAATTAAAATTAAAAAATAAGAGAACATAAACAATATTCATCTAAAAATAATCTGAAAAGTTTATACGTATTTGTGTATCTGTCATACACGAATGTAGATTAGTAAGTGGAATTTGTGTCTCCTTGGAAAGATCCGACGTAGACAATGTCGACGTCTCTTACTTTTTTTTTTTTATTTCTTTTTTATCGGATGTTTGGGTGGATTGATTTGTATTGTACCGCACTTTTTTTATTTTCATGTTCTTAAGGAAGTACGAGCGCCAGGCGGTGTGGGGATAGGTATCGACTCTAGCGCGGCAAGGGGAACGCAGTAACCATATGATTTTGTTCAATATATAGATATACATTTAACATTGGCTAGTGGCGGCATTTATTTTTCTTTTAATTAATACACTTTAATTAGTCGGGCAAGTGTAAATGTTTTTGAATTAAATTTATCACTAATATATTTACTTTCATCCATAAGTTTTTTAAAAATATTCACAACAGTTTTACGAGAAAAATACAGAAATGTATCAATGTTTGAAGGTTACCCCATAAGACCAATGTTAAATTGCTCAACTTTAAAGTTAATTATTTATTTAAATGATCGGGCAATCTCCTTCAAATTTTTGGAATTTGTTTAGACATATTTAAACTTTGTATTAAAAAAAAATCAAGCCTTTTATCAAAAGTTACCTTGGTGCTCGTACTTCCTTAAGTGCATTTCGTGTCGTCTTGTTGAATATAAACATAATGTCTGTAAAGCTACCACCGTTGACTTTATTTAATATTTTATTTTATGTAGTTCACATTTTTAGTAATAATAATATTTCATTCCTATCACTGAATTTCTGTCAAGTTATAAAATTAATCGTCGATATTAGATTTCAACAAATCAATTGGTTTTTATCGAAGTTCTCAAAGTCTTTATATACTATTTGACTTGCAATGTACTTTGCATGAATGTCCCGAAATTTTGCAATCAATATTTCACCGACTTATATTGAAACTATCATTTTGTAACCAATGCATTTTTATGATTTGCTTACCCATCCCTCTCCTTAAGGAAAATAACTTTTTTATGCAAGCGGGGAACATGCGGTTTTTTGGAATCGATATGGAATGTATTTCAATTCAACATCTATTCCCGCAGGAATTGTTTTTTTGTGTTCTTCAATATAATTTTTTAACAGGACAGTAGTAATTTGTGTATTACTTTTTTATAAAACACTTAAAAAATAAATTAACTTTACAGACAGATATCTTGACTACAGCAGTACTTACGTGATCACTACCGGCGACTATTTATAAACCATAATCATTATGATCGCATTTCGTGCATCATATTATAAAAGAAGGAAGCTGACGTAGACAAAATAAGTTAGTTAATGTATTTCAACTATATTCTCTACGAATTGATGAATACAAATTATTTATAATACATTTTTTTTTTCAATATTAAAATGATAATTATTTTTGAAAAGTTTCAACAAAAAATTGTTCTCAAATCGATATGAATATTATTTAAGAGAATAATAAATTTCCATTTGTACACCAATTTCCTAGACCAAAATTGTTTATTTTATAAATTCGTTTTTCATCTACAAAGTAGTCACCATCAGTATGAATTTAATAATGGTAATTATTCGCCGAAGAGATGTTACTCCTTGCTATTTTGGTGACTGCACCAAACTAGCAAATGGCAACTTTTGGTAGAAAAGTTTCTATATATATTATTCGCAGCTCCTGTATTGTGTATTTTGATATTAATTTATTTACAATAATCTTCTTGTTGTCAAAACCGTTTGAAACGGGTTTTATCAATTTGTTGACAATGTTTTCGTTAATTTTGAATTTATTCTATCAATTTTATCTTCAACGAAATAATCAATAAAAATCTTAAAATTTACTGTGTAGGGCTCCTGTAACAAACTCAGCCAACAAATAATAAAAAACTTGAATTACAAAAAAAAAATTTGTTATATGTGAATGAACCAAGTGCAAATAAAACTTGTTTGGAGATGACCGTAACCTTGAGTTCATTACAACATTTTATTATTGCATATAAATACAGAAAACAATAAACCAATTACATTACCATTTAAAGTTTTAAACACATTCCATTTAAATAAGATTTATTATTACTTCAACCGATCATCAGATATTTATCTAAATTACAGTAATATTATAATTTTTTTTTTAAATTTCTATTTTCAAATTAATCGCAGATATTAAAATGAATTCCCTGGCGGTTTTGTATAACTTATTGGGTAGTAATAAGAAAAATAAAAATATTATGCTTCAATTATTGTTTAACAAATTTTAAAATATTTTTAAAAGAGAACGATTAGAATTTTTACTTCTATCTTAAAGACATATTGTTTGTTTAACGTTTAGTTAAATCCGTATTTGAAATGAACATAGTCATTATAGTCCCAGGGTCCTTTATCACATTATCTATATATTAATACGAGTAACAAAAACTTTAAACCCCTTTTAAAGAATTTTCACAAGCTGATAGTATATATAGACAAAAACTGGAGTATGCTTATCATTTTTTTCTTTTAAATTATGCATAAAAAATATATTAAATCAATAAAAAAAACATTACACACACTATGTACACACACAGTCATATATAATATGTGTGGCTTATATTACACACACTACCATGTACACGTATATACACTCCTTTGTTTAATATACTGTTTTGTTTAAAGGCATTGATTTTCACTTTTGAGTTCATAGAAAATTAAACGGATTTTGTTAAACAAAAAACGTCCCACTATTAAAAATTTTCCCAGTACACCTATGCCATGCTTATCACGTTTAACTTAAAACAACGCTCGTTTTACGCAGAGAGTTAAAAATAGTATTCAATAATCGATATCTGTATAAATAGTATATAAAATTCGTAGAAAAATATTATTAATAAATATTATAACATAAAATTTATAAAACGTGATATTGCATAATTATAATAATATTCTTACGTAAAATAAATGTATCCCATGAGTTTTAATTATTTTAGGGCAGTTCATGTTATTCTATTCAATTTTGCACTTCAATATTTTTTGTTTTAAAATTAGCGAAAATATATGTGGGCAAATTTACTGTAGAAATAGTCATTGGAGAACAGTTATATGAAAAATTATGTATGTATTCATCTATTTATATTGGTGCCGCTGTAACTTTTGAGCCCGTTTCCCGATTTTTATAAAATTTGCTACACATATTTATCACATTCAGGTAATTTTTTATTGTATAGTTTTTGAACCATTGGATCATAAGGAGCTTTGTTATAACAAATTTTTGTTATTCTCACTTGTATAAACTAATAAACCATTTACGATAAGGAGGAGTGGTTTATATTTACTTCTTAATCAGAATAGGGTACAAGAGTAAAGTCTCGTGTTAGAAGCTGGTTTTACATTTTTTTTAAAATTTTTTAAGAAATTCAAAATTGCCTGTTATTGTGATTCAATGATGGGAGTGGAATTTTTTTTTTTATTGGTCGACGTTTCTTATTTTCATTTTAAAGCAGATATAAATTTAAATAATTATGAAGTATTAATATTTTTGAAGAAGTACTATAATATTAATTTAATCTGCACACGATTTCATGTAGTCTTTCAAATTAAAAATTTAAATTTAATTAGAACAGTTTTTATTTTCCAAATTTTTTAAATGAATTAAACATACACAACTCTATATCAAACACGAATTAGTTTTTTTTGATAATTAGAACCAAAACTAAATTTACAATAATTACTATTTGTCATTATCATTTGTCTTCACTGAAACTAGAATCTGTTGACACCAACGGAATCGAAAACAAATTTTGATTTAGATGTTTATAGAATCATCTAATTAGTAAACGCTTGTACGTCCATCCATGCGTCACCAAGATAACTAAAAAACACGAAAAGAGATAACGAGTTGAAATTTTGGTAACTTACTTTAGACTTAAATAGTTAGATCAAGTTCGTGATTGAGCAAAATCGGTCCATTGTATCTAAAGGATTCATAATCCAACTTTTAAACCCCTTAAAGTAGGAGAAAACTACAGACAAAACAAATTATATTATTTTTATTTAGTATTCAACTTATAGCCCTTAAAATGGCACAACATTACAAATTAAATATTAATGGATTAAATAGTAGATCCCAACACATCATTTAGAATTTTCAGAATATAAACAAATTATGAAAGTAGAAATTAAATATTAAATTGTTCACTTTTGCTTCTATTTTACTTAGTCTGTGTACATCATCACGTCATGTGTTTTTTATTAAAATTAATTTGGGTTGCGTGAATCTATTGTTTTAATCTGTTTATTCAAACAATTGAATATTTTTATGGGCTATGTACCCTTGATATTAATTATTCATAAATATAAAAACTCTGTTTTTATTTTTTGGTAATTGGTCGTTACCATTCACCAAAATGTTCATGTTATCTTTTTAATTATGTGAGAGAGTTATTCTCTTATGTACCTAAATTTTTGTTCTTTAAGCCATCAAATTAAATAAATTATCAGTAAATTTTTTAAGTCACTTAATTTTTTCGCGCGTTAATTTAGTTTTATTTATTTTTAAGTCATGTTTCTATCTATCATTCTTTGTCAAAAAAAAAAATAGAATCTCAAAGATCCAGAAGAATCTCGAAGGTTTCAATTACTTGTAAGAAACTTAATAAATTTTGAGTAGACCGATCACAGAATAGAGAATGCCAGGATTAAACTATTTTTGTAAATGAATAAAAGAGTTTCACCAATACAGTGGAAGTCTCGAAATAAATAAACACTTTAGTTCAAAAACTTATACAACATTTAAAAATGTTGTGTTTTGACTGTTTCGATCTGAAATCGGTTATGGCACAAAAAAGCAAAATCGTAACACGTACAAACCATTGGTCTCGTAACACGTAACAGTACAGATTCAGGACACGGTGTTGCTGTATCTGATTTGTATAATTACAGTCTTTTTACTAGATTTTTGTTATTTTATTCATAAATTTATTAAGTTTGTAAATTTCACTTGTACAAGTTCCAATAATCGAAGTCAAATTTGTCACAAATATTATATTAATTCTCCTAATTGACCTAAAAATTTTGGTAAAATCAATTTATATACAAACCATATTGTGTTTACGTTTTAGTAATATATTTTAAAACGACTTTTACATTTAAAGTTATGTAAATTTTATGAACTAAAGAAATTTAAATTTTATAATACATAAATAAGACCTTGCATGTATGTATAGAAGGTATATAATATGAAAATTTTCTCATTTAAAAAAAAAATCAATAATGAATTATTTGTATACTCTTGTAACAAGTAAATAAAAATAACATATGTTGCTTTTTTTTATTAACAGTATATATAAATATATTACTATATTCTTTAAAGAATGTAATAATAATTATTAAAGCATGTTACTCTACAAACTATAAATAAAATATGCTTCAAATAATTAACTAAGAAACTCGATTTCTGTCTGAATTTATGTGTATATCCATATTTTAGGATTCCGTATGATGATTTAATGCAAATAAATTTTGAAGCAAAAAGATAATTTAATACAGAAAATTTTATATTTTATTTTAAGAGTGATTATTATGCTTAGCTGTTTAAGATAGCTTTAAGTCTCAAAGTGTACACACAGTATTTGACAAATTTGATTAGAATAATTTATTCAGTGCCGGGATTATCAAGGTATTATTTATGACCACAGATAATTTATCAGTAATAAAATTTTTGATTACTATTTATGCTTACCAATAAAATGTTAACTTTCAAGATTTTATGTCTTTAAATAAAATAATGTATTTATTAAGTGGCTTCAACTTTAAAAAGTAAGACATTTTTTTGTTTGTTTAAAGAACTAAGGGAACCGAAATTTTTTTTTTTTGATTGATACCATTTTAATGTCAAATTTGTTGTTATTGTACGCATCACTTAAAAACTTAAACTTAGGAGGTTCTTTGTGGAGGTTCGTCTCTATATTTTTGAAGAAAAGAAATTTTTTGATGATTGTTTATCACCCAAAAGACAAATTTTACTGGTTGTAGAATACAACACTAAATAGTAAAACAAATATTTTTTGTAAACTGAGTATGCAATAGGAAGAGGTTCTGTGTTTGACAGTATGATAATTTTTTTTAAATTATATGTTCACGCGTAATTTTTTACATAGTAGTTCCATTTCAATTATTCCTAATCCTTTGGAATATGATAAACTAGTACCTTGAAGGTGGCTTAACTACTAAATAATTTTCGAATAAATCATATGTTATTCTAACTAAATGTCCATGGATACTGAACCACTATTTAAATTTATAAAATTAATAGACTAATTGAAAGTGCACTGCAGTCAGTATACGTACATCTAATATCATATAATTAGTTAAAATTTTCTCTGCAAATATTATCTAAATTAGCTTATGAAAACAGTCGTTTGTCAAGTATTACTTTTAATACCATCTGTGAATTTGTAATGAATATAATCATAATTATAACATTAATGCTACTCATTTATATAAAATAATAGTCAAGAACTATAAAATTATTTTGAGAAGATATTTGAGACAGCCTTAAAAATTTGTGTAAATAAATTTTAACAATGTCTAAAAACAAAATCGAATGTCAAACTTATACTAATCGACAGGCACTTATAAAGTGCCACTAAAATGAACCGTCTTTATGAATATATGTGTTACTTTACTTATAAATTTTATTCAGTCTAAATATCAGTAATTGGCATGTAATCGCTTGAAATATGATTTGTGTTATTTTCTAATCCTTAGTTTTTTAAACTATTTTGGCTTAGCTATGATTCGATAATTTTTTGGGTAAAATAACTCTAGGGATGTAACTGAAAATATATCTATAAAACACGAATAAAAAATAAATGAAAATAATTTTATTAAAACAACAAAAAATAATTATCAAATATTATAACATATTCGATCGCATAAAACTAAATTATATTCATATAAATAAATGAATTTAAAGCTTATTTAATTAAGTATCTTCTTCTTTAATAGCATATCTTTGCTCAGAAATTTCAGATATTCTTAAATTTGAATTTGATTTCTCAGAATAATTTTTACGTTGTTGTCCATGAATATCATTTATTAAATTTAACACACCAATTTTAAATTTTTGTTTTTGTCGTGTATTCATTAATTCTAAGTCTGGTAATAAACTACGTAGGAAAGACAATTCTGTATTCTCGTATTTCATGTTGCTTTCAGAGTATTTGTATTTCTTTTGTTTTCTTTTACCTTTACGTAATCGATCTAAATTTTCCGTTTCTTCAATTTCATTGTCATCATCAATACTGTCTTCATCCTCCTCGCTAGATTTTGAAAATTCATTTCTAGATATTACAGAACAAAAAATTTGACGATTTAACAATTTTTATTTATTTATTAACAAAAAATGAAAAAACTACTAACTCTTTTATAAATGGGACTATAAATTTTAAATGTGGTACTAAATAATTATATTTGGCGTTTTTCTTCGTTGTATTTTGCTTTCCATTACGGTTACGTTTCAAGGACTCACATATAATATTCCATTTCTTTTTACATTCTGAAACTAAAAATATTACATTTTCAAATCAAGATATTCGAATTGTTGAATTAAAAAATAAAAATGACAGCACAAAATTTAAAATTCAATAACTTACTACAATTAATTGTTAATTTTTTAATTAAAAATATTATGAATCATTGGAATAGTATGATAATAATAATTTCACATTATCATTTTGATCTCAGACAAAGAAATAAAAAAGGTTTCTATATGAAAATGAAGTGGTTTTATAATTTATTGCCCGGTCATATATTTAGAATATTTTATTAATTATTAAAAATAATATAATATAAACCAAAATATTGCTGTCGGCGAAAATAAGTAATTTCAAAAGTTAAATAAAAAAAATAATTAAAAACAATACTTAAGTTATTTCAATTTAAATTAAGTTATTTCAATTTGTTGCCGATTGGCAACAATTGAAAAAAATTCAATTGTTGCCAATCGGCTTTCAAAACAGTTTCTTGATTGGTTTTTCGCGCTAGTTTCAAATTTATCCACCAAAGATAGCTATTATAAATTGTAATTAAAATAAATGCTGAAACTACAGTTTACTAAATTATTTGATTTTATAGTTATATTATTTATTTATTATTTACAAATAATATAGTTAAAAAAGTATAAAATGATAAAAAATTTATACCAGAAATTCCCATATAGTCGGCGATTTCATTCCATGCTTCATCCACATCATTTTTTTCTGAATAACATTCAATTGTTTTGTCATATAGAACTAAATATTTTTCAACTTTTTGTACAAATTTGATATTAAATTTTGTTTCTGACCGAATTGTTGAATTTTTTGACATTTCATATAAACAAATAATATTCTATGTATATGTATAACCAAGATATAAACTGAAATTGTTGTGGAATGTACTGCTGTACACGAACAATACTAATGTTAATGCGCATGGTTTCCAAGAATATAAAGTTTAGTTGCTGTAGTATGGTGGCAGCACAAATTTATATGTATATTTTAGAATGTGGTTTGAGTCTTGACTAATATACATTAATGATAAGTAATATATTTATGTTTGCAATTTTCTCCTTTTATCATGCAGAAAATTGATTGAAAATTGTAAATTAATATTTCAATCTCAATTGTAAATTTAATTATTTTTCAATTTATGAATACACACTTCGCTGAATTCAAATTTAATTCTAATAAATGTCATATGTATTTATATCAGTATATGCATAGAGTTAGGTAAATCTGTTGAATTTTCAACAAATCTTTACTTTTTAATATTTCATTTTACTTGGGTGATTTCAAAATTTCCATTTTGAGAATAACTCTTCAACAAGCTCTCCTCCGTATTCATGCCAATATTTAGCGTAAATTCCAATACATTTGCACAATCGTTTATGTTAATAACAGCTGTGGATAATCGCTTTATAGAGAATAAGAGATACCAAGCTAAATATGGAAATTGGGATAATAGAGATTTTCTTAAACCAAAACTATTTCTGATTTTAATATTGTAATACTAAATTTGAATGGCGATTTCTGTGGGCTATAAAATACATTTTTATTGTGAGTGCTTAAGAGGATATATGTATTAAAAAACGAATTCAGTTAGCTCTTAACTTGCATTAGAAATTATTTCCACTGGAGGAAATGAAAATTTATGATTTTTTATCTGTATGCGTATCAAGAGAATGCAGATACACAGATTTTTCTCGGAAAGGATTCATCACAAAATTAAAAAGTGTTGTCAATTCGTACTACTAGCATACATAAAATATGTATATGTTTAGGAATAGCTTTTTCCTTCTTTTGTATAAGACCTGATATTAAATTCATGGAATATTTAAACGATCCTTTTATACTTTTAATAACTTTTTATAGTGTCATTAAACGTAGACATTTGTCGTTCAAATATCAGTATTATTTGACACTGCAAGAAATGAAAATTATTATTTGTAGAAACATATTCTGCTGAGGAGGTGTCTTGAGATTTCCCTATTATCATGAGTAAATACTTTAAATTAATTAAAAATGTTAACTAATTTAATTAATAAATTAATTTTTTTTATTTTCAGACTCCGGATTCGATACGTCATGCCTTCAGCCCATTTAACTCTTAGGGAAGAGGACGTGGTGCGTCTGACCCTAGAGTTTTTACATAATCGTGACTTACACATATCTCAATTAAGTGTTGAACGGGAAACTGGAGTAATCAATGGAAATTATTCCGACGATGTTTTATTTTTACGACAATTGATTTTAGATGGACAATGGGACGATGTTTTAGAATTTATTCAACCGCTTGAAGCATTGCAATCGTTTGATATGAGAAAATTCTGTTACACAATTATGACACATAAATATGTCGAATTATTATGTATAAAATCAGAAGCTGGTCTACAAGGCAGCAATGTGGATAATGCGGTTGAAGAAGTTGTGAAAGTTTTAAATGATCTCGAAAAATATGCCCCATCGAAAGAGGAATATTCAACATTATGTCTTCTTTTAACCTTGCCACGTTTAAATGATCATGCATTATATAAAGACTGGAATCCTAGCAATGCTAGGGTCAAATGTTTTAGAGAAGTGTTTCCTCTAGTCGAGCCTTTCTTGCCAGGTGATAGAAAAACATTAGATCAAGCAATGGGTACCACAACGACAGCGAAAAATGACCGTCTTATACAATTAATAATTAAAGGGATTTTATACGAATCCTGTGTGAATTATTGTCAAGCGAAAGCAACGGGCTCAAAAGAATCATTATCACAAGAAATGAGTTTTTCACGCTTATTGGATGGTAGTGTGGGTTTTAGTGATAGTGATTTAAGTTTATTATCTTGGTTACAAAGTATACCACCAGAGACATTTTCAGTTCCTTTTGAACAACGTACTCTTAATGTGGATGTTGAACGGTTAGAGCGGCCATCATTAGAAACATCTTGGACCGAACATATGTTAGTAACACCAATTAAACCCAAAACATTTCCACATTCGGCAATGCCATTTACAAGGCCACGTTCTGCAGCGGATGTTATGTCAAGATCTCTTCATCCAGCTTTCGATGGTTTATCAAGTGGCCTTGGTGGTTCACCGGCGCATGTCACAAATCCACGAATGATGGCATTGTCCACAGGTGATATAAATTCAGCCAATCCAATGTCACGTTCAAGTTTTGCTAGTTTTCATTTATCGGGTAGTGTAAAAAATAGTAAATTAATGAATTCATCAGTAGATCGATTATTCGAGAATGAAAACGAAGTATTTTTAAGTAGTAGTTATGCCGAATTTCAACAATTACCGTCTATCATTGAACAAAGCACACCGAAAACGAATCACCCACCCACATTACCAAGTAACGGAACAAATGCAGAATCAAAAAGTCTTGAAAGAAATCCATGTAAGTCACCTTTACCCAACACTCCCGAACATCAAAAAGGTAGAGAATCGCCAGCTTCTTCTTCTACAAATTTATCATCTCGAAGAGATTCATTATCAGAAAAAACTGCAGCGGCTACAATTAGTGTTGGTGGAATCAAACAAATTCTACCACCAACGGTGCAACAATTGAATTCTGCATCAGATACTCATATGGATAATAGTTACAATGGAGATCTACTTAAAGAATACCAAAGACAAAAACAACGAGTCCAAGAACAAATTTCGGCAAAGGAGAGGGAGAGAGAAGAACTGATTAGACAACAAATTAATCATCATGACAATAGATTATTAGATGAAAAGTAAGTGTGAACATTTTTTTTTATTTCATAGTAGATAGTTATTTTAGAAGATAAATTTTTTAAAATTTTCCAAAAAGTTAATGCAAATGTGTATGCGTTTATAAAAATCATTTAATATTTATAATAGTTTTTGAGGCCGCAAACGTAAGATCTCAAATAGCAGTGGCTATATAAAACATTGGCTATATTTAAGGATTAATTTAGCCTATCCTGGATGAATTTTTTTTTTGAAATTTGATACGCAATAATTTTAACTAAACATTTTATTGGGATTTTGATGATTTATGGTTTCAAATACATAGAATTCAATAAAAATTTTATATTATAAATATGAGTCTCAAAACTTACTTGAGGTCATTTTGAAAAGTTATGTTATATCATCATTTTTATTTTTGGAGATGCCACTCCACTTCTTAAAAATATTCTATAAAATACTACATTATTGAAAATTGAACAGTTTGTTTTTCCATTTAGGGGTATATCTAATTCGTCTCTGTAATTAAAAACTATTTTTCAAAAATTTTCAAAAAAAATTTCGATGTTTCTACTTATCTACAAGGTCTACATTTAGATTTAGAAAAAAATTTGACAAAATAAAAATTAATGAAGAAATTTTACACTGAACTTGAACTTTGATTAAAATCTTATTAAAAATGAATATCATCTATGTATCTATTATGATGATATTTTTATATTTAAACACACACGCTTACAAGTGTGGGTGTGATTTTAATTGTCAGTTAATATGTACTAATTGCATTTACATGTAATAAATGCTCTCATTATTTTTTTAATCATCACTTAACAATTTATTATTTATTTAGAACGTTAGTTTTGTTATGATTTTCTATATTTTATTCCGAAATGGAACTTTTCCAATCACGAGTGATATTTGTTACTAGAAGAAAATGGGGAAGATGCATACATTTTTTTATCACTTCAATTGAACATGCTTTTGATTTTTTCTTATAAATCTTAAAAACTAGTCAAAATATGAACTTTCGGTTAATATACGGTATAATTTGATAATTTTCGACCAGATTGGATAAAAAAAATCTACCCAATTAAAAGTTAAGGAATTAGTAAAGAATATTTATTAAAAATAGATGAGAATATATAGTTATATTTAAAAAAATACCCACATTTAAAGACTTTATAGACAATATATATAACATAATACTTAGTATTTTGCCTATACTTTCTATCTACTTAGTAAAAATAGAACCGACTTTAAAAAAACTGAACATTACACTCAAAAATAAAAAATAAGAAATTAATGTGAGTACTTATCCTTTTTATGCTTCCTGACAATTTAATGAGATTTAGTGTATCTTGAATCAAAATTAGACCTTCAATGGTAAATTTTGTCGAAATGCTTAGTTTTTGTGATTGTTTTAAATTGGCATGTTTTTTGAGATTGTAAAACCTTAAAAATTCTTCGAAAAATAAAAAAAAATTGTTTCGCTGTTTTTCAGTTTTATTGGATAATTAGGGTCTAAAAAACTCAAAAATAACATTATTTTACGATCGGTCAACTAGTTTTTAAGATATTCCAAATACATCCGCTAAATCGGCCTCCGGGTCGGACTTTTGGTGATATATTAAAAACTGCACATTCAATCGTGGAATGGATGTTATTTTTGAAATCTACGGATCAAACTACACTTATGAGAATTGTTAATTTCGGATTCGGATAAAAAATTTTTTTTTCAAATTTTCGAATTTGAATTTGAAAAAAATTTCGTGTCTTTTAAAATATCGAGAAAATCGAAAATTTTTTTTTGCTTCCGATTTGGATGAAATATTTGTTCTAGGGAATTTTTGACCCGCTGAATTCAAAAATAACATGTATTTGACGATTGGATGCGTAGTTTTTGAGATATCGCTAGAAATCTGATCCAGAGGCCGATTTATCGGATGTATGTCAGGCAATATCTCGAAAACTAGTCGACCGATCGAAAAAAAAATATTATTTTTGAATTTTTATCCTATAAAACCTTTAAACAGTGTACAAAAAATTTTGAATTTTTTCTCGGTTTTTGTAGTGTTCTTATACAATCGAAAAATATCAAAAAACTTGGAATCAGTGTTTGGATAACATTCATCACTTAAAATAAAATTATGACTAAAAATACATAGCACTTCATTAATTTGAACATTAATTTTTAGTGAATCTATTGCTCGCAATTCACTTTTCAGTTTTTGGAAAATAGTCACAACGTACATGATTTTTTTACCATTAATGCTCACCCTTCGGTATACGCTACCCAATCAGACTGACTAACAGCAGACTAATTTCTCTAAACCATAAATGTGTCAGTCATAGCCGGTGAATATTTGTGAAAACATTTGTACTACATTATGTAAATAACACTGTAAGTGAACAAATTGTGTTACCTTATAATGTTTGCCTTGGTGTGGACCCTGCATAAGCTAAAACATAAATACAGAGCTTTTATTAATTAGTTCATATCAGTTCTCCTTTTTCAATATAAAATTTTCCATTAATAGTGACATAAAGACACAATTTGTGTTGAACATATCAACAAAGTTGAAGAAAAATAAAATAATTTCCATGTATATAATTAAAAAAAAATTTTATAAATTAGCATGTAAACGCTTACAACCTTGACCAACAACAAGCTTAGTAAATATATTGAAAATTTTCATTTAATAATATAAAATTGTGTAAAATGACGCAGTTTGAAAAGAATAAAAAAAAATTATCTTTGCATTTAAAAATTAATTATCAACACCACAAAAACACTGCAAGGCAAAACTTATTTTCATTTAATGAGATGAGAAACTTTAACAATACTATGTTAGTCATCGTTGGATTGGATTGGATGTCCACTATTAATGTCCAGTGTTAGTTGTATGATACTAGCTTTGGCTATCAAATCACGTTTTATATATTAATTATCGTGTACAATCAGCGTGATTCCTCATCATGACAAATACTTGTATTATTATCACAAAACAATTGTAAATTTGTAAAATATTAATAACGTATATTATTAATATTAGTTCAATGTTTGCTAGTGTTGTGTCAACATTAATTATGTGATTGGAATTTTTAATTAAGCTGATATTTGATTCATAATTTAACGGTTTTGATGTATTCTGTTTTGTTTTTGTATATTAACGGCTAGTGTAGTGAAAAAAAGACGTAAATCTTTTAGGATTGTGTTATTTCAGATGAATTTTTTCAAATTAAGGTAGAAATAAAATTTTACAATGAAGGTTGTGGATCATCAGTAGGTTCGGATTTGTTAACGGTTTGGGTAGTAAGTCGGAAATATTTCTTATGTATAATTTGAGCATTTATTTGGCATGTCTTATAGTGTAAATTTTTATATTCGTCATACGAGAGTATATTAATTTAAGTTTGTAACCCTAAAAACTATTGAATCCACTAGCAAAATTTTGATATAAGAATTCATAGAATAAGCTAATTTGTCCATTTCTGCATGCCTGTTCGTCTGAATGTCTGTATGTCTGTCATCAAGGTAATTAAAAAACAAAAACAGACAGCGAACTTATTTTATGGTTTAAAAGTTATATCAAAAATTCTTTGAACACAATGAACCGAATTTTCTCACGAACTTAGTTTTTATATCTAAAATACGTCGGCTAAATTTCAGCTCGGCATCTCTTTTCGTTTTAAGCCATCTTAATAACGGACAGGCGGACATGCGGAAATGGAATAATTAGATGATTCTATGAACACCTATGTCAAAATTTTGGTAGTGGCATCAATATTTTCCAACCCAAAATTAATGTGCATTCAGATAAGAAATAAATTATTTTTGGTTTCAAAATAATTGGAGCAAACACTTTATGCATACGATTCTTTGTAGTTTTCATCTCAATGCAATCAAAAATTGCATATTTACAATCATGCTTTAGTTTTTTAGATGCAAAATTAATGGCTCTGATTTAAATATCAAATACATTATGCTACTTTTGAAAATTAAAAATCAACTTTGGTGTCTTCATTCAAATCTTACACAGAATTCTCTTTACCTTTGAATGTATCGTCTACCTTATTTGCCAATAATAACGGCGATATTTAACTCGTTTAAATTTTTAATAAGTCATAATTTTAAAAAATATTAACAATTGGTATGTCATCTACGGTTAATAATACGTAAAAGAAGCTGAATATTTTAGGGTACAATCTAATTGACATTCGAATAAGTTGTACAAATTTACAATCTTGAGTTGTGACTTTTTTTTTAATATTGATGGGTTGGTTCGCGAAAGAGCGTGATACCTTAATATTACCAAATACTACGCATGCTTGTTGTATTCTTCTTTTGACCACATTGTGTATCAAAACTTTTTTGGTTATTTATTTCAAAACTTCTGATCCCAGAAATTGCAAATTTAGAAAAACTTATGCTGAACGATTTTTAACACTGCACAATGTTAATTATATTATTTAATGATGTAACTTTTCTCAGTTATATATTATTTGATTAAATCCATATTGATAAGGTTTTAACCATAAGATTAAACGGAGATTAGATTATTAGTTAAAAAAAATCATATATTAGTTAGCGAATAATTTAAATTTTCTTAACATTTTCCGTCTAAAAATTTTATGTTTTTATATAATCCTTAAAAAGTTAACCTATTCGGAGATGTAAATTATTTTATATTTGATAATTAAAATTAACTTTTTAGTCCATTATATCAAACTGTTTTGTTTAAATTTTATTTTCGAAATACTCTCGTAAGAAACGGAAATTTATAAGCATATTGAGGCATTGCCAATTTGTATAGTATCAATTGATCAAAATGTTTAGTCACAGAATAAGTCATGCAAAGATTTATTATTGTTTAACAAGAAATTAAAAAATAATAAAAAATTAATTTTTATTACAAGTTTTTTTTTAATTAAAATTATTATAGAAACAAGGCTCTTGAAATAATTATTATCGTTTTAATTAAATATTACGTCAAATCGTTAATAAATTATTTTTATTAAATTCGATTATCTATTTTTTTTTTTTGTTTCTTAAGTTTTATTGTATTCATCTTGATGATGCAGTTATTAAAAGTTTTAATTAATGAATCATATAAAAAAAATGAATTTAATTTAATTGGATTATCGTAATACAGTGTGTTAAAATAAATAATGTTTAGTGATTGATAATTAAAAAAATAATTAATTTTTATAATAAATTTGTCAATTGTGTGTCAAAGAAATATAATTATGTTTTATAACAATTATTTGCACCCACCACATTCAAAAAATTGTCCACAACGTCATCAACAAAGAGTTCTACTATTTGGAGAAGCAAAATGGTAATTAAAATTAGATAAATTTATAGATGGTTGAGAGGTTTGGAAAATTTTAGGAAATTTCTAACACCGTTTATTGCTTAAATACCCGGGGCTTGATTGATTAGCAATGTTTGAATAATTAGCTTCCACAAAATACCCGAAATATGCAGTCTAAATGCATAGGGAAGGTTGCAAACATCATGAGTTTGAATTCTGATAGTGGGTTCCTGAATGGCAGCTTTGATTTAAAAAAAAATCTATTAAAGAGTTCATTCAAGTTAGGCTTGCCTAGTTAAAATGTATGATAAAGGAATTTTTTCAACATTATTTACTACACTTATTTATTGACCTCAAATTATATTAATGATCAAATCACGATTGCACTGACAAAAACTCGAAAAAAAATTTAATCCACTTCAAAAAAATGTACTAAACAGTAAAAAAAATTTTAAATTTAATACCTTTTTTTCGTTTTGAAGTCGGTACGGACCTCTTTTTTTTATTGGTACGTAAAAAACGTGATCAACATAACTAATGTCGTCTTATATTTTTAAATTTCAGTACAAGACCTAAGACTGCTGTAAATGGAGTTCCTCCACATCAAAATGCCACAACGAATCTCATTTCATCCACACCAAATCGATTTAATGGTGAAGCTGCACAACATCAAAATTTACCACCTATACAACAACAACAACACCATCAAATTCAACAAAATGGTATGCATTCGAAACAACAACAAGTTTTGAATCATAAACAACCGCCTGCTGAACCTCATTATGAAACTGTTAAGGTAAGTTTCATGAATTTGTTTTATTATTACGGTCGCTTATAATTTCAGTATCCTAAATATTCTTTTATACCAAATAATTTGTGTACCTAAAATGCATTACTCGAAGAGCGCTATTAGAAAAATCTAATAATATGGTATTTTTGAATACTTTACAAAAATAAGACTCAGTTTTCCTACGTTCCTTTATCATTTCGAGTGGGTATGGTTGCAATAAAAATTAAATTTTTATATTTGTTCGAATTATTTGAATACAATAAATTGTACTTTCGTAGGTTTCATAGAAAAAAGTTTTTAAAATTTTCTCCAAAAAGGAGGTGCGAATGATACTAAAAAATTACAATTTTTCTTTTATGTCAAATTATTTTATTTCACATCGATTGCAAATAACCGCATCTTACTAGTATGTGCAGAAAAGAAATTGGTTTTTTGGAAATTTCCAAAAGGTAGTCTAAATATTTACAAAAACAATATAGAAAATTGCCTGAATGTGGTTAACATATATATACACCAAATTTTATTAAAATCGAACAACGGTTTCGAAAGTTACAGTCGAACAAGTATAGCAATAACATTAATAATGATAAAAGGTCCCCCGTTTTTGGAACATACACGTCTATACAGAGCGTCCACATAAATCTGGAGTTATGGCAGTTAAATTACAGAAAATATCCAGCAGTATATTCGGCAATTTGGTGTTCTTATTCATGTACTCTCATATCTAATCAATTTAACCACCTTGCTAATTAATAATTGACAAACGATCGATGCCGACCTGTATCTTTCATGTTTATTTCAAATTAAACAATTTTTGTGGTGTATTTTTTATTTTATTTAGCTTAATATGAAAGTTGACTTAGGTAAACAAAATTAAATCTGATAAATAAAAAAAAAAAATAATAAAAATCCTGTGTATTAGAATGTTAAATAAACGTGAAGATTCTGTTCAATGCGTTTTTCTTTTCTGGATTTTGCTAATCATATACTTATGGAATAAAAACTTACTAATTTTACGGTGAATTTTAAAAATTTGTTCAGTCAAAAATAAATGTTTTAGAGATAGATCATCAAAATGAAATCTGATAAACAATTCAACACAACATAACAATCGAGTATTTAATATTTCAAAATAGGTAAAAAAAATGAAAATAGTTAAATGTGTTGCATTTTTTGATTTACCGAGTATACATACAGATAAACGATATGCAAAATCGTCTACTGAAACCACAAACCTCAGGACATTCCAATTATTAGATGGTGATCTAAATTTAATTATTTACTCTTCTAAGTTTTAAAAATTGTCTTTGAAAATTTCTATTTACTTTATTTTTCAGTGAACTGATTATTTTCCATGAAAGAGAGTATGAGAAATTTTGGTTTATTTACTTAAAATACCCTTTAACCACATTCTTTGTTTATAAATTTTTTAAAAAAAGATGAGTAATAATTACATTTGTGTTATGTCATAACATAAATAGTCAGTAATTTTTGGGATTGGTAAATTATAATTATGATTAGACAGACATGCTGTAATTAAGAAAAACAGCTGGGCACAAACATTTTAATAAAATGTTGTATGTAAGCAAAGTATAGAATGACTTAGCTCATTTATATTACGCATTATAACTACGAGCCTGTTATGCTCTATTATTTCTTTATATTGTATGAGCAAAATCGTTTTTGTTTCTTAAACAGTAATTTTTTTAATATATTTAGGATCAATAATTTAAAAAATTTATTAAATATTGTCCAGTAATGAAAAATTGCATTGTTTCATTCGAATTCGGAAAAGTTATGTTTCAACGAGAAAGATAAACTATTCGTAGAAAGAATTTTACAGCAACTGTAAGTATAATTACGCTCATTCGTGATTCCTTTATACCCAATTGCAACATAGCCAAAAGTAAATACGTATTTATGATTTGGATGAATCGAATGCCAATACATTAATTACTATAGTAACAGGCTGTATAATTTAATAATAAAATCATTATGGCCGATTTTAAATCATTATAACGAAAGTGGAGGCACATAAGAAATGTGTCGTGTTTTCTCTCAAATCAAAGAGATCAACCTATACATTTCAAATATATATATATATTGCATGCCATCCTACCCCAAGACTTGTTTGTAATAAGAACACATAAAGGGTTGTATGTCACCACTGTGCTCCTTTGAACGTTATTTTATCTAATATCGGACGATTTTATTTTGTTGTTTCGTACTCAAGTAGAGCACATCTCCGCATAGGGTTTGATCTCTTCTAAATATTATCTTTGCATGATTTCTTAAGTGCATACGAACTAAAAAAGAGACATCTGCAAAAAACAATCTTTCATACACCATTGATTTGACAGATTTTTTTAAATAATTTTTATTATAAAATCTAAGTTACACTTTGTTAAAAAGAATTTCCCTGTACATACACTTACGTGCAGAAGCCATGACAAGCGCATTAAGTTACTCCAACCGATAATGTCGATTTTGATTTGCTGAACTTGTTAAACCTTCGTATCTCTTCGCAATTTGAAGTATTTTAAATAAATTAAATTTGCTAAACAATTGACTATATGAAAATGTGTACACAAATTAAATATAATTCTTATTTCAAATATTTTACTTTGCCCAGTTCCCCGTTTGATTAATTCTAAATTGAATACATTTTGTTGTCTGATAATTATGCATAGAAAATTTTTTTCCTAACAATTTTATTATATTCTCTAGTTCAAGGTGATTTTTATTATTTTTTTTTAAATCTAATTTTTGTGAAATAATAAATTATCGTTTATTGTATCATAAATCATGAATACGTTACGTTTTATTAAATAATATAAAAGAATAGATTCTCAAACATTTATGTTCTTTTCTACATTTGAATCTTGAACTTCAACTATGACATTTTGTGTCATTTTTATTCAAGTTTTGTGTGTGTCTGATTGACATTCCAAAGTTTATATTTCCATTAAAATTTCATGATTTTATTTACTTTTAATAAAATTATGACTAGTTTTACTTCAAAATTTCAAGTTTTATAAATATTATAAATAATAGGATAATATTTTGGCGAAAAATGAAAAGAATAGAAAAAAAAAGTGTTGTAGTTACTTTGCAGTTACCTTATTAGTTACCTAGTTAATTTTTTCTCGGAATACATTTTTTTTGGTCAGTTTTAGTGTTATTGTTTTCAATTCACCCATTATTTTAAGGTTTATTGATTAAAAATCTTGTAATAAAAAAAATATTTCGTATTTATCTTGAACCTTGACCGCAAAGCAAACATAAATATAACTGCTTCGAGATTAAGAACCGGAAACTCAACATGAAGGCATAATACCCTTTTTTGGTTTTTGATACACACCTTATACTCCTAAAGTATATTAATAATTCCTAATTAATCCTAGAGTATATTAATTTTAGTCTGAAGTTTGTAACAGAACATAGAATCATCTAATTAGTCCATTTCCACGTGTTCGTTCATCTGTCCGTCACCAAGATAACTAAAAAACGAAAAGAGATAGCGAGTGGAAATTTTGATGACGTACTTTAGACATAAAAAGTAAGATCAAGTTTGTGAATGAGCATAATTGCTTCATTGGATTAAGTGAATCCATGACGATCCATGATCTACTTGTGAATCATTAAATATAGAAGAAAATCCAAAGACAAAAAATGTATGTTTTTGCAAAACAAACGACTTATTTTAAAAACATTTTTTCGTAAATTTTGATTCGCTAAAATTCCAGCTCAAATTTAGCTAATAATCACATATAAATTGCAATACATGTAATTATTATATATGTGTTTATAACTGTGTGGATTGCATATTTAGAGTATTTTATGAATGGCTATCATTTAAAACAGATCAAACATTGATACTCAATATGTTGAGTATCTAAAAAATTAACTCTGTTAGTTATCTTTATTTGTAATAATAATATTCCTCTACAAGGTGTAGGGATCAGGGAAAACCTGAAATAGTCCTCCATATTCTGCTTTATAAAGAATCTTAGATTTATTTAATTATATTGCGAAGAAATGTATAATATTGTTTTAACAACTTACTTTGAATTATCACACGCCAAGGTTATCAAATCGTTTTAGTTTGATCTAAACTACTTTTTATGTGATTTATTTTTATGGTAATCGATATTATAAATCTATTAAACTGGTTATTATGTTTCTATTTAATTACAATCATAATTTATTTTCAATAAACAAACAATAACAAAATATTGATATTGATATTGAATCATTTTAAAATTTATGTAGATTTTTTTACTTCTTTTTTTACCAAATAATTTTAAATTATTGTTTGAAATAAGTTATAGAGTAATTATTTGTTCTATAAAGTTAATTATTGCCCCAGTGATGCCCAGTCTGAAAGTTTTTGGCGTGTTTTACACCTAAAAATGAGACAGTGCAAGGGTACGTTATTATGCATTGCAATAGACCTTTTCATTTTAAAATTTGTTTCGTACTGTTGACAATAAGTTTGACAAAGATAGAAAATATTTGCTTCTCATTTTATTACATTAGTTTTTTGACATTCTGTTCGAAACAAAAACGAATCGAAAATTAAAATGAAAAGCCCTATTAAATAAACTAAGTTTGACTCCGCATTGACTTTATTTTGCCTTATTGGGATTAATTTTAAAGCTAAACTAGCGAATTTCGTGTTTTCAATTTAAGTGTTGTCGGTTATTTTAAATTAAGTTTAAAGTTTGCTAAAAGTATTGAAGGCGGTGATATAAGAAAAGTTCAAATACCCAAAATGTTTTTAAAAATAAATAACATTTATTTTTTGATTCGCTGCTATATTTTCAATTCCAAATCACTTTATTAATACATTTTATACTATAAATAAATGCAAAAATCTTATTTTTATGAATGTAGTATTTTAAAAATATTTACTACAATGTTGTAAAAGAGATATTTAATCATATACAGGATATTTAAAATATTTAATTTGGCTGGTGTTCACTTGTTTGCTATTAAATATGAATATTAGTTATTTAGATTGATTTACTTTTTATTTTATTTAATTGCAATAATTGTAATTATCATCATAAGAATTAAATTAAATATTAATGATATCTAGAATGTATTCTGATTATTATTGATCATTAATTAAATCTTAATGGACACTTAATTAAATATTCAAGATAGTGTTGTAACAAACA
This sequence comes from Chrysopa pallens, assembly GCA_020423425.1. NCBI lineage: Eukaryota > Metazoa > Arthropoda > Insecta > Neuroptera > Chrysopidae > Chrysopa > Chrysopa pallens. The sequence continues at coordinate 87,146,904 of CM035593.1, forward strand.
ATTTTGTTTCATATATTAAACAATGTGGTGTATTATGAGTGAATACAAACGCACATAAGTTTAAAATCCAATTTTTGTGTATTCACAAACATTTAGTACTTACCCTGACCACCAGATCGGTATGACTGTTGAATTCAGTAGTTAATGTGATTACCAGTAGTGACCAAGATATGACTTTAGCTGTTGAATTTTGGCCAATTATAAAATACACCATAAAAATCGTGTATTTTTTAAGTTTAAATAAATAAGAAACATTCACGTAGGTATGTTTTTGTGGGAGTGTCCTACCCGGCAGCTTCTAGCATCATACTGAATTTGAGGCTTTTTATCATATATTTAATTTAAACTAATTCAATTTCTGAATCAATGAGTGTTAGTATAACACTATTTTAAAACCATTTGGTTTGTATTTCAATATGCTAATTAATTAAATACATTTTTATGTGCAAATAAATGAGAATATAAATTTAATTAACTATAATTTTATATGAATAATTTTTCAATACCAATTCAGGTTATTGAAATATATAATTATGTTAATAATTATCAATATTGGTTTACAAAATTTTAATTTATATGCAATAAGTTTAAAATGCCTTTAAAGTAAATTTATTACCGCCATTATCAAATAGGTATCCATTTTGTAAAATATTTTTGTTATAAATTATCGAAATTCGATTTTCGAATTTTTATTAGATGCGCCTTTTCTATTTCTGTTTACAAATATATATTTTGGATAAAGTATTATTTTAAGATTTTATGAAATTTTTGCAACTAATTTTTTCACAAAAACTATAACCGACTTCACAAAAATGCACGAAAATTATGAATAATTCTTAGTTAAAAACTGCGTTGTGTTCAATTTTATTAAAAAGTCTGAACCGACGAATCAAGTTATAAGCTTTCCGACTTTGAAAGGTAATTCGTCTCAAGGAAATTATTGAAGTTATAAATTTGTTTTGGTTCTATTTTTTTAAATTGTTTATATAGTTAGCCTATTTCACAAAGAATTTTATTAGAGTAACTAATCGCGCGACAATTCACTATTTTATAATATTATTATTATGTCTTATAAACACAACATAAGTAAACAATGAAATTTTCTAGACAGCTTCATTGTATTTTTTCATAAAATTTATTAGTTATTAATCAATAACAAATTCTCCTTAAATTGTAAAACGCCAACAATTAATAAAGTAATCGCCTCGAGCACAACCTTTAGTTATAAGTATAAATTATCTTCAATATCTAAAATCTAAAAAAAAAAGCATTTTCACAATAAGTTGTTTATGAAAAAAAATTATCTGCCTCCACAAATCGTTTATCAAGGATGTGTTATATCATTCTGGACACTTCTAACAATAATATATTTATGATTCCGCAACTTTTTAAATTCAATTATCAAAAAAAGTTGTCAATAAACGTTTTAATTAAAAATAGTATCATTATGGTAATTGGTGCCATTTAACTACATATAACGTCTTCTAAAACAATAATACTTTATACATATATATATTATAGATAAAAATATATCCTGCAAACATTAGCCATCACTCCAAAAATCTATACATTTATTAAAAATTTTAATGGGATAAAAAAATGGAAATAGTTATTTTGCTTTCTCTAAGTGAAAAGATTCTCAAAACTGGATGGTACATCTTCTAAAACATAATACGGCTACATTAACAGCAATAACAATATAATTATCATCTTTTTTTAGAAGACATCTTTGTCTTCAGACGATGAAGTGTTCTAAAAGAGGATACAGAGTACCAAAGGATCTAGGAACAAAGGACTTGATTGCGGTTCCCTCGTAATATACTCTTAAAAAACAATAATGCCCATATAAATTCTACATTAAAAAATTTGTGAATCGTTTTCTCGCTGGATACCTATTATTGGTAAAAATTATCGTATAATTTTAAATTTGAGCTATTTAAATTAAAAAATAGAAAATTGCTTATTCATAAAATACACTTTATTTAAACTGAAAATTCCCGTTTAATAATTGATATGTGTGTCAATAGATTTTTCTCCAATATATCATGAAATCAGATATTCTGCTTTTAAAAAAACACATTTTTACAATGATATACGTAACCTTTAATGCTTGAAAAGATTCATGTTTGACTGATTTTCTTTATGCAGTATGCGCACTTATCAAGTAGTATTTACATAATAATTTTGCATTGTTATTATTATTTTAATTACATCATATTTATAAAAATACAGAAGAAAATCTAATCAAATCATGTGACTATTTTACGCGTCAATTATTAATTTTCTTGACTTTACCTTTCTTGTTTAAAACACCAAAAGGTAACCTGACTGAAACTGAAATGCTATATTTTACATCAAAATGTGAAACTAGTCTCAATACCATATATAACTAAACTTGATAATTTTATAAAAGATTATCTTTTTTCCCTCTATTTCTTTCTTGAAGTCTATGTCCCAATATTAGTGGGTTTAACAAAAAAATAGATCACACAAATCGGTAAAAAATTTTGGCCAAGATATCGAAAAAATTAATTTTTTTACTTAATGACGTCATCAAAACCAAAAAAATTAGTTTTTCCCTATAACGCTCAATTATTATCAACTTTTCGTAAATTTAATTTTTAGAACTTTCAATTTTAATTTTTACCCGACTACGGCAAAGTCAAACGGATCGGATGGGTTATGATTTAAGCAATCTATGTTGGTATAAATTGTAAATAAATGAATCGATTGTGATGAATGTAATGTCAATCGATATTCTGGTACGGGTTACATAGGCTTTATATGAATAAATTCAATCTGACGTTTATTACATCGAAAAAAAACTGACTTTCAAAAAATTTTTCTAATGAAATGTGTCTTGCTCGGTATGAAATAATAGGGTCCAATCAGTACATTTTTAATATATATAATATTTTAAATTAATAAAGTTTGAAAATTTTACAGAACCTAAATCCCAACTACAATAATGTTATAAAAACGAAATAAAAAAATATTATTGTATGAAATTCGATAAAGTCGATTCTCCAGATAATATCCGTGGTCGCTTGCCATATTGCGTTAAGACATATCGAATTCCCTAAAATATTATTTTTTCTTGTTTCGTACTTTTAATAGAAAAGTTGGGTTTTTCAAAATAAAATTTGGTTTTTGGTATATGTTGTCAAAACTTATGGTTATAATTACAAATGAATTTCGAAATATGATTTTTAGGACATTTCAAAATTTGAATTCAATTAGCTAATGAGTCTCATTGTTAGTTTTTTTTAAAACTATATTTTTTATGGCTGCAAAATTTATTAAAAACTCAACAATAGAGCTTTTATACAAAATTTGGTTTTGAAAATTTGAAATCGCAAATATAATGAATTGCGGATTACTTATTGATTTAGTGACATAAAATTATGGTGAAAAATTAGAAATTTAAAAAGAAATTATGATGGTCCGGCTAATAAATTTAGAATAGGTGGACAGTAAAAAATATTCGTAGGTTGTATAATTGCTTTTAATTGAGGGCGTTTGCTAATTTTTAAATATATAAATAATAATAATATGTGTAGATAGTAGTAAACAGCTTTCTGCTCTGACTTACAGGATTCGGAATATTAAAATTCAAAATTTTTCTTTGTTGAATATGCTTTAATTTGTTGTAGTATGTTCGGAGATAAATTTGCTTATTTTAGTAGACTTATTTTAGGTTTTTTTAAAAGCCTAGAAAGGGACAAAAAACTAGAAAAAAATAGTCAACTTGCCACATAGAGAAAATTTAATGTGATTGAAATTTAGAAAATACATTTCAGCGTCGTTCCGGAGATGCATTTATAGAAAGATATTTTTTCATTTGGCCCTAATCTTTATCTGTATATATTGACTATGTGATTTTGTAAGTTTATTTTTATTGTTGTTGTGACGTATTTGAATTTTGGTACGGGTTTCTAAAATTCAAAGGACAATGACTTGTGTACACACTAAAATAAACAAATGTTTATATATTTAAAATTAACCGTGCAACGTTTTTAAGAATAGATAAATTTTAATTACTATAATCATATATTTAATATGCCAATTTACCTGTGGGGGGAGAACGCGATACTATAAACGTGAAAATTTTTATTTTAGAAAAGTAATAAATATAAAAATAATAATAAATATATAATTATGATTGTTTAAATGATAAAATTTGTTTATTTATTTTTTACAACTGTTGTTCATTTTAGAAAGAAAGTGAAATTTATGGCAAAAATTCTCATTTAATAAATATGTGATTTGTTTTCAATTTATTTTACTTAACAAACGTTGCTTCCGCTTAATTAGTAATGAAATTGTGTAATTATTATAATTAAATGATAAATTTCATTTTTAAGAACACGAATTCGATCTATGAATAGATAGATATTCAATTAAAGTATTTTTAAATCGTGTATCTAAATTTGAATTAACAAACATGAACTTCTAATTTTAGAGTTGATGAAATACTTTCCATGGTTTTGTCAATTTTAAAGTAAATGAAATTAGATTATTAATTTATCCGAATTAATCTAATTCTTATTCGCATACTCAGCTACAATTTATCTAATTATAAAGATAATAATTAAACAAAATAGCGTTCGAGTACTCGCAGATGTTGTATAACGTCTCTTTATCGTTAAAAAAATGTTTCTAAAGGAATTACTTGAAATGGGTTTTCGTAACGAAGAATAATTCTTTTATAGAAATTTTTTTTTAATTTATTTTTTTTTATTTGAGTAACGGTGGCTTTGCCGTGAGGGACTGAAAATGCTTAAACGTTTTCTTAATTGTATTCAAAAGAGGTAACAGTTAGAAAAAAAGGCTTTCAAATAAAAATTGTCTACCATAAAACTATACAAAAAAAGGTCCAATTTTTCGAATATTAATAAAAAAATAGAAGACATAAAATAGTGAAATTTATTATTCTTAGATAAACTTATTTAATTTCTAAATATTATAATGGCATACTACTAAGGTTTTTCATTTCATGTAATATTCATTGAAGCGAAAAACGTATATTTATCACTAAAATAGAAACAATAAACCAATATTCACATAAAAATAGGTGAAAGTTGCAATATTGGTGTGATAAAAGTCAAACACTTTCCTTATATTTTATTATAAATTACTATAATCTTGTGTCTAGATTTAAATGTCAATTATGAATACTTAAAATTATTTATAGCATATTATACATTAATTTGTTCATCAATCATAAACATGTTATTGTGCTCAAATTATGAGAGTAACCTTTAGGTTATACATTTATGTAATACGTATATATACATAAAATAGACTTTCTTTTGACATTCACAAATTAAAACCTCAATTTTAGCAAAATTTAAATAAGACAACAACTAACAAAGTTAATTGTTTAGATAGATAAGATTCATTCAGTACATTTTTTTTGTATTAGGCTATACTAAATTATGCATAAATTTTGTACGGATTCACAGATTGCATATAAGTAAAAAGTACTGGATCAGTAATGAAGTTCAAAAAAAGTCGTTTTCGAATTTCTAAGAATTTCTAGTAAGTTATATGTGTCGTTTTTATCATTAAAAAAAAAAAATTGTTTTTCAAAAATTTTTAATTTATTTAGTTAATTAATAGAATATCAATTAAGATATTTAAAAGCTGTTTATTTTGTATTTATAAGAATTTTATAAGAAATTTATTTAAAAAATTTTGTGTGGGCAATAAAATGTCAAATATTAAAATATCATGTATTACAATTACGGTCGACAATAATTATTTTTTATACGCGAAAAACCAACGCATTTATTTTAATTATGGTATAAATATTATTTTTATAGTTTTTTAATCAATAATTTTTGTTATTAAATCATTGTGATATTTTTATTAATGTTTTCATAGTTTTTTTTTGCTTGTATACAATTATCACACTTTTGGAAATTAATAATTTTTGGTATTTTCAAATAAATTAAATGATTTTCAAATAAGGAAATTTTATGATTTATTTTTAAATAATAAATTGTTGAATAAAAAAAAAAAAACGTCCTTTTAAATTATAAAATTATAAATTTAACCATGAATCGTATTATATCATATTTTATATTCGTATTGAATATAAGTCAGAAGTTTTAGCCTAAAGTTTGTTAGGCTCGCAAATACGCTTTCTCAAAAATTTCAATTTAAAATGAATTAAATATATTTTTCGTAGGCAATAATATGGATCCTGGACCACAGTATGATCTTCTCAAATAATTAAGACTTCTTGAACAACGATTGATCGCTCTGGTTTACCCGGTTATTATGGTATATAATAAACTTAAAGGTGATCAATTTGGATATAGAGCCCATGTTACTAATTTTCATCAAGATATTACAGATCTTACAACCTCATTCTAGTGATATCTCAAAATATATTTTTGAATCTGTGTTGAAGATGATAAATATTTTATTGTTGATCGTGATAATAAAATCGTTAAAAGGCAGCAGCTTCTTATATATCTTTGGTATCATGATATTATAATAGATGAATATAATTTGCGATGTTTAATCAGAGTGTTTTGCAATAAAAACATTTTGAGCCCACACTTCTGCTAGGATTATTTTCATATATTCTACCTCGTTTCAATAATATTAAAGCACATTCTAGAATATCTGAAAGCATTCTGTATAATAACAGACTTTTCTAATTTATTTTAGTGTCATTTACACGATGTGTTAGCCACTACATATTTGTACGTCTAGCTAGTTATTAAAATATAAATTTCGCAAATTCTTTTTACATTAAAACAATTATCCATAAAATCATGTATACGACAAATCTGCATTATAAATCATTTTATTAATAGTAGACAGCATCTGAATGCCGCATGCATCTATTTATTACGTTTGTCTTTATAAGATGCATTTACTATATAATTTAATTATTCTAAAAAGGTAATGTTTGGTGTTAGTTGTTTAAGGTATGCGAGCGAATATCTATCTAGAGGCTTGGTTAGTGGGTAGATTGACGGACATAACAATGAATAAACTATATACAAATTAAATATATAAATGTACGTCATAACGAGTTTAATATGTGTTGGAAGTGTTAACAATTTGTCTCTAGTGATTTTAACTTAATATTTTAATAAAAACTTTATTTTATTATCATACTTATTATTCAATGATTTTTCAGAAGAAAATTTAAATATTTATGTGACTGTTGCTGCTTGCCACCTACCGCTCGATCTAAATGTAATTTAATATGAAATCCGATTATGGTTAATTATTTTGTTGGCTTGAGAAAGCAAACATGAAAATAAGGGAAGAACAATAATAAATTTTGAGTCTAGAATTTCGATTAAATTAATCAAATTAAGAAAAATAAAAACTATATTTCAGTTTACTATCCAAATTTTTTTCTAACTTATAAGTTTACTGTTTAATTTAGTAAAATATTTTTAGTCATGAAATTGAAAAAATGAAAACTAGAAAAACTAGCGTTTTATATGTGGTTCTTAATCTAGCCATGGGTGTATGAATTTATCAAATGAAGCTATGATTAAGCTACAGTTTAACGTTACACAAAATTTTTTATCCTGGCCATATAGAAAGTTTTTATATTTTCTCGAAAAAAACAATATATTTTTATATAGCCTTGGGTTTATTAATAATGTTGAATAGAGCTTTACTTATGGTTTTGAACTTAAAGCTATGACCATTTAGTTAACAAATCCGTAACTAGGTAAAACTTTATTGTAGAAGGGTGGTATAAGCAGTTACAGTTTTTATATGGCAAAGGGCAAAAAAATAGAGTGTAATATTAAACTGTAGCTAAAAGATGCCTCTGTTTGATGTTCTTCACAAACCCATGGCTGGATAATTATTGTGTGTTATGTTTCATATAATACTTAAAGCTATTATTTTACTTGTATATAAAAATAATGTTGGCGCCGGGAACTTAGTTATACCATATATCCGTTATATAACTGATTTTGGTGGTGGCGCAGGGAAGTCCATTGTAAAATCTCGGCTTTATGATTCGCTTTTCGCAATGTTCTTTAACGTATCTGTTATCAAAAAAATAACAAATTACGCATAGAACTTTAGATTTTCTTTAAACGCTCCGATTTTCATTCTAGTTTATTTTTTTAGTTGTTTAGCCGCCTGTTCTCATCTTCTAAGATACTCCTAGTAAAAAATTCACATTTTTTTAGTTTTATTCTACGATCATAATTTTGAAATCTTAAATTACAACTAGTTTTAATTTGGAAACAGCTTGAACAAAAAAATTTTATTTTCGATAGCAAAAAAATAGCAAAACATTCTACAATAAATTTTTTTATGGTTAAATGAAATGCCTTGGTTCAGTAAATTCAAACCGATTGTTGTTTAAATTTTTAATTTTTCATACCACTAAAAGAATATTTAAAATGTATCGTTTTATTTTTTTATAATAAACAAGATAATTTTCAAAACTACACAATCAAAAGTTCTGATTTCATTACGTTAATTCTTTTCATACACTAATTTTTATTGATATCTATGCGCCCCCCGTGTCTAATTTACTAACCATTCTTAGGCAAAGTTTGTATAATGTATTGTCAAGTTTAAATAATATATTCTGTGAGATTTTCAAATAACTAAAATCTGATGGCATGCAGGATCCATTCCTGCCAGAACATAGTTTTTGTACTAATTGGATTAATAACCCAAAAATTCAGCCATACAGAACGGCCTGTACTCAAATCTCCTACTTGCTCTTAGACAATATAATATATAAATCGATACTCCAGCCATATATTGGGTATTGAAACAGTTAACCCTGTTAGTTATTATCCTCACTTATACTGATTGATTTTCTTTTTGCTGCGACCCTAGTATTTGTCTAATGACAAAATGACATATGAATACATACTAGACGATTAAAAAGTAATTCATTAAATGTGGACTTATTACCTATGCATATATATTATAAAATTGTTGTATTCTGATTTATCATTAAAATCACTGAACAACAACAACAACAACAACAAAAACAACATAAAACCGATTTGTTACGAAGTATGATTCGCGACAATATACGATATGTTTTAAATTATTTATTATAATACGTTATGTGTTATTATTATTGTGAATAGTAATAAAGTTTATTATCAAGAAAGTGTTGTGTGTTCTTCATCTTATTTAATAATATTCTTCCACGAGTATTTTAATATTCAACTAACTATAGCTATATTACATTTCTTAGATGGTCTTCTTCTTGTGTTCTGTGGTGTCAAGAAGTTATTTCAAATATATGGATATTGTGTGTATTTTGATTGAAGTGAAGAAAACAGTTATTGCTTAGCTATGGATATGATTTAACACTCGTATAATAATAATAATAATAATAATAACATTTACTATTTAGTTTGTTATTTTTACGGTGCTTTAATTCAACTCTTTTTTTGACGTTTCACTTCAAAACCTTTTTTTTTGAACTGTTGTTTTTTTGTGATAGTTTGTTTTTGCAAAAAAAGTGTGTTAAGTGTGTTATTTTATTTCGAAATATTCATTGATTTTGTAGTAATTGGTAAATAATTTTATCCAGTTGAATTGATTTGTCTATAATTTTTCCTGGATACCTTCAATTGTTTTGAAATATATCATTTAAAAAAATGTCATGGGTCGTTCAAACAATGAAATTTGCGACATTTTGAATTAAGCGAAAGTGGTATATTTTATATGAGACTTTAATAATCGAATATGATTGTTAATTAAAGTTCTTTTATAAGTACTGAAATCATATTGAAAGATTTTGGCCAATAAAACGCGAAAACTCGGAAATTGGTATTATTCATTTTCGTCTTATTTTGCCTTCTTTTACCAAAATTAATAAAAAAATCGTGTCGTCATTCCCAAAATCATCCCTTGCTTTGCAAAAAAAAGCAAAAATTTTACTTTAAGTTACTTAAGGGGTGATTTTTTCCAATAGTCATTCCTTGCAATTTCGTACAATATTTCCTTGATGGCAATTGGTTTAATTCAGTGGAATGTAAATGAATTATCAAACATACAAATTCCACACTAAATTAATAACAAAACACAGAATTTATGTACTCAATGCGGGAAGATCAAATGTTTAATGTTTTACCTTAGTGTCGTGGCGGACGTTCACATAATGATCTTTCAAATACTTATTTGATCAAATTATTTTGTTCTATAGGAAATTTATCAGCATTGGAACGTCACTTTTCTATGGTGAATATTTGTATACCATAAAATGAATATTTTAGGAACTGATATATATATATATATATATATATATATATATATATATATATATATATATATATATATATATATATATATATATATATATATATATATATATATATATATATATATATATATATATATATATATATATATATATATATATATATATATATATATATATATATATATATATATATATATATATATATATATATATATATATATATATATATATATATATCAATAACAATCTGCAAATTTCAGCAGAATTTTATTTTAGTCTAAATACGAGTATGATTACAATATCAAAACTCCAATGCAGAAAATATATTTATTAGTATTTTGAATTATGTGAGTAATAATATTTTTGTTTACCGATAAATTTCAAAGTAAAGATACTCATCTTCGTAATTAAAATAATCTTAAGAGCGATTATCCACTGCTGTTATTTACATAAAGAACTGTGCTTCTTATAAGCTGTTGACTTAAATTATATGTAATATGCAATGTATTTCTTTCAATTTTCGTACCCAAATAACTCAAAAAATATCCAATGTAAAAACCAAATTTGGATTTTATATTAAAATTTTTTCGAGAATATTTCTTCGATAAGCGCCCTCTGTTTTCATATCAATATTGTGCATACCCAATATAATATCAAAAAATTTGGATAACTGTATTTTTTGTTATTTAGTCGCAAAAATTGAAAGTTTTTTTGCATAAAGGAGGGTGCTTCAGTATTATGTTTCAATGCCCCTTAAAGGTGTCCTCACAACAATGTTGAATCTGTTTTGTAGGCAGAAGCAAAACAGACACTTTAGACAGACAGTAAAATTACACAGTATAACACAGTACGCATACAATATGTTTTGAAGAAAATTAAAAACCAAATTGTAATGCGTTGGATAATGCATTTGAAGAATTCCTACATACTCAAAACGATTGAAGGGACAATAAATTTATTTTATTTGAAATAATTATATTCCTAACAATTCAACCTAAGATAACTTTATTTATGTTAATAATAATTTCAGTAATAAAAATTCTTCTTCAGCAATATTTTATTGAATGGTTCATTAAAAGTGATGAGTTAATTTGTTTATTTTTAAATACTACCAAAAAAAAAAAAAAAACTTGGTCAAATCTTCACTTAAAATATTTAATTAACTTTAATTATAATGATCGTTTTTTTTTTAAGTGTAATTTGTGTTTTTAAAATGATTTAATTAAATTTCAATAAAAAAAATTTTAAACTACATCTAATTGGTTGATTTATTTTCAAAATATCAATTAAAAACTAATTAATTATATCTAAAAAAAAAACAAACATTCAATTGAAAATAGAAAGTTATTTGAATGATCAAATAAGTGATGGGTACTGCAATTAACCATGCAGCCGCTATGAAACGGCTGGAAGCATTATTTTGTGACGTTAAACTTGACCAGAAAAAAGTAAAAGCAACCGCAACAAATAATAATATTCCGGAAATTCATGTGACTGTTGAAACAAAACATGATGCAAAATGTGATGTGCACGGTGGTAAACTACAAAAGAATAATCGACGTGGTTCATTGGGTAATATTTTACATGTAACAAACCGTCGTGATTCCCTTGGTAATATCATAACACAACGTCGTGAATCATATGGTCCACGACGTGAATCTATGCCAGCACTAAATACGCTGCATAATCACAGACGGCGTGATTCTTTAACGATACCGCTATCACCACCAAAACGTGAAATGGAACATCCATCGGCATTTCCATCCACTTTACGTAAAGATTTATCATCCTCAGCCAATTCACTTCGCCGTGATTCTATGTGTATACCATTACATGATACATCATCTTCGTCACCTTCACCTACACAACAAGCTCGACGCGGTTCGAATTGTTCATTGCATAGCAATCGACGTGATTCGATTAATTCATTGCATAGTTTGAGGCGTGATTCGATATCGTCAAATACATCGTCACGACGAAAATATTCATGTGATTCGTTGGATAATAATAATCGACGTAATTCATGGGATCCCAGTCGACGTGGTTCATCAAGCAGTTCTGGTGGTGGATGGGATGATTCTGGTATTTGGGATGAACATATGAAAAAGGTAGAATTATTATCGAATATATTATTATGGTATTATTCGCGCTTCCACCATATTTTGATAAATAAGACTTTTTTGTAACGCTACCTAATATTGACTGCACAAACAAAATTTTGGTATAGGTATTCATGGTCACACCTAATTAGTCCATTGTCCGTCTGTTCGTCATAACGATAACTCAAAAACAAAAAGAGATAGCGAATTGAAGTTGAAAATATAATTATCATTTTAAAATAAATTTTTAAAACAAGCTTTTATGCAATATTTTAATTGTACCTCGAATGAAAATAATAACTTAATGCAAAAGCTTGAAAGCTTGTAACGTAAATAAAAAAATGATAACGAGAAATTTAAATTAAATTAGCTTCTTGTGCGTAAAAAGTCATTGTATGAAGTTATTATTTGCGTTTTAGTATAAAAGCTTGTTTTTAAAAATTTATTTTTAATTATCAATTTTCTTTATTTGTTTGTCTGCATAGAATGAATGCATGAATATTTCTTTTGATGTGCAAAATTTGCAAATGATTAAACTTAGGCATACTTTTATACTATACAATCTATTATGGTGTATATAGTATATATTATTCATATTCAGCAATAATCATTAATCAATGTAACATCTTTGTGGAATATTATCGAATAACTATCATACGATTCTAATTAATTATAAATAAACATAAGCAATGTGTAGTTTAGATTATCTAACAATTCGAATTGCAGATTTATATGACCGTTACGGCGCCATGATGTGCACTATACCGGAATATACTGAATAATGTATGTGACCAACGGTATTGGATTTATTTGTTCGATTAATAAGTCACGAAATAAGCACATGTTGTTTTTTTTTTCTCGGCTAGAGCATGCATAAATGATATTCTTGGTTGATCGCGGCAATAATATCCATTACTAATTAATAAGAGTACAAACCTTGACTCACATAAAATGTGTCATTTTTTTTTTTTTGGAAAATAATTATTGCGATTCGGTCATAGAGACTTATAATTTAATTTATCTATCATTTTAATTATTTTACATCACTGATTCCAATATTTATAGGAAACTGGTCCGAAAAAAAAATATTGTCTAAAGTTCTCTGACCATTTTGACAACACATCTCACACCCCTTTGAAATATATAAAAGCTGATGACTTGAGGGGCGGATTCTTGCCAGAGCGTGATTTCTGCACTTCTCTCTGCACAAAATTTTCAGCATTACAGGAAGACTGTTATTCAATTTTGTATGCGATCGGTATATTCTAGAATTTAGGTATTTTTAACAACTTTAGTTGTATTAACGCAATAATATCAAGTTACCAAAAATGACATTCGTGTCTAAAACATTTCAATTGTTTTTTCTCTATCTCACCTCAATTGCAAACTTTTGTTATTGTATTTTATTAAAAGATATGAATAATTGAAAACAATAAACATTTGACGGGGATCGAACCTGATACCATGCTGTACACAAATTTATTTGTATGAATGACGTTGTCAAAAAAGTGTAATAAAATATTTATGGGTCTCCTAAACTTTCACCCACAGCCTTAGATGATACAATTTCAAGAACAACAATAATAACTATAATTTGATCAAATCGATGATGCATTATTTTAATTGCAATGCAAAAAAAATCTGTTATTGTTTGAATTTAAAAATAAAATAACAATATTGACCTCAATATTTGCTCATGTTTATTTAACATACAAGAATCATTTGTTGTGTTGACAACGATCATGGAATTAGCAAATTGTTTAAGCAGTTACAGCAGCGCACCATGTGAGACAGACTTTATTGACTTTTTTTTGTAATAGTGATTCACCAATCAAGTATTTTGCAATGGCGAGGTGTTTTATTATTTTTTAATGAATTTTTTTTTAAATATATTCTACGAGTATGTGTCATTCATATAGTAATATTATTTTATTACAAAATAAAAAATTACGAAACCCCAAAAATTACAATTTTAAGACGATGTATAATTGAAAATCTTGCATTTGCATATGCAACATTTTCACGAAAAATTAAAAAATTAAATTCTTGCAAAAACCACAACCTTATTATACGAAAAGTGTTTTTCCAGATATAATTAAAATGAAGGTTGAAACAAGTGACGATACTAACACTACCGGTGTTAATTGTTTACATATTCGATATATGGTTAAGTATCACTGTTTGAAATATATTTAATCATTAGCATTCGTAAAATACAATAATCATGAAACTATTACTTTTAAAACATAAGCACTATTATATATAATCGTGCTCATCAGTTTAATTTTTGCCGAATCCGACCCATTAAAGAAAAAAAAAGTTCGATTATCAGAGATATCGGTCAAATAGTTTTAATGCTTAATGAAAAAAAAACTTATGGCGCAGATTGCACAAAGATTGCTATAATTTTCACTGATTCTGAATGAACATTGCGTAATACAGTTTATTTAATAGATTGTCCTAGATAACTTTGATTTGATAGTTAATTAAGTATAAAAAATATTTCTACAAAAAGGATTGTAAATAGAAAACACATTATTTACAATGTCTGTAAATATTAATTGACTATGATGCGTATTCTTAATGAAATAATTAAGTACACATGTTATTTACAAAATACATTATATTTACATTTATTTAAATACTTTGTTATATACAATAAAAGTAACTAACTCTATTTATTTAAAATAGTTAATGGAAGAATGCAATTTAATATCATCAATGTTATTATAATAATGAGTGAGTGTTGATCAGACTGTTAACTTGGTTGTTAAAAGTATAGTCCCGTTGCCCATTTTCATATCATCATATCATTCATAATAATTCATCTAAATATTTATATTTCGTATATGGGTATTATTAAGAATTTATGTTTATCTTCTACAAAAATTCTGAAAAATTGTCTTTTTTGGAGCCTATAAAATTTTGATTGTTTTCCTCATCTTTTTTGTTTTGTTTTGGTGTTTGAAGGTCATTCAATATCAAATACAATAACCATTTTACCCGACACTAAAACACAACAAGTGTTTGACAACCGGAATATTGTGCAAAATTGCAATTTTAGAGTTGTCAGATAATGCACATTCCGTTTTGTCACATGTTTGTCAGAATGGATTTTGGATTTTTTATTGAATGATCTTCTTATAGCAATAACCAAAAAAAAAACATATATCTATCAATTTCAAGTTTGTGGGGGCAGACAAAAATTTTACGGGGTCTGAATAACAAAAGGGCCCACTTGTCCTAATTTCTTTAGATAAAAAGATGGTATGCTAATAAATCAGAGTAGAAATTACGATTGCATATTCCAAACCTAAAGAGTAAGTTTAAGTTTGTAAATGAACTGGATCGGAATGGAATTAAATCCATGCCTCATAAGAGATAAGAGAAAAGTGGTTGTACCTAATTTAATTTCTTAAAAACAAACTTTTTTTAAAGATTGTTTTTTTCATAAACTATTTATATTCGTCTCAATTTCTTCTGAAATTAAGTTAATTAACATAAATAATTTTTTATGACAAAGTCTTACTGCTTGGAAAACGTATTTAGTATATTTTTTAAATGTTAATAATTAAAAATAATTAAAACAGTAGTTTTATCTTCTATTTTCTAGATACAAAGAATGTTTGATTATGACTTATTCATTCCTCACATCATGTTATAATACAAAAATTCGCATAACGTAAATTTGTTTCTAAATTCATATAATGGACAGCATGATATGACAAGCAATATCCCACATATTATAATTCATAAACATTTTATTCTATGGGCTTTTCCAATAATGCGTTACAATACTTTGTCGAGGACATTACTAGCTTTAAAATAAAGTAATATTACTAGCGTTAAAGTAAACAAATATATGTGATACCATTATTGCTATACAATCTTTACTTTACTATTTAACATTTTAATTTACTTTTTTGTGGTTTTATGTATAATAATAATAATGACTGTTGAATTGTTTTCTTTGTCACAATAATAGGGCTAACAGCATATTTTCACATAATTTTTTCATTTGTTTAAGTTTTTTTTATTGTTTTTTATTATTATAGTGTTGTTACACGTGTAAAGATTCTTTATGAATGAATGTCATGTGAATTAGGCGCGTTTTTTTAAACAAAAATTTTTATAGAAATAAATTTATTTTAATTTAAAAGTGAAAGAAAACTAAACTATAAGGTTAATTTCGAATGTCTTAGAAGCTTCTTATTTTTAATATTAACTGATATATTCTTGTCCCTTTCAAGATAGTGACGATCAGGTTATAACATTTCACATAAGGGTTAAATTGATCGAAATATTAGTACTAAAATGAAAAGTTTGAAAATTCAATATATATACTCATTGCATAAAAAACGACCTGATTCTTCCACGCTTACTTAAAATTATAAAATACACATAATGGTTGGTGAATTTTATTATTTTTTCAGTTTAAAATGATTGTTTTTTTAGATAGATAAATAAAACAAATTCTGATAAACAACCGAGTATTTAATATTTTTAAATAGGTAAAAGTGTTGCATTTTTCGATTCCACAAGTATACTTAAAAATCAGTAAATGCTTCTTTTATGTATTTCTGCATTTATAATAATATTGTACTGTTATCGTTCTGCAGTACTGTAAATTTCATATATAATATGTTGTCATTGTAAACAATTTCCATTTTAAAAATAAATTGTAAATGTTTTTCAATTATATGTTTAGATTTTTGTGTTCTAATTGAATTACTTTTTTCAATATTACATACTTGTCTTATTGATTCAAGTATAGATGATTAAAAGAGTTAATTAGCATGAAATTAAAATTTGTTCTATAACTAATTTACAGCATAATTAATTCAATAAGGTATTTCGTATTTATTTGTGTTTAATAAATGTGAAATTACAAATAAATATTACAATTATCGGAGGTATTTGTTTAAATACTCGACTTATAGTTGATCAATAATTGTGAACTATTATCAATCATTAACATTCATAAAATACACTATAAATTCAGCCTAAATAGTCTAAATAAATTATTGTTATATATAAAATATTTATAATAATAATTGACTACATAAGATAGACTATAAAATCTCAAAAATGATCTTCTAGATTCAAGTTAAGAGAAGTCAAATAAAACCTGAACACTTAATATTTAGGTCGAGAATACATTAAAAATAGTATCATATATTCTAAATATGTTGAATTTGAAAATTAATCCCACTTATCTTTCGTTGACGATCAATAAAATGTCATAATCCAAAGTTTCCAATTTCCACATTTTTCAAGAAAAGAACCCCGGCCAGTTTTTTAAAAGCCTACAAAATGATTTCAATCCTCCGCTATTCTTTCCGTAAATTATTACATCTTGATATTCAACACTTTATGAGTTTTTTTTCCACTGAAAGTTAGATATCAAGACGTCAAGACAGTGACTCAAGACCTTTCATTTGAGCTAATACAAATTGGATGAGATAGATTAGAGCAAGATGTGAACATTCAACTTTTCATCAATACATTGCTTGTTTTTAGAATTCTATAGAAATTAAAATGGCTTTCAAAATATTGGACCTAATGACAAAAGAGAAAATTACCTATTTTTGATCACGTTGATAATATAGGACAACACTTTTAATCTTCCAGGAAAGTTATTCTTTAAGAAAAATAGAGGAGTAGTTCTCTTTGTATTCCAATTGTTGTATTTAAAGATTATTAAGAAATTCATCGAATTGATATTTGAACAAGGAAATCAAGTGCTGTCATTTATAATTCACATTTTTTCTTACTTAAAATATCGCATTTTAATTGAATTAGTAAACATTAACATATTTACAAAAAAAAAAAACCAAAAATTATGTGTGGTAACATTTTTTTTTTTGGGTATACAAGGTCTATTGAAGGTTTTGACAATGACTTTCGCGGCCTACTTATTATATTACAAGAATTTGTACTATGCATGTCGTATATTTATTAATATTATAATTCTTACTTATGATTTATTTTTAAAATAAAAGTATAATCATTTGAAGCCTAAAGGTTGATAGATAGATATTTGTTGACAATAAACTTTAAATTTCTATTCACAAATAATATAGTCTGATCAAAAATGTCTATAAAAACTGTGAATAAATTAAAATCGAAGTATTATATGTTCACGAAATAAACCTTTTTTAACGTGTATTAAATGCCATTACTTAGTTACCTGTTTAAAACTTATTTCCTTACAATGGGGCAATTCCTATTAGAAATATTTTTTGTTTATATTCGAGCGAACTTGAGGGCAGCTGCTAGTATTTAATGTTGCGAACATAAGCTATGTTGTTTTTTTATAATTTTATGTTAAAAAATACTGTCAAATTTGATAAAATTTGTATTATATCCTTAAAAATAATAACTAGTGAGTCATTTATCTACTTGCATTTACTTAAAATGTATATCTCTTACAAATATATAAAAATAATATTTTTATATTCAATTAGTCAATTTACTAAATTGAGCAAATAGGTATATTCACTTTCAAAATCAACCTAAATTTTTATTTTATGTAATTTCTTTATTTACAAACCAGATAGAATGGTAATTTGCCATTTTCACATACAAATATTTTTACAACATTATCATTTTCAATTAGCGTCTGTGTTGTAATAAGTCAAAGTAAATTTTTCAATTAGTATCAATATTATTTTTATTACATCCTACAAAATTTATAAATTTTATGGAATATTGTGTGTGGATTTATAAAATATTATTAAAACATAAAGCGTGTAGAATACACAAATTTTAAATAAATTACGATAAATAGTTCAAGCAACTGGGATAAAATGAGAGGGTGGGGGTACCTTATAAACGGTCCTGTATTTCTAAAATTTTTCGAAAACGAAAAAGACGACAGTTTCATTCGATTTTCGGTTATATATTCGTTTCGGTACATTTTAGCTAAATAAGAGCCCTTCTGAATGTTGTTGAAAATTAAATTTCCTTTAAATTACATTTCCTAGGATGATAATTAACTATTTCTATTTCTAAACAATTCACTCTGTTAAGTATTATCTTAACTTTTTTTTAAATATAATGTGTTTTAAATGCAATAGCCAAAAAAGCAATATGATGCCATTGCTTTAATTATTAAGTCTACGCCCCCTCCCCCATCGTAGGGTTGATTAAAAAAATATACATGTATTTAGGTATAATTACATTCCCTACAAATTTTATTTTGGTATTTTCTTACCTAGAATAGACCATAACTAACTACAGCATTCTAAAGTTAATAAATTTCTGGAAAATGGTAAAACTATGGTTTTTTTTTAAATTCTCTGTTAAAATTTAATTGATTCATTATCTTATTATAATAAAACAATTTGTCAAATTTCCCCACTCTTTTCTCAACATCACAATCTAGGTAAGATAAAATATAATAAAAACAAAAACGATATTAAAAATAACCATTTATGGTGTCGTAACAACCTTGTAATGTCATAAAATTGAAACAAAAGAATAATGTTTGTCACAAATTACCTTCGTATGTCCTAATTTTACATACAAATAAAAAATTCACAACGAAATACAAATATTTATGTTTTTTTATTTTAATTAAAAAGAAAAGTGACATCTAATAAAAAAACAATTTTTTTTATTAAAATATTTAATAAAATCATAACAATAAACCAAATTTGGTATGATCAAGGTGTTGTGATGCTTGTGTATGTTTTTTATTCGTATCAAATAAAGCTATGGAAAATTCTAATATATACGATACCACTCATTTCACCAAATTTAAATGATAATGAATGCGATGAAACATCCATAAAAATTTGCAAATAATATTTGTAGTACAAATAATAAACAAGTGTTACTAAAAATATTCAATCTCTGCTAATTACATTTTAATTAATTAAAATATTAATAATAATTTTACATTTTTTTGTTTTTGACTCCTACCATTCACCTTCATTTGAAAATTCAGCGTAGATATGTTAAAATTTTTTTGAAAATCAATTAATCATCTAACATGATATAGTTAGCGAATTGGTCATAGCAACGTTCCTATAAGAATAATCTCAAGTCATTGAATTGATACCTAATTTAAGTGAAAAATTTAACGTTAACGTAATTATGCTTACATGCCCTGTGAACAAAAAAGATCCTACTCCAAGATCACTCTCGAAAAGTGATGATTTAAGATATTCCAAATGGAAGTACTCTTCTTGAGACCGGAAATGCAAAATTTGCTGAAGGATCAGTTGAATAATCGCGTTCCGATTTATTTAAACAATAATCAATATTTGAGGTTAAATTGACATTTAGAGTCAATTTTATCTTCGGAAATGCATATCATCAAACGTTAAATTTTGACCTCATGGCATTTCCGGTGTCAAAAAAGAGTTATTCATTCCATTTGAATATTGCAAATAATCTTGGAATTGTATAGGAACGTATTAGAGGCGTTCTTCACCTATCTACTGGATGGAAATTTTATTTTATTAAAGAAAACGCCAATATATTACCTAAAATATTAAAGACAAAGAGTTTGTTTAAAATCGAAAGGATATCACCTGCGTAGCTCTTTACCATCGCTGTCGGAGTGCACTTCTATTACATCTATGGAGTCCTCATCCATCAAATATCGTTCTGGGTAGTACACATAAGGAAACCTTCGTAACACATACTATTCGCCTCTATTTTCCAATTAATAATTTTCGCAAGTATTAGTCATGAAAAATTTATCTTCTCTATAGTACTAAACTAAAAATCAACTTGTCAAATTTCAAAGGCACAATTTAGTATAATTTTTCAAACGTTTCTATATATCAAACTTTTTTCTAAAATCATTTTTTTTCGAGCTATTTTGTTATAATATTAGTAATTTGTTATAATAAAAGTAGAGATTTGAAATTGAAATTATAAATATAAAACAGATTCATATGAGCACGTGCAGTAAATAATCATTATTTATTTGTATGCAGAGGTATGATGGTATCAAATCATGTATCAAGAAACAATAAACAATAAACCACAAACCAAATTATAACAGTTTCAACAAACATTAATCGTGTTATACTTATTTACAATTTGTTATTGAAATCAACAAAATTACTTATTGTTTATGGAATATTATTTTTACCTAAACGGAACTAAATTCAATGAAACTCTGAAACATTTGATTTCTATTAATTTTTTATATTTGTCTTCATTAATATGATTCTTAAATATTCGATGACATAAATTTTACGATTTATCGATTAGTATTTCTAGATTTGTTTAGTGATTCGTACTTACAATAATAATTTCAACCTCAATAAAATATTTGGTATTACGTGAAAATAACTAAATGTGAATAAATTTTGTATAATTGAAAATAAAAATTTAAAAATTAGTTTTAAGTTTTTAAAAGTTATTAAAAAACACTAATAAATTGTTTTTAAGTTATAAGTTAAGATTCGACATCGTTCTGAGAATTCTCATGAAATTCATTTAAATTAAAAAAATTCTATGAAATGAAATTCGTTTTAAGTTTTATATGAAGTTCTTTTTTTTAAGTCATTTTTTAACAACTTAGGTCATATAGTGACTACATTGGGCATATTCTATACAACAACAGCACACAGCAATTCTATGCGGTCACACATCCAAGTATTAACTGTATTGTATAAAGTTGCTTAACTTTGTTGAGATCGGCTGAGATCAGTAATTACGTTACGACAGTGGGGGGAGTTACGTCGTTATTTTCTTTTAAAACATTAATTTAGCAGAAAATAAAAAAAAATACTAATTTTCATAAATTTAACCGGCCGTCATTTTGTTATTTCCTAAAGTCATGCCGAAGTTTCCTTTTTATTTCATGATTTGGCTGTGCTCTACCACTAATTTTTGTATACGTTTTTAGTTAGTGTTTAAGTCATGAAAATTTTTAATTTTCTTGGTTTATTACATTCATTAGACCTAGTAAAGTAGAAATATTATTAAGAGAAATTAAAAATTTAGTTTTTAAAACTCATAGTTATTATACAAGTTGGATTAAAATTAATACAAGTTGGATTATACAAATTAGATAAAAACTTGTATGTACATCTGCGGTTGTGATCAATATTAAAACTAAATATTTAAATAAAAGTACTTATGATTTGAATTACTCATACTTAGTTGGCCATAAAAATGTGTTCAGAGATTTAAATATGAAAAGAAAGCTTATATCATCATTTTTAAATAACAATATACTCTCATATAAATATTATTACAGTTGCTTGCATATTGAAATTATGTATTCATTCAGACTTCCATTATTTACATTGTATATGATGTTTTATATAATATAATCTAATGAGTTGTTTTTTATTTTGTTTCAGGTAAGGGAATCAGTCATCAAGAAATAGTTTCTTATATATATTTAAAGGTATTTATTTATTTATTAATTACATTGCTTATTTATAATTCAGAATGGTCTTTTAAAACAAAATAAGATTTATTATTAGTTATTTACATATTATAGTTATATAAAAATTAAAAAACAAAGTGTTGTTCCAATTCAGATTCATTTAATCCTAGACTCATAGATTACAAAATTATAAAAAAATTTTTTGTTTTCAACGTATTTTTAACTGAAATTTCAACATTTTTTTTTTTTTTATAAAAAACTCTTGTCTCAACATGTAGGCTTGAATTCAACTTTAAACAGAGAAATAAATTCGATTTTTTTAATTTGTAACTTCTGGTTGAATTATTTTAGTATACAATTTTTTATACAATGAGTATGATTTAATTATTTTGTTTACAAATTCAATTTATTTTCATACATTAATTAAATAAAATCTTATTTTATTATATGAAATCTAGCCAACATTGTAATTTGGTGATAATTATAATGTTGTTACAAGCTAAAAAGATTATACGCTCTCTTTAATACATTGTGTTTGTTATTAACAAACGTTCTTTATTTATAAGCTGTCCGATTAAAATCATAGCATTGAAAATTTTTATATTAATTATTTCTTAAATTGCCTAAATCATGTCTGTATTGATGTCTGAATAAAATAATATTCCACAAAGTTTATTTAAACGAATGAAAACAACTTCAAAATGAGTTACTTAAACGAACAACTGCAAGTGACTATAGACCTCATCTGATGACATTGTTGCCGAACTTTCTTTAAGCACTAATTAATTTTTAAATAATTCAGCCAGTTTTTATAATTTTATTTTTTATCAAAACATCTTTAGTAAATTTTAATAAATTTATGCTCAATAAGTACTCTAAAGTACAAGTTCCTTATTCTAGAAGTTTGTAATTTGTGGTTGCTTTTTCCCAGTTAATAAAAATAAATTTAATTTGTTCGGCTAACGAATTTTTTTAAAAATCATATCCTTATTTCTAAAGAATTCCTTCATTCGTAAGGACTTGCGGGATAAAATGCTTTATTGACGCGTTATAAGTGTCTACAATGAATTATGTATAACGGAAGTGAGTTTATTTTCTAACTAATTTAAAAAAAAAATACTGATTTATGTGTATTTCTAGATATTATTGTTCGGCTAGAATAACAACACCACACGTGTATGCATATGTGGTAAACAATAATAATAGTAGTAGTTATACAAATTGAATATTTTTTAATACTTTTAATGCGACTTATAACAATAATAATGAAATGAATAATTCTCTCAGTCATATATGGTGATTTAGCAGTTATATATAGACTAGACAAATAACAAATATACAAAGCCAGTTGCCTAACTTTCAATATTATAATACACAGTATCATTAGTCATCAAATATATATGTACAGTGAACGTCAATAATAATGTTCCATTGAAATGAATATACCCTTGATTATGTTTAGTAAAACTGATTATTTTGATTAAAAACGTCTTTCATTTAATTTAATAAAATAAGTGTTTTTATATAATTTATTAAAATCATGTTTACTGTCATTAAAATTTATAAACTTCATTCGAATGCTGTTACTTCTCCCCTCTTAAATATTTTATAAGTGTAAAATGTAAGTGATTTAATGATCTTTTTTAGTCCAATTTCCTAAATTTTCCACAACTTTTTCAATCGACACAATATTTTCATAATATTATTTAAATTTATAAAGCAAATGCCAATCATCAATTCAATGAAATGGCGTTCTTTGAACATGGCGTTCAAAGTAGACGATTTTTAACCAAAATTTTTTTGGGTTACAATTTTAAAATTTATTTGTGGAAATTCATATTATAATATTAATATTCAGTGCTTAATTTGCTAAAAAATAAATTCTTTCTTTTTATTTTTTATGTTTTTGAGTTTTTAACTATTTTAAGCCTCTATTCTAGGATTTAAGAAATAAAAAATATATTTATTTATCGCAATACAATTTCTATATAACTGTTTTTGAATACAGTTACTAATGTACTGTCATGCTGATGCAACTTTATATTCAACTTTAACTGTTTAGCATTTAATTAAATGATTTGTTTCATTGTAACAATAATCCATTGCGTGCACTTTAGAATATTATAGCAGGATTTGCAGGTAATTGTGAATGCAAAAATCGAGCATCGCATTTTGTCAATGAAATTGTTTTAAGAATAGAAATTTTAAGGGTTTCGAATGTTGATGGGCAAATTTTTGGTCCAATTTTTTTACTTTTACAATGGACTGCAAGGTTTGATACAATTTATTATAGATAATTTTTTCGAAGTCGAAAATTAACACTTTCGTTTGAAATCTTGGAATTTTCTCGATGTAAACGACATATGGTATTACTTCTTATATTTCCAGCTTATAATTTACGTTTTTTCAAATTAATAACATAAATAATCAGTTTTAAGCTCTTTCGAAAAATGCCTCGTTTTCTTGCTATACACGATTTAAGTTCGAAAAATAGTCCCCAAAAAAATTTTTGAGACAATAGAACCTTTGAATAAAACAAATATGTGGCATAAAAGTATAAATCTTTATAAAAATTTTCAAAAAAAGAAAATTAAATAACTTTGACTCTTTTCGGCTTAAAATCGATTTTAGCAAAAGAACGAAGCATTATTCCGAAAAATTCTCAGAGTTCAAAAGTATTTAGTTTTGTCCATTTTACTAAAAACAATCATCAAACTACTCAATCCAAAAGTCAGACAGAGGGTCGTAAAATTTGGTCCGAAATATTCTAATCACAATTCCATTGATATAATGAGATGCTTTTTACCTACTCAAGTATCATCTCCAGATCCTGCTTTATGTTCCACTGCCACTACATTCAGTTATATTTGTATTTTTTTTTTTAAATAATATTTATGGAATTGTAAAGCATTGAAAAAAGTTATTGACTTGAACGAGAAGATCAAACAAATACATGTAATAATTTTACCTCTATATAACGTTTCAATATTATCTTAAAGAGGCAATAATTTTAATTACATAAACGCTAATAAACAGTTAGGTGGGCTGTAATTGTGTACAAATATCACTTTTTTTAAAAAACTTTAATTTATATAGAGATATATGTTCTTAAATAACAATAGATCGTTCTGAAAAAATCCATGTTAGTTGTTTTTCATATCGAAATAAACATTTTAATAAAACTATTTAAAAAAAGTAAGAATTCACCCCATATATTATGATATCTTATCCTGAAAAGGTCTCTAGTATTATTGAACGTATGAGAGTTCGAGAAAAGTTGGCAGATTTTCTCACCTAAGTTTGGAAAGTTATCTGACGTTACAATGACGAATTTAATCTCATGTAAATAGAAAAATGAAATGTCATACTATTTCAAAAAAATATATATACAATCAGTCAATGCATTATTATAATTAATCGCTAAGTGTTCGATTCAAATCGAAATTTTCCACAAAATACAGTCAGTCAGTCATTGGTTTAGTAAAATTATAAAAATATTCAAATAAAGTATAGGTTTGTTAAAACATATACTCAATTTGTTTCACTATTATGTAGAACAAGTTGCATATATACTAATACAAATTGCTTGAACACTCATGTGAACATATGCATTATAATTAATACAAACAGATAAAAAATAATTAATACATAGGCTAAATTTTATTCATAAATATTGAATATCTCTCAAAAATTAAAAAAAATTTTTCTGCATGGGAAAATCAGTTATTCTAAAAGATTTATTATTATTTATGTGTTTTGTAATGAACATTGGGAATACAAATTTACAACTACTGTAAATTTTCGGTTGAATTTCAATTTGATTTTCGGGGTTTTAAATTAGGATGTATCACATTTTTTGGATTTTAATCAACTGTAAAACAAATGACATCAAATTATTATAAAATTTAAAAATTAGATTATTGTTTGACTAATAATATAATTTAGAAGCTTTGTTAATTTGTTATTTAAGACTATATTATAGCTGTTGTAATACTGGCTGAATGCAGATTAAAACTAATTAAAATTGAATTGTAAATCTTATATAAATTATTTTGAAAATTTTACCAAAAATGAAGCCACAAATAAATTTACAATTGCAATTGCAATTATTTTGTACACACTACCCTTTACGATTTTATAAAAACTTTTCAAATTTCAAAGATATAAATGAATTTTTTAATGGTTCCTATTTATTTGCCTTTCTTTCTGTCATCAAATTTCTACTTATTTCTTCTATATAAAGTTATTTCAAAAATAAAACAACAACCTTAAAAAAAACTAATAATAATTTTAAATTTAAAACTTCTATAAATAATTGTGTTGTGACCAATTATCTTTCGAAGTAGGTGCCAAACAAAGCATTTACTAAAAAATTGATTCGTTGGCGCAAACAGAGAAAGGCAATTGGTCCAAAAGAAATCGTTTATTGCAGTTTTTAATTTAAAATTGATTTTTATTTTTTAGTTAATTTTTTTTTGAAAATTTTTATAACTTACAAAATATCATTGGCCTACCATAATGCTATAAATAATAATTTCAGCAAGAGTGATATATTTCCAAAAAAACAATGCTTCTAATTTTAAATCTACTACAAAGGTATGCCCGTGTGCCCATTTATTATCGAATAAGTATTATTTGATATAATAATTAGTGTAACGTGACATGAAGTATGTGCAATAGATATAGTATTATATAGTTAAGATTGTTTTATTCATTTAATTATATGGTAACAGTAAATTTTGATTTTATCAATTGTAATAATCATGATTTTGTTAAAACAATGTGAATTGTGAAATTATAAATTTTATAAAAAAATAGGATTCAATTAAAGAAGACCTACTGGATATCCGCTCCTAAAAATTCGCGATTTTTAAAATTATTGATTTATTTATAAATTAAAATTCCGGACTAAAAAATATAATACTTATGTTGTATTCAGTTTGTTCGCCAGATGATACGAGTCATTGAAAGAAAATGGATTGCACGAAAATGAAAATATGTCAAGAATATCACAGATTTCACAGATTTTTTTATCCTCAACCAAATGTAAATCCAAGTTTGTGTTCCTATAGAAATATCATTCGCTCTGGTTGACACAAACTAAAAACTTTTTTTTTTTTTTAAATCGCAAGAAACAGAATTTTAATCGTAATGCTTTACCCATTTTATAAATTGGATTTTCAAATAGAAAATGAAATAAATTTAGTGACACTCAGTACTACCATTTCTGTTCAAAGTCTCCGACATCATCAAAAAATCATCAACCTACTTTTGTTATTTTTGATGATTACAATCTAATTTCTTGTAACCTTGCAATAAGAGCAATTAACAAAAAAACTATAAAAAAATGCATAAATTTACCAAAACTTATTTTATTCGTTTAATTGACATTTACTTGAAAGTTTTCTTTTACTATACTGTATATTTGATGAAATGTTCACTCTTCTTTATAATTAAGGGGGATTGAAACATAGTACTGAAGCACACTCCATTATGTACAAATCTTTCAATTTTCGTGCCCAAATAATTTAAAAAATAATTATTCAAATATTTTGAAATTTGGTATGTAACTGCGGAGTAACGTAAAAAATTTCAAGATGAAAACAAAGTTGGAATAGCGAGGTTTTCAATAAGTTATTTCTCTGTAATGGTCTCATATGATGTATTTTTAATAAATTGAAATTTCCCTAGTAATTATACTCCTCGTTCACATTTCAAAATCTTTGTTCATATTTTACAAAAAACTATTTCTCACATAAATTAAATATTATTTTTATTAATGATGTCCGTCGTAAATTACATGATTTTATTATTTCCCTTCAATTTTATTACAACTTTTCCTTTTTTTGTATATGAATTTATTGTTCGTTGAAAATGTATTTACACAAAAGTTAAATCTGATTTCATGATATCTATATTTATTATTTTACTAGCTGGTACTCGTCTCTCTCTTCGTTACCGTAGAATAACAAAAAACATATCAAATTTAATAATATTTACTTTAAATGTCCATTTTACTTTTATTGATTTTTCTTCGAACGTTTACACAGGGTGGGAACACAGTACGGGGGGCGGCATCCGACCTTGATTCGCTCTTCGGCCTAAGTGCTCGCTTCGCTTGCAAGCAAATTAAGAAAGATCTGTAGCTCAAAGAGCGCCTTTCATCCGCAAGGTAACCTTTAAGTTTGTTTTTAAAACAAATTTTGACAAATTATATTCTTACATGTTACTCACGAATAACTGTATCTATTGGGGAAGACCGCATTAAAATTTGTTCATTAGTTTTAAGTTTATCGCAAGCAAACAGGCAGGCTGTGGACTTTGTTTGTCGAAAATACCTTGTATTATGATTTGATCATTTTCAAATTGACAACAAACGAATTTGGAATACTTCTATACTAACTATAAGAGCAAACGATGTTTTACAAGAAATATCTCAATAATAAATGTTTTAAAATTTCTGTATATCGACCTATTGATACATTAAATTAAATATATTTTGAATATTTAAATTCAAACAAAAAATTAATTTAAATTTAGACAAAATTTTGTACTTTTCAATAGTATTAAAAAATATATAATAATAGTTTTTTGAAAGATTTTTTTATTTCACCTTATGTTCATTTTACAATTACAACTCATTTTATTACTAATTCCATTTATTTCAAGTATTATTAAGATTCTATAATAAAATTTGAGTGAAATTTTTATATACAAATCAAATCAAATTATAATTTCACTTCAATAATACATCGAATTGTGAAAAATAAATATGGTTTTATTCAATGATTTAATTGATTTAATTCTAGAAATCATCTATATATTAAAAAGAAAAAAAAAATAATACAAACAAAAAATTATTACTATGAATATTATTTTATTGAGTAAAAGTATGAAAAAAATTAATATAATTGAATTTTGAATGTATTTCTTATTGTGATTATTTATTATGTTTGATTTAATTTATTTATATTCACGATAAAAACTTCTTCAGTTTAATTTTCGAAAAATATGATTTGTTTAAAATTACATATCAACCTATAATTTCTAATATAAGTAAAAGAATAAATCAATACTGACTGCATTGTACCTAAATGAAATTTATTCAAAATCGTTTCAATGTCTGGGAAATTTTTATACTCTTCACTTTGGTTTTGGCTCTTTACTGAAATCCGAAATAATTGTTAATTACGATGCTGTCTGAACTTTTCTTTGATTACAAAGACGTGGTGCTTCATGTGTTATTAAGGTTGTACGGTCAATAAGGAATATTACCTTGCACACACACATCATTGTATGATCCCTAATCATACCTCAGCACCATTTCCAGTTGTTTTGACCCTCTGGGACTTTTTCCAAGACTGAAAAGGTAGGAGGAGGAGGTTCTCAATTAGACTATATTTTTTTTTAAGTTTGTAACCTGAGAACTTTCGACTGGGTGAATCAATTGTAATGATTC
This sequence comes from Chrysopa pallens, assembly GCA_020423425.1. NCBI lineage: Eukaryota > Metazoa > Arthropoda > Insecta > Neuroptera > Chrysopidae > Chrysopa > Chrysopa pallens. The sequence continues at coordinate 87,177,050 of CM035593.1, forward strand.
CCATTTCAATTTTGGCCAGATCTGAGGTCACTAAGAGGAGAGAAGGAGCAAAATTTTTTTTTATTGATGAAATTTCATCCCAATGAAAAATTTTTTCTGGTTGTATACAACACTCAAAAGTAAAATAAATAAAAAAAATGAACCGCCTTCAAAAAACTAAAAAATACTAAAAAGTAAAAAATAATTTAAAATTTTTCCTTATGAATAGTGACTAATTACCTTTCGGAATCAGTGCCTATCTTAACCTTAGCTAACAAATTGATTGGTTGTCTTCGACTGAGAAAGATAATTGGTCACAAGGAAAATTTTAAAATTATTTTTTAATTTTTAAATCATTTTTTGAACGTGTTTCTTTTTATGTCTCTGATAATAATATTTTTTCAAAAACTCAAAAAGATTTTTTCAGTAAAAAACAAAATTGTATACTTTCTATATGCACGTTATAAATCATTTAAATGAATATGTTAATAAAATAATGAAATAAAAAAAAACTATAAATTAAAATTTGATATCCACTATAAAGTAAATCATTTGTACGTAACAAGTTCATTTAGAAAATTAATCATTAGTTATTCTTTCTTATAACATTATAATACACAATTGAAATATTTTAATGATATATATATGATAGATTCATTCTGTTTTCGATTCAAGAGGCAGTCAATACAATTTGCTGTATCATTATTATGTACTAGAGTACCAGGTCTTTAAATTAATGTTGCTTGTAAAGGTCTATAATTTTCGATAATCTACCGTTGTCGAAAATATTATATTCTTGATTTAAAAAAATTTTCTTTTCGTTTCAATTTCAAAAGTTGTTGACAATTTGGAACTTCCTGGGTAGTTTTTGTATCGTGCCCGTCCGGTCTGTGGATCTGTGACATCATCCAGGCGACCGTACATAGCTCCAAAAAATTAAAGTAACATCGAAAATTAGAACGAAAAAACGTGAAAGAAATAAATTCAAATTACTGTCATAGAGAATTTCATGTGATAAAAATGTATTTTATGTCTTCATATCCAAATTGTCATCTCAATCGGTCCAGTCGTTTCGTAAGCTATAGCGGACAAAACATACATTCATTAAAACAAACGAAATTCAAAATTTGTACCATAGATCTCACTTCGTTCGGTAAATTAAAAAATAAAATTTAAATTTTTAATATTGATACTTGTCCGTAATATTGACCTAAAAGTTAATAGAAAATTTTGACTGACAACTATTTTTGGCTAAAAAATTTATTATTTTTTTTTTTTAATTTGAATTCCATTTAGAAAGTATAAAAAATTGATGAGAAGGTGTATTTAAATCATTAAAATTTAATATACATTGATTTAAATATTTCACAATAGTAAATTATCATTTCTATAAAGTAAAAAATGCGTTATTTTGGAGGTGGTCTAGGGCTGTTTTCAAACACAAAAAAGTATTCTCTCTCTGTCTTGAAAGTGCTGAATTTAGTACTTAATATTTTAAAGGTAACAAATAAAACGAAGGTGGCAAATTTTTTAACAAATTTGTTTTCAATTCTTTCTATAGATTTATAAAAACAAAAAAACATTGTCATTATAATTTGTAATTCAAGCGGATTCGTAAATATTTGTTCACCTTAATGTGTCCCTAGTTACATCCTGGTATTTCTGGGACTACATTCATAAACTACTTATTACATTTTCGAAATACTCTGTATGTACGATCATTTTCAATAAAACATAATATGGTATTATACTTGTAATGTAGCACTTGCAAAATGCATTTAAGAGTGAGTATTAATCAAAGATATAAAACTTAATTAATTATAAACATTATTATTTTGAAAATATATAGTTGACTGAGTTCACATTTCAATACTTACTACATACAATTTATTTAGAAATAAAATTAAAAGAAATTTTAATATATGGGTATTTAATTTAATATCATTAATATTCATACAATAATCATCATTAAAAGAAATAGCAGCAGTATGTTTGTTCAACCTGTCTCAAATTTTTAGAGAATTACAATTTCTAAAATACTTATTATCGGTTATTAATGTGTGAAGCTTGTGTTGTGTGAATAAATTGAAGATATAATTCAAATAAATTATATTAATTGTTATCTTAATTGTTAATATTCAATAAAGTCGTATGCTGTGCTAAGTAGAATAATTAGTCAAATAATAATTTTAAAAAAAATCGCATTCAATGTTTCTAATTATTTTGAGATATTCTAAAAGCGTTTTGAAGTCAGAAAATCATTATATACACAAATGATTTAACCATTTATATTAGAATTTTAATTAATCGTTTGAAAAGATTATTCTATAAAATTCTATAAAAAATTGAGAAAATCTGCATGTATAAATTTGGGGTTAGCATGTATAAAGGTACAGTCGCCAAAAATAGATATCCAAGTTTTATTTTGTCCCCTTACCTGTTTTTGTAATAACCAATGCTGGGTAATTTTATTACACCAAAACAAAAGTTATTTAATTGTATTTGAGTTGGATCAAGGATCCATTGGACGTAATGAACCGATTGTGCTCATTCACGAACTTCAACTTACTTTTAATGGTTAGAATGGAATAGAACTTTCGATGTTATTGAGTCTGATATTACATTTTAATATTTAAAATAACAAATTAAGCATGAATCAATTACCTAATTACATCAGATATTCAAGTCTTAAAGATCAGAAACACAAATTTTTGTGTTTTTAACAAAAAAAGTTGTATTCATAAATTACCAAAGCTGACATATGTTATTTGCCACCAATTTAATTGATTACTAATCATATCCAAAATTTCACTTTATATAAAGAAAAGGAATTTTAATTTTGTGAAGCATATGTTAAATAAAATATCAATGCGTATTTAAAAATAATTTTGAAATTGAAAATTCAATGAAAGTTTCTATATTCATTTAATTTAATTTTTTTAATCATTAAGATCCTGCAGTTTTGGTAAGTTATAATTGGGAATTAAATAAAGTTTTAATAAACTATGTATTCTTTATTGATAAGAAGTTGATCAAAACTACATAAAGTCTAAAAAAAAAACGTGTTTTGGAGAGGTTGTAACCGATTGTTAACAATTCCTTTGTAACCGATTCGAAAGGTAATTCTCAGTTGACTGGATCATTTTTTTATGACATTGGAATCATGCAGATGTTTCATTTTAAACAATTAAAAAGAATCCTCATTTACACATTCATTACAAATTCTGACAATAAATTACGTATGACAAATAAAATATTTACAATTACCTTTCAAACATTATATTGTTTTTATTTCATTTAACGACTTACCTACCAGTAAACATGTCATAAATTAAAGACATATATTTGACAGGTTTACAAGTTTTAATAATGGTATTGTTGCATGCAGATATTATCATGAACAAATTATTAAAAACAATGATTAATACAAAACGAACAAGTTAATTATTAATTAAGTGGAACGAATTATAAATGACACGCTCATACAAATTTATCAATAAAGTGTAAACTAAAATATTTGTTTATTGATTATAAATTGGAGTAAATGCTCAGCTGCTAGTTATGAATAAAAATGAATAAAAATTGATACTTAACCTTTAATTGATATGTCAAGTATCTATACAAATAACACAGTTAGTTGCTATCTTCACTTGTTACTTAAAAATTAAATCCCAGTTTATGTAATATTTTATAATTTAATGTATAAATAATAATAATAATTGAAATAGATATTCGATCAATAATTAGTAAAAAGTCAAAATTTGATTTATACTTCCAGCTATAGGAAGCTAAAATTTATTTTTTAATTATGAATTAAAAATTAAATAAATCATTTCACGAATGATTTCACTTTTAAAATTTTTACATAAACTTTAGAGCGAATGAAAGTAGATATTCAAGTGGGTATTTTTTTTTTTTTACATATTGAACAAAAATTTGTTTGAGGAAAAAAGAGCCAGATATACATTAAAATTTGTTGTTAATTTAATTGTGATTTAAGTTTGGGGCATGATTTGTAATTTCAGAGTTTAAAATAAAACTTTTGTGGAAGCAAATTCTTTGTTTTTTTTGTATTATTTACAATTTTTTACTGATTTAAAAAATAAATTTTAATGTCTTCAGTACTTTTTAAGAAAAAAGGTACACAAACAGAAGATTAGATTATTGTGTTAAAAATATTATTTTAAAAACTTACAGTTTGTTCAAAAAAACATTAGAAATGGTTCAACAAATACCAAAGAATTTTGTAAAATAGAAAAAATTTAAAAAAAGTATTTCCAATCATTTTTAATTTCACCTCCATAAATAATAAAGCCATAAATAAATTTATTAATTGTAAAATTATGTTGTAAAGAATAATTTAATAAGAGGACCAAAGTGCTTTTATTAATTGCAAAAAAGTATTCTATCTCAATTTTACTCGATTTAACATTATTTTATTTTTTTGTTGCAGGTGAGCCAGAAAAATATTATGAAAATAACCAATAAATATAGTAATAGAACAAGGTAAGAGATTGATAAAATAGGAGGATAGAGATTATTTGTTTGTTATACATGAAAAATAAGACGCAATAAAACGAGCTTCCCGAAGACATCAAATCGACACTTTACGTGTTTTTATTTCCGAATATCTGGATATCATAAACAAGTTTTAACTCAAATCGGTTGAAAGCGCCAGTCAAGGGTATTTTAATAAATTTCGGATGTAAAATTTCTGATTTTCATTTTTAAAAATCAGTTTGACCCTCAAATAATCTTGAAACTTAGACCGCTAAATTAATATCAACAATGCAAAAAGATGGTTCTTCCTATTGTATATAATTACTTTTGTTTGTATAGCGCATACTTTTAGGGTAGAACAATTAAAATAACCCTCTAGATAAACGACCAAAACTTTTTCGATATCAGAAAAGCTTAAATTGTTTAGATCGTCTGTTGAAATTTCCTAAACGATTTTTTTGGTATCAATCTTAACTAATATCTAGGTATATTCAGGTTATAATTAGGTTTCCCCTTCGAAAGCAATTGTATTCTTTTAAGCTTTAAACTACTTGTGTATTTGATCACATCAGTGGTATTTAAATAAAATCTCTAACCTAAATTATCATTTGCTAATACAGTTTTTTTTTTTCATACTTTCTTCTTTGATTAACTCAAAATTTCAATACGAATCAATAAATAAATGACCATATTTTCTTCTTTTTGAATTATCTTAAACATATCACAGAGAAGGTAAACTTGTTTTTCAGGAATTTTGTGTAAACGTATATAGATATGATGCTGTGTGCATTTTGTTTGAAATCTTGTTTTTATTATTGTGTGAGATTATTTAGTATTTGCTTTTAATAGTAGATTTTAAAAGTAGCACACAATATGCTACGATACCCAGATGACTTTTGACCGAGAATCATTTTTTTTTTTTTTTTTAAATTAATTAGTGTAATAATATTTAATGTATTCTTAAAACAACTGTCTGTTATTAGATGAATATTTTAATTGAATATCCAAATCAACTCTTGTTATATTTTGGACATATTCTTTTTAAATATTTTATATGAAATGTTTCTGGTTTTTTTTTTTTATACACTTTTCTTGAAATTAATATTTTAAATATTTCTCAATGGTGTATTACGATTGCAGTAACAGGTAAATTGAAAACAAATCTTAACTTACTTACCTCCATGATTATGAATTATCTCCTTCATTAAAAAATTTATTATTCGTGTTATACATGTAGGGCAATTTAGTAATTGGATTACTTAATCCAATTAATCTTAATGAATTGTGTAATTTGCTAATTAATAATCTCATTACCGGGTTTATAATATGTAATCGATTTCTAAATTTGTTATATTTTGAATAATTTTTGTTAAATGACATTATATGATGTAACTTAGTTCATTTAAAAACTATAATAAAATTAGGCTAGATATATTAGGATTATCAATTCTTGACTATTTTTTAATGTTTAAGTTGTTTATCGTTGCGTATGCTTATATTATTTTAGGATAATATAATTCAGTTCTAATAATTATTATTTATTTATTCAGATAGGCTACTCAAAGTAAAAATTCTACGCAGACAATGAGTACAAATTTATTGGTAAAATTGGAAAAACATAATTAAAAAGTAAATAAAAGCATTTAAGAGTAAAAAGATTAATATAATAGTACTTTTCTAAAATCTCAATCAAATATAAAAGCTATCTCAAAGCTGCTTTTAATTTTGTTCTAGAATTTCGACCAGTTGCAAATATTCCACTTCTTCTCATACTTTTCAACATCATACTTTGATCTGTTTCTCGATCTTCTTTCCTTCCACTTTCTAGTAAACTTAACTTCCATAATTTTTTCTGTAGCCTAACTCCTAATCTGTCTGTACGGCCGGCTCATCTCAACCTACCTGTCTTTATAACAGGAACTGTAATTTATTCAAATAACAGTTCCAAAACTTATTCTACTTGAGTAGCACCGTAGATGCTTCTAATTATCTTCCTTTGAATACTTTTGGTTTCCGGAAACTGTCTTTTGAGAAACACCAATTTTATTAGAGTATGTTTTATTAGAGTTATATCCAGCCTTATTTCGGGCATAAATTTCTGAACTAATCTTATTTCCATTATTGTCAGAATAACCTAAATATACAAAGTTTGGCACGGTTTTGAATGTGAAATTGAGGATTTTTATACCATTGAAGGCCCTTCTTTTCTTTACAGTTGAACATCTTAGGTGTTTTGTTTTTTTCCCATTGGTTACGAGACTAATCTTAGAGCCATTTTTAACTGTTATTTCGAACTCTCCCATTAGTGCTGCTTCATCTCTGGCGATGAGAACTAAATCGTTCGTACGCCAGATTACAATTTAATTTCATTACCTTCTTTGTTACCTTTTATGACGCATTATTCATGAACATATGTATTAAATTTATCAATTAATGCTGTCGAATGCCTGCTTATAAACAACAAATAAAATGTACAGATCGATACGATATTCGTATGCTTTTTCCATTGTTTATCGTGGGGCAAAAAATTGATCGGTGGTACCTCTACCAAATCTAAAGCCGCGTTGATTATCCCCAAATATTTCTTCAGAGCTTCAGGGCACGTAAAAATTGAAATTATTTTTTTATGCTTATAATTTTTCTACATAAAAATTGGTTTAAACTATCCAGTTTCGTCTATTTATATTGCTTTTTACCCGATACCTTAATATATCCAACGTTATTTTGAAAACTATTTTGTTTAGATCAATAATTAGAGTATTTAAATTTTAATCATCCATCAAAAATTGTTATTACACGTCAAAACTCGTGTATTGATAAAATCAATGAAAGTGTGAAATTATCCATAGAAAATTTCTTTACAAAGAAATGAATATTACTAATTTTTATTTATAAATAGCTCTTCAAATTACGAGATCATCATTACTATATATTTGGAAAAAAAATTAAAATTAAACATTTGTATTAAATGCAAAATTCACCATGACATTTATTGCATCTGGTTTTCATAAACAAATAAAGTGAAAGTATCAAATAAGATATTTGTTGACATTACTATTGTATTGAATATTTATTATTTTATTAATTTTATGCAGATATGTCATGTCACATTAGCTATGTATAGTGAAACATACAGCTAGCGTATGCAGCTAATAGTTTTTATGATATTGGATAAAATGTATTTATTGGAAATTCATGAGGAGAAATGACTTAAACTTGAACTTATACAGTATAAATACTAGTGCTATATTTCCGATAATAGCGTTTCTTTGGGAAATTTTATGTGCTCTAAGAATCTTGAATTTCAAATATATGTAACAGTTCTTGAGATGACCTGTTTTACACGGTTTTAAACCCTTCCTATTTTAACTAAGTTTTTTTATACAATTTTCTTTTGCAAGAATCTAATTTTGTAAGAAAGTTAGTAAATGCTATTCCAAATCGAATAGCATTCATATTTTTCAGAGACATAGAAAAAAGTTTGACTTGATAGGCACTTGTGAACCAGACTATATTATACAGTGCGATATCTTTGGCATAGTATTTGAAAACGGCCGACAAAGGTATATGGTACGCAACATATATCACAATTTTTGTACTTTAATAATTTTTATTAATATATAGAAATATCGGTGGAACAATTGCAAAGTACATATTTTGTTAACCATTTAATTAAAATATGTTTCACAAAGTAAAACTCCAAACCATAAGAATTAATAATAATAATTTCTGAATGTAATATTTAGTTCATCTCAAATGTTTTCAAGATTTGTTATAAACTTTTTTTTTTTGTAATTAATTTTTTATTCCTATTGTTCGAAAGTAAATAATAAATAGCTTTAATATTGAAGAAAATAAAATGTTAATACGTACCATTCAATAATTCCGTTTAACGTACCGTGCAAATATACCCCAACATATAAACCCATTGTGAATGGTAATATTTATATTTGCTTACAATAAATTATTTTCATATGTCTATGTTTAAATATTAATTAATTTAATATAAAAAAATTAATTATAATTTCAAATTGTCTTATAAGTCACAACTTTTCTATACAATAAATATAATTTTTATAGAAAATATGCACTAATTATTTATGCATTAAAAATGAATAAAATATATTTTTATTATTATATTATTTTGTAGAATGGTTAAGTTATTAAAAGAATTGCGATACCTCGCACAAAATGCTTCCCTTTTTTTATCGGAATTTCGATCGTCAAACTCTTTATATTGATTGTTATTAATTCTTTGTTTTTACCCTGTGACTGTGGTGAAAAAATCTGCGTGATGTGTTTGACTTTTAAGTATGTATACTCATGGAATCAAAAAACACGACATGAATCTTCCACTTTTAGTTAAAATTCTACTTTACACTAATTTTATGGTGCATTTTATAATTTTTTCACATTAAAATGAATGTTTTGATAAACAACTCAATACAACATAACAATCAAGTATTTAATGTTTTTAAATAGGTAAAAAAAAGAATATAATTAAATATGTTACATTTTTGGATTCCACAATTCCAATATAACGATCTCTATATTCCTTTTATATAAGTATTTTGGTTTTTCGATTTAAAACTTATTTATCTTGTTTAATTCTAATTAGGAGATAAATGCTTATAAATAGAAAAATGCTATGATTGAGATTTTAAAAAATAGATTATACAATACCCTGAAGTTGCAATGAATGGTTTGGACACCTTGTTTTGTACAATTATGTTGCAATTAAAAACATTTGAATAACCAAAAAAACAGCGAAGAAAAAGCTCAACATATTGAAATCAGCAGTACCAAAAATCTCGAATACATACTGCGATAGATACTATACAGATAGGCTCATAAAAAAGGTTTATGCTTGACCGATTTTTAAATAAAAAAAAATGCTGTTTGATTGTAATCTAAAAACCATGTACATCGATGATTTGTATGACTTTTCCGTGAAGAAAGTTTTCAATATCAACAATAATTATAATTATTTATGAGAAAATTATTGTAAAAATATAAAAATAATAATAGATGAACTTGTGGTGTTTTAATATTTTATTTTTATGTATACAGGATGTCCTTCCTTGATACATCATTCAATTCATTTATGACATTAGTAGTATATTTTATTTAAAAAAAACAAGTATTGAATATTTATTTACTGCAACTGTTTATAGTTTGTGATATACAAAATACATCATTCTTCAGAATTGCATCTTGAGAAATGTCTCTTGAATGCAATTCCAGCACTCACAGTAAATGCAAATATAAATGGCACTTTTCGTACATACAATATTCCAAAGAAAATGTTAAACTACCAAGATATGTACCTACAAAAAGGCTTAGATATTAAAATTGGAAATTTACAGATTTAAAAAAAAAAAAGAATATTATAGAATTACTGAATCCAAAAAAATAATAAATTTTTGAATGATTTTTCAAAGATTATGTCTGTAAAAAATACTCTCGATGTCTTCTGATTCATTGTTTATAATCTTATTTTCTTAACTCTGGATATCCGATCTAAAAATAGCCTGTTAATCTGGATAGAGTTGGTATCCCTTTAATTTAAGTACAAACATTTTTGAGAAACGGAACTGGTATTATAAATGAAACTAAATATAAAATCTTTGATTTTTTTATGCATAACTCGATACGTCTGATATGAGAAACTTGTATATTATTAAAATAATTATAAACAGAAATTTGAAATGTTATAAATGAATAAATTATATATGTATAATGGACAAGCAAGTAAATGGCTCGCGCTATGATGTGCAAGTAGTATTAGAAATAGACAACAAATACGAATAAATAAATATTCAAAAAGATATTAAATGTGAAGGTAGGGGAATTAAATAAAAAATAAACCCACCTTGATGTAGGTCGATCGCTGGCTGCTGACTCCGCTGAGTAAGAAGCGATAATACACTTATTATCATTAAACAAATAATTCACCAGCTACACGTTACATACAACATTGTACTTAAAAAAATCGCGCGCTTAAATGATCATCGTAGACTATTTTTTTCGTGTTGTTTGTTAATTCATTGTTTGCCCTCAATTAATATACATAATTAATTACCTTCTCATCATTTTTGTAGTAAATGTGTGGATTTACGTTTTTTTTTTTCGTGAATTTGATTGTGAACTGTTTTTAAGTTGTGTTTTTTTTTCTGTGCTAAAATTTTTCGTGTTAATTATAACTAATTAGTGTTGTGTTTGTGTTTTTTTTAATTTTTGGTTTAAAAGTGTAACATTTTTTGGATTACAAATTTTAAAAAGTACCTACTGAATTAAACATAATATTTAAGAGTCCTTAATTGTATGCGTGAAACTATTAACTGTTTTATTGAATACCGAACACGTCTCAGTACAGGTATTCGAAAGCATATCATGTCATTTATAAAAACATCCTAAAAAATTTATAAATGACTCTGAATTATGACTAGTCCACAAACTGTTCTATACGAAAATTTTCAAAAATCTATTATTTTCTTTAATGGTGAACAAAAAATTAATTTTCGATTGTGCAATCAAACTTAAAATTGACAGATATTACCTACTTGAAAAATAATTCTGTAATAAATGCAAAAATCATTTTGTCTGCAAGGTGTCAAAAAGTTTCGCCATCAAAATGTTGACATATTTCCATTTTGCAATAATAAAAAATTGGATATCCGACAATTTTAAACTTATGAGTGTAATGAAAAATTTTTGCGGACTTGACAAAAGCTTACACAAAATTTTCAACAGGATAAACGTTTGTGTTTTAACCACTTTGAATTTCCTGAGGGTTTTTGAGACATTATATGCTTATTGGTACCTATACTATAGATTGTTGCACCTTTATACAGTGCAATAATATATATATATATATATATTTTCCTAATACGTCCATTATCTTAATTTTAATAATTATTAGTACAGAAATATGTTTCAGAATTTTATCTTCGTTTTGAACTAGAAGAACTACGTCAAAATAATTTTTTTCAATATCTATTTTATTGTTCTTTGGCACTTTTTCTTTTTAAATGATAACACATTTATATATAAAGAAACTGGTTATTGATAAACTTTTTGATAACGAATACTTAATGAATTTCTACACATAAAAAATTGATTTACAAGCACTTTACATTTGTATTAGTCATCTGGTGGCTGGCGCTATGGGGCATTGTTTTGGCTATCATCGACATTAATATATTCATCAAACCATGTCTTCATCTTCATTATCAAATCAAAATAAAAAATTAGTAGAGATTTGACCTAAAAAATAATTTATTTTAAATTCTATTCAAATCGATAAAAATTATCGATTTTTCTAATAAGATAATCTGCAAAATTATTTTTCGATTAAGCAAATTTTTAATTGCTTTTCTTCCCATGACTGTTACTAAAACGGAATTGTTCTTTATTCTTCATATTATATAGGTTGATTTCAAATCTGAAATGAACTATTTCTGAGAGCTATACCCAGTTTTTGAGATATCTTCTCCATTGTCTCTTCAAATTAAATTTATGACACCTGTTTTTGGAGTTGTCTATGTACGTTATAGAAATGGGTAATTTTGAAAAAAATTTTCAGAATCAGTGTATCAATATTCAACATACATTTAAAAATAAGAAAAATAAAACTTTGTGTTGATATTTCTTTTCCTAATTAATTTTTTTTTCTTGTTCTATTAAACAAAAGGCTATTAAAATATTCACGTAATATAAATCGAAAACGATATCAAAAATCGCCTTTACGATAAATACACATGTCTAGTACACTGAAAAATCAAACTCAAAAAGGCTCAATGCGAAAAATTGTGATTATAGAGATCTATATATTTAACTTCGATTGAATTAATGTATTTTATGTCTTAATATTATTATTTTAAATACACCTTTTAAGTACAAATGAAATATCTATAGCATAAACTATTAAAAATAAATTTAATAATTTATTGAAGAGAGCTTTACTTTGTGGAAATCCATGATAATGACTGAAGAAAAACTTCAAGGATATATATTTTGCATTATTCCACTATTTATTTTAATATTTATGAAAATAAATAGTGGAATGATGCAAAATATATATCCTTGAAGTTTTTCTTCAGTCATTATTAATAAATTTAATAATTCAGACAAATAAATTAATGACAAAAAAATTAATAATTAAAAATAACCTTTAAATACCTTATTTATAAACATTAATGAACAAAAAGAATAGAAAAATTTTGTGGCTATATTTTGAATCAAGAATACTTAAATATATGTAAAAAAAAAAACATTCAGAACATTATTTTTTTATTGTTTAAAAAAAAGGTACAAGGTTTTATTTGACAGTAAATTATAAACGCAATTTAAAATTGATACCATATAAGTAAAATTCAAATTAACTTGTACTTAGGTCGCACATTTGCGATTCGTTATTTCTTGTTGCAGTTTTGAAGGTAAATCTCTTTTATCTTAAATCTTGATGCCGTAATTTTTTTTATGTTAAATTATCATATGAAGATTTTATATTCATATTATTTTCATGGTAATAGTGTCCCGAGGCCGGTCATTATATAGATTCTTTTTTTAAATATACCTCTAGAAATTCTTATCAGGATAAATTAAAATTCAGTGTAGAACACAATTTAACAACCTGAAAATAGAAAAAATTTCTAAGTTCTTGGCTGCATTTATAGTTCGATACTCGATCTCTTAGAATAGAAAGATAATAACTGGGAAAACAATCCAGAATTAAAAATTTTACGGGCTCCGTGAAGGTGGAATAAGAAAAAGGTTAAAAATTTTAAAAATTATTGTGTAATTCTTTTAAGATCAGACTCCAAGACTTATGACAAATTATTGCCGAACTTGATCTCTGTCGTTATTTATGGAGCTGAAATAATAGTTGATATAAAAAAAGACCTGAAAAGGCTTAACTGTTAGGTATTTGCCTACCTTGCACTTAGAAGTATATTTTAAGCATATAGCTATTTTGAACTATTTATTGAAGGAAGTTAAGTTATTAATAAATATTTTCTTATGATTTCTCGTAGTTGATCTTATCTTTTTATTTTAAAAAATGCCATTCAAATGAAATTTTTCGGAAATTAGCAAATACCTAATTCAATTTAATTATTAACATCCTTAAACCCCAATACTTTTTATATATCATCGTTATATAAAAACCAGTAAAAGCATTTATTAACATGGATATACATTTTTTATACACTTATTTCCGTTAACTTTGGTGAATATTTTAAAGATAGCTTCCGCAGCATAATAATAATTTTGTGTTAATTTAATAATTGCCCTCAATTAATAATCTCTTATTTGCATTTCTTTTTCTTATTTAGTGGTACATGTGAATTTGTTTTTAATAAAGTTATTTGATTTTATAATGGATTACTTCCGTTATTACATACTCCGGTGTAATGAACATATAGAATCTATTCTAAAATTTGTGTAATTTAATCAATAAACACTTTCGGTATCCGCTCTAAAATTCAGAAGTGTAATTATGTATGAAATGTGTTTTTTTTTATTAATTGTGCTTAATTTTTATACACGATATATTCAATATATGGGGGTATATTAAATTTAGAAACTTATAATCTTAGAAAATATTGCAGTTACTATTGCATATTTTACTTAAAACTTCGTTAATATATTTTAACTGTGATATTTTGAACAATTTTATAGCATATTAACTATTTTGAAATGAACCTTTTAGACCGCCCAATGCATAGTTGTTTTTTAAACCCAATTGTAAATAATTTATTGGATTGATTTATTTATTGAGGTATCGTTAAAACATCAAAATGTGTGACAACAACAAAATACATAAATTTTCATTTTCAAGTTAATTATAATAAATTTCGATTTTTTGCCTCAATTTCCTAGATCTAGAATATTTTGTATTTTATAAATACGTATTTCGACTACAAATTAGTCACTAAATTAGCCTAGAGTAACATTTGTTTGTAGTCGAAATACGAATTTATAAAATAAAAAATATTTTTGATTTAGGAAATTAGGGCAAAAAATCGAAATTTATTTAATAGGAAAAATTCGGTAAGCCTAAGTTTTGATCGAAAATTTTGAGGTGTTGAATGTAATATAAAAATATGTTTACTATAAACTCTAACCAGTGACACCTGACACTAACACTTTTTTCATATAAAATTCAATCTCTCAAAGTTTTCGATTTAAATCCAGGATCATTTCATAAAAGTATTTACACTCATTTTTGCTACAACCCAAAATTTTTATAAAGTTTGTGTTAGCAGTACATAACATGACAATCACGGGCGTAAGATAAACCGTCAAAATTTTAATAAATTTCGATTTTTTCCCCAATTTCCTAGATCAAAATTTTGTTTATGAAATTTCAAACTTTTGACTAAATTTAATATTCTTTGACATTTTGTATATATATATCGAGCATAGTTCAAATCTTCATACCTAACCTTATATCGGGAATTTAAACAATTAACACTATTAGTTGGTAATTTACATACAAGAATTACTGCGTGACTCGTGAGCTTTTTACACGTTAGCGTGTAAATAGGCATGTCATTTAAGAAATTAACTTATCTATATAAATACCATATTAATAAAAGTGTTTATAATGTTTGTAATGAATTCAATTAAGCATATCAAATCAAATGTCGATTTATTTTTTTTAATGATCCACATAATTAATAAAATAATCATAAATTAACTTTCATTTTTTTCAAAACAAATATATTCTTGTAAATACCTATAATAATACATGTTATCTATTTACAAAAAAAAAAAGAAATGAAAAGGAAAGAAAGTATTTTTTAAACTAAAATACATACTAAAAAGTAATTTTTTGGAAGCAACTCAAACAACAGAGTAGTTAAATTAAATTGACTCCAATGAATGTGATAATAATAATATTTAATAAAAAATGAGATGAAAGTTATTAAGTTATAAAAAAACGTTTTTTTTTTTATTAAAACCATTTAAAATCCATTAAGATACAGATATAAATTTTTATATTTTGGAAACATGCCATTATAATCGGATTTGAACAAATTATTTTGATTTGATATTAATAATAATTTTATATATATTGTTATTTTATTGTATAACAACGATTCTTGTTATGCTTTTATTAATAAACAATATTATTAAAAGTAATCAGTATTATGATTAAATGAAGTTTTTATAATTTAACAGTATTGATAGATAAACAGAGCTAATTATTTAAATACTTTTTTTTTTAATTATTCTTTATTTTTGATCACTGAATACTTTAAAGGTAGACTTTAATGGGTCCCAAAGATATATAATTATTCTATATTTCTATAAATTTCAATCAAATTACTTTAATTAGTGGACTTCTTATTTCAAGTGGTTTTAGAAATCCCGAATTTTAACATACTGAATGTTGACGTTTCAAAGTTAGTAGAACCCAAATTAATCATTTTTAGAGAGATGGTTTTTTTTCCGTCTCGATTATCTCGAATACAAAAAATTAAATGGCATAGAACCACTTCAATTCGACGCGAAATTATAAAACTTTTTTTATTAGCTAAACTTTTATTTAAGGATGAAAAAGCTAAAAAACACCAAAAATTATCCATTTTCATATTAATAAACAAATTATGTTTTTTTTTCTACTCTCCTTATTGGGAACTTCGTCTCTTAGACCTTACAGGTCACACCTAGAGTATACACTTTACTCACTTCAAAAAGTAATTAGTTTAAAATGAATTCGAAATGAGCAATTTTATAAGTGTAAATAGCCTTCTTAGCAGCTTAAACACTAAATAAATTTATTTTTTAATCAGACAATTCATTTTTTAATCATACATTTAATGAAGTTGGAAATATACAGGTATACAAAAAAACAATAATTTGTTCTTTTAGGAGATAAACTTATCTCATTTCCGAAAATAATAAAACAGGGCATATAGTATGAAAACATATAATGGTATTTAAAGGTTATAAATTACTGATTTAAGTCAAAATATTTATCAAAATATAAATTCAATTTTACTTAAAAGAATAGGCAAGCAACATAACGGTTTATGAAGATTATTATAATCTTTACTCCAAAAATACTGGTTATGCATAAAATATATATTTCACAAAAATCAATTTACATATATATAATAAATGATTTTGTTTCTAACCGAATTGAATTTTAATTTTGATGCAATTTTTTTGCAAGTTATATTTTATCATTGAAATATTTCAAAATCAAGTTATTTGACACAATTTTTATAAATTCTTGCATAAATCATTTGCAATTTTTTACATAATTATGTATTTGTTTATATTTTTGGCTGATGACACAAGTCATAACACTCTCATCTATCATCAATCTAAAACAATTTGGACATTTAAAATGGAAATTTTCTATATGCAATTTTTGAATTGAATATGGTCCTTATACTTAATCGTGACAAAATTAATCGTGGAACTTTATCTTTTATTGTCGTTTTGTTCAACGTAAAGATAATATTTTGTAGTTTTTGATTTAAAAGTTCAGTCATGAATCCATTGAACCGATTTTGCCAACAAATTTTCAGCTCATTACCTTTTTTCGTTTTTGAGTAATCTTGATGAGGGACAGACGGATGTATAGACAGGCGGAAATGGACTATTTTGGTGGTTCTTGAATACCTAATTATGACAATTAAAAAAGAAAAAATAAAAAATAAAATCGACCTCTAAAGACAATGGAATGTACAATATTTTTGGTTAGTCCATCTTAATCCAACACATACAGGAAAAGTAACACAGGTAAAAGCCTAGCGGGGATAACTGATCGATTGATAATGGATTAGTTATCGACTACTGAGAGTTGAAGGTTACTACAGTAATAATATCGCTGTTAATAAATAAGGGGTTGTTGTAAAAGGGTGAAAATTAAGGATATAATGTATTTTAAATGCCAATCTATAAAAAAAAAAAAAATTAAATGTCAAGTCATAATAAAAGAAAAATTTGGAGTAAGCCATCCGCATCATGTGAGGGTATAAAAAATAGTTAGACCTACCAAATATAATAAAAATTTCATAAAATACCGTCAAGCCGTGTTGGAGGAGTTTCGTTACAAATACTGTAACATGAGAATTATATATATATATATATATATATGTGGTAGTTTTTATGGTTACTTTAAGAGTATTGAATATAATAGAGAAATGTGAAAATTGTAGTAAAGATACTCGTGCGAACTAGTACAATTGTACAAACCAACAAATATTATGTGCTAATTAATTTAATTATGATTAATAATAGTTTTTACTTTGACAAATAATAATGTTCCGTTCTATATTTGAATGATCGATGTATAAACAACTTCATTTTTCTCTAACAAAAACAAATGGACAACTTTTAATTATTATTTTAATACAATTACAAATAATAACTTTTTTTT
Source organism: Chrysopa pallens (assembly GCA_020423425.1). NCBI lineage: Eukaryota > Metazoa > Arthropoda > Insecta > Neuroptera > Chrysopidae > Chrysopa > Chrysopa pallens. Next base: position 87,194,928 of record CM035593.1, read on the forward strand.
TTCCTTATAAAATATTGTATATTTCCTGTTTCATGATTACATTGAACTAATATAGATATAAATAAAATATGGTATTGTTTATATACCGGGTGTGTGTTGAACGTTAAGCGTTGAATATTTTCATAAAAACTCACACCTAAAATTTTAAAAACAATTCCTGTTTGGTTATTTTTTTGGATAAAAGTTTCAAACAACAAACTTTATGCGAACGGCTTTTTCGGTTTGACTAATAAATTATTCTAAAAGTTCGTAATAACTCTGAAAAAGTTATTTCTATCAGAAAAATTGAACAGTTGCAAAATTAAACGTTCGATATACCTAGTTCTTTTCTGGGATTTGTACTAACTGAGAAAAGTTTTTGGGATTGAATTACAAAAAAAAATGTCTGAAAATTCAGAATTTTTTTTGTCCACTCTACCATTGATAGAATATTGCGAGCGATTTGCGAATGGTTTCTTGATAGAACTATTTGGGTGAGTCTAAAGTATATGAGGGTTGCATGTTGAGTGCCGTGTTTAAAGCAATTTTAGTGAATAGTTTATGAAAGAAAACTTGGTTATTATTACATTACAGATTGTCTGAAAATAAAATTTTTCAGAATGCACACGGTATAAATATTATACGAGACAAATCAACAAATAAACAAAAAGAGACAATTTTATTATAAGTAATAATCAAACATAAAAAAAGAATTAAACACCTTTCACTAAGTTCGTACTTAGAAGTTGTAATCCAATTGTAATCAATTTTGTAATTGTACATGACATGAGATCAATCATAATATACAAAACTAATAACACAATTCATTTTTTTTTAGTGTTCCGTACCACATAATTACCACAAATACAATTATCTCTGTATATATACTCAGTCTTATTGTTATTTAGAAAGGTAATTGTTTCATAATTGTTATTGCTCCAATTAAAGATGCATCAATATTTACTTTAATTATCTCAAGTGGAGGAATAATGATTGATTCTTAACAAATATGTGTCGATTAAAAAATACACATTATGTATACTTGTGGAATCAACAAATGCAACACTTTTACTTATTTTACCTATTTAACAACATTAATTACTCGATTATTATATCGTGTTTATATATCTAGAACATTCATTATAAACTGAAAAAATAATAGATTTAGTGTATGTGATAATTTGTAGTAAGCGTGTAAGATTTAGGACGTTGCATTTTTTTATTCCACGAGTATACTTTTATTGAATATGTTACCTATTATTGAAAATACATATTGAGCACAATCATTCCAGTACATGCAATTCTTAGTAATAAAATAATTTATAAATGCAATGAAATTAGTACAATTTCTTTTGATGTAATTATTTCAAACATTTTAAAGTTTGTGGATAAATTTGCAAGCTGTAATAAACATATTTGCAAAAAAAAAAAAAAACTAACTTTAGCCTTAATAATTTATTTTATATAGTTTTCTAATTGCGAGTTCTCCTCTCCACACTTGACCAAAAATATCTGTATTTTTTTTATTGAGATGTCATAATAATCTACTTAAATGCCTTCAGGATATTTTATTATTTTGAATAGTTAATGAAAGTTAAAAGTTTATGAGACAGTCAATAAACGTTTTATTACATCACCGAATTGTATTAATTTGATTGCTATTTCCGTGGTATCATAAATTCAATAATTTTACGATTTAAAGTAATTTGTAATTAACTTAGATTATATAATTATTTATTTCCGGATAAAATGTATATATGTTCAACATGAAAATTGAACAATTGGCTCTGAATAAATAAACTCAAACTACAAGACTACTAATCTGAAATATATTTCTGCATTAATAATTTTTTTCCATTAAAATATAAATATGAAATTATAAATGTTATTATTATTTTTCATTAAAAATATTATCAATTAATTACTTGCATAAAACGGGATCGGTTTTTGGAACGTCATGCTAGTTAACGAATTCTGTGCGAGAAATATAATTTTTCACTTGAAGAAGTTCTGAATTAAATTTCTGAACGTAAATTTTAACAAAACTTGTTTGTCAAAGTAGATGTTGATATATTGTATCCCAATTAAACAAAAACAGATAAGATAAAAAAAACAAAAAACACCACGGCGTTTGACTAACAGCTGCCTTTTTAACTTTTTGCTTTCGAGCTGCGTAAACAATTTGACCAATCTTTATCAAAATGATCTAGAAACATAACAAAATTTCTTGAAAATCGGTTGGATGCAGATTAATAAAACATTTTGTTAATATTACCAAAAAAATTAAAAGAAGTAAATTTATCTTTACATTTGTTTAATCAAAAAAATGTACAAAATTTGAAGAGTAAAATTACAAATATCAACACATTAAAATGGTTAATAGTTTTATCGCTTGAATTTTAGTATGAATCTTTTGAAGATTACTTCCTTTTTTTAATATTAAATATTTCATTACAAATATTTAATACTGCTTCTCAAAATATAATATTTTTCAAATTTCCGTTTCAATATTTTAAATTAACTTAAGTACAATAATTTCCTTTTGACTTTAAATTTATTAAATTAAATATTTTAGGTTCAAAAAATTTGTATGTTCTAGACTTGAAAATAACTTTTTAAGTAAGATGTAAATAAATCTTAAATTGTGCGGTGAAATTATAAAAATAATACCAAAAATCAAACAATAAATATTATTTGTGAATTTTAAGAACAATAAATAAAAATGGTGATTTGAGTGTAAACAATTAGTTCATAATAAAAATGGGTGATTCATTATTAAAATTACACAACAATAATCATCATCAAAAATTATTACCAGAACCAACAATGTTACGTCGACCATGGCCACCAATGTATCGTGGACCACCTCCAACAGTTCCATTAGCTGCACCAAATACACGCAATTCATACTCATTTCGTTTGCCACCGGATACACCAGATTGGCGTGACTATAACAATTACAATGTTTATACAAGTTCTACAAATAGTACAGCATATTCAAGTCCAGGTTACCAATCATCCAAAGGGCGTGATTATTATTTCTTGGCACCATATTATCGTAGTGCAATGCCACCACCGCCAAATATGACATCTTCAAATAGTTCGATCAAAAAAGGTGGTGGTAATGAACGTTTATTAATGGTAGATCCAGCAGCATCACGTAGACGTCACACAACATCGAAGAAGACAAATAATGGAGATATAAAAATTTTAACAAAACAAATTACGTGCCATTGTAATATAAGTAATGCAAAATCACGTTCACGTTCGATGGATGATATACGTTCAGATGTTGTCGAAGTGAATTCAGAATGGGATGATCATCACCATGATGAAAACGGTAATAATATTTTATCGTCGAATAAAAATAATGACAAAAAATTCTCGTCATCGTCATCACATGGTAGTAAATATGGAAATGGAAAATTAAGAGAAAATATGTATGCACGACGTTCAGTAGAAAATTTATTAGTTGATACGAATTATTCACCGCCGCCATTAAAAACACATTTAAATAGCCGGAGTAATGGAAAACGAAATGGATATTTAAAGGTTCTTTTTTTATTTTTTAATATTATAGTAAGCAATAAAGTTTATTGTTTTTATACTCGACATGTCTAATAGTATAATGTCGGAGTATATTAGTTTTAGTCTAAAGTTTGTAACGCTATCGAATATTGAAGACACAAACAAAATTTTGGTTTAGGTATAAGTATAAAATCACATAATTAATCTATTTTTACTTGTCCGTCCTTCATCAAGATAACTCAAAACAAACAACTGTCGTTTGAAAAATGTTTCGTTTTGCCTCCTCAGTGTTGCCTTAAATTGTGCTAATACACACACATATATAATTATTATATACGTATTTTTTAATAACTGTACAGACAAAATATTTTGAGTATTTTATGAATGCTAATCATTTAATATTATTTAATATTGATAATCGAAAATATGTCGAATATCGAAACAATTAACTTTGTTGTTAGTTAGATTGTCCAGATATGGGCCAAAAATATTTAATGTGGTGAATCGAATTAAGTTGAACTCTTACTTACATACATCATTACCCTATCACTGATGTGGTATTTTTTAAAATTAATATCATATATCTAAATAAAATATGATGATGTGTCTTATGCTTGGTTACCTTTAATAATCATATAAGGCATATAAACAACAAATACCGTTAAAAATTATTATGAATTATTACAAAAATTTATTTATATTTTTGTGTATAAGCTAAGTGTAACTAACATACTTAATTATATAAGTAGCATATATATCTATATACATATGGAAATAAACGTAGAAAATATAGATTACTGTTATACATTAATTATACTGTTGTTATGAATATCAATTGTCCAAGCTCAATATAGATTTTTCGCGGAAAATGATTTTTTTCTTGAATCTGTATAATACTACTACTAAGAATAACGATAATAAAAGTGTTTCATCTCCGTTTCTCTCACATTTATACAAAAACCACCCACAGTTATTTTTAATGTTTATTTATTTAGCGACATCCCCATACAATTTAATGCGATGTGGGTGGAAGATTGCTTAATAAGTGAAGTCTAAGATTTGGTAGATAGTGCGTATGTAGGAACTATGCCGGCATAACTGTAAAAGGGAAACAGCATATTATGGAGGTTACAAGCAAAGCCGATTACTTCGTTCTTATCCTTTGTGTAATTATGCTCGTAAAAACTGTCACACGCTTCATAAATAGTCACATCTTCATTAACAACTCTAATGTATGGGCTTACACCATACTGACTTTTTTCTCAGGCTTCACTTTAGACTTTCCATATAAATTTCTATAGAAGTAAGTCTGTGCAGACTTGGGCTATAAGTCCACACGGACATACCTAGAGAATTTAAGTCTGAAATCTGAGTAAAAAGTCTGTATCGTGTAAACGGACCATAACACTTATCTCAATCATTTTGTCATATCTTAATTTGACGTGCTCGAGTAAATCCAACAATCCCCGGTTTGGGCTCCCTTACCATTACTGAACAATGAACTTGTTTTATTTTATTTGAAGATTTTCAAAGGTTTTTCACAATTAGAAATTAATAATATCTAAATGTAAAAAAAAAAAAATGGTTAGTAAAAATCCAAAGTAATTTGTTATTGGTGACATCACTCGCCTCAATAAATCAATAGATATGTTCTGGGTACAGAGTTGAGTGAGAGCTAAAGTATATATTACAAATTTTATCGGCCTCAATAATTTGTACCAAATATCCGTTTCTAATTCATAGCTAAAATAAAAGCAAATTATTAGAAAACGAATATCAAATAAACCGATATTGTCTCAGCAAACACTCATACACACGTCTTGTATACTATTAAGACGTTTTATATATAGAGGTTTTATGGCGTTCATTCAATATTTTAATACATAGTAGCAGATTCATTATAAGCGGCACCCTCAACATATTATTTTACAGTTAATCCGTTTGAATATTTTAACAATTTTTGTTTTTTTCTTTTTTATACAGTCAATGCACACAAAAATTTTATTTCTTCCTCAAATTTTAAAGAATTTAACACAAAATTATATTTTAAATTTAAAATTAAGATTCCTGAAAAAAAGATAAAATGTATATTCTTATATAATGTGTCGTATATATTAGTAATGATTGTATTTGAATAACTAGACTGAGACCTCGTGGGTGGTTTGAGTAACATTTTTTCTGTGAGACTGTTTCTTTTTAAGTGCTGATTCATTTTATGCTTTTAAATCCCGAAACGACGTTCTGGTAGGAATTAACCCTTCCCCCGTGGAAGTCTACCCCCCTGCACCCATTAAATCCGTCGCTATTCAAATAAATCACTTATCAAGTTCCATCTAAATCGGATATAATTCTTTTTGAATGCTGAATCTTTTTTTAATTAGTGTTTTTTTTTTTTGCTGAATCATTTTCAATAGTTTATTAGATTTTTGTACGATTATAAACTAAATGAGGCAAGGTATTTTTAATACAAAAAGAGCAGACTTTTTAATGCATATCTAATGAGGATTAAAATGAATAAATATTGCAAATAAAAACAAAATACACACAGCAACAATAAAAATGCAACAACTTGACTCTTCCATGCTTATTATTACAAAAAAAAATTAAATAAAATACAACAATTTGTTTCTTGTATTTGATTCAGTTTAAAATCAATATTATTCATAAATAAAGAAAACTTGTTCTGGTAAATAACTTAACACAACATAAAAGTTGTGTATATTATAATTGACCGATCGAAGTGAGAGAATATTCACCTTCTTTTGGAAAAATGTCATCCTTTTTTCTGTATAAGCTAGAAAGATGCGACTTATACAATGAATGTGTAATAATCAGAGACAATAGCAAACCTATAATTCTTTAGTTTTCCCCTTTTTAGAAAAAGTCTAAATTTTTTTCTATGCCATCTAGAAAGATGCGGTTTTTTACAATCAATTTACGAAGACTTCTTTAAGATGTTTCATTTATTACGTCGTGATGACTTCTGTTTTAAGAATTCATAATTAAGAACTCTTTAAGTATTATTTTTTCTACCTTCACAAGAAGTCAGTATTGTGACTCCTCAAGAAGTCTGATTTTCGAAGGAAGTCGAAAATATGAGCACTGATTTTAAATAAACATTAAATAAGATACAGTTGTCGTATTTTTTTTGTTGCTGCGTGCTATATATAGATACATATATAGACGGTATATAATATAATATGTACTTTATAAATATTTAATAATTATTTAAAATAAAAACAATAACGTTGCTTTATTATTACTAATTACTATAATTATAGCGAACTAATAATAATAATAATGAATAATGCTTTCTTTATTCCACCATTGTGTTTGTGTGTTATGTAGCTGATATACAACAATGTATAAGATATAAGTTGTAACAGAAGTGAAATATTTTATATTTATTATTAATACTTACATTTAATGTTTTTCTAAGTAACTATTGTTTTATATATATATGTTATTAGTATTCAAATGCACATATTAGAGATATGTTTGTTTGATATGATGATGGGCACCAAGTGTTTGTTCACTGGAGAACATCTATAATTAAATTCATTTATTTCAATATTTTTTATTACCTTTTTTTTTTGTATTGCATCTAGATAGATATGTTAGTGTTTATATATATGGGTTGAATTATTATAGGTTTCATCATTTTAATTATTATTATTTAAAAGGCAGAAATTATACAGTATTACTAAATACTTTTTTGAAAGTAGTTCAAAAGGTTGAACTGAAACATCTACCTAGTATAGAATTTCATTGGAAATAGTAACAAATTTTAATATTTGAAATTACGTTCGACTCTTTATTCCAAAGTGAAAATATGTGTATGCATAATTATATATGAATCCTGAAACCCTTTAATTTGCGTTAATTCGCCAGCAAATACGACTAATGACTTAAGTTTCTTAGTTTTGTTTCAAGGTATTATGATATGTTTTTCCTAATGCTCGACAGTTCTATGTCTATTCATAACTAGAATTTTCGGTGAGAACTTTTTGAATTCTATTTAATTAACACTTGAGCTAAATTAATCTTTTCTCATCTTAAAACAAGACCTATCTATCCCATTATTTATAATGACCTTAAAATGACTTTTCCATTTAAAAATATATCGAAACAGTACAAATTATTTTGAACTATAGTTAAGAAATAATTTACTCTAAAATGTCAAAATCGTATTTTATAGCAAAAAATCTATATTAGTCAAAATGTAATCACTATCGGTTTATCGGTTAAACCTTCCTAATTTCCAACTGGAGCTTGAAAAAATCAAAATAGATTGTTATTTTATTAATAAAAGCCACAATAAGCGATTTTTTTTAATTGTTGGCGCTTCATTATGAAAATTTTTTTTCCTAATATCGTACATTTATTTAATAAGTGAGTGAATTCATTGATTACTACCTACTGTGCATAAATAACAATCAATTTTCAATGCTTTCTAAAAATTATAATAAAAAAAAAATGTATATATAGAGAGTAATAAATAATATAACACTATGAAATTAGGAAATTATCTATTCAACATTTTAATTAAAAAATGTGTTAAAATCATCAGTTAATACTAATAATAATATTATGTATAATAAAACATAAATATTGAAAACATTTTTTAAAAAAAAATGTTATTTAAAAAATCCTATTTTATAGAAATTTAAATAAATACCTATAAAATTTTTTTAATATGGCTAGACTTTCATGTAAACAAAGTTAATATTGTAGGCAACGGAGCAATTTGGATATCATTAAATTATTATTTTTTTAGTTATTCATTTGTGCGCTAAATAGATATTACATTAGGGATTGTTTTTATTTAAGATAGCTTTGTCTTTTTTTTTATTCATATCCTGATTAAGGCTCGATAAAACACAATATGAGACATGTAAAGAAGACAATATCTGAAGGCATATTATAATGTAATATGCAGTGTATTGTATTTTCTCACATTAATTAACTACATAAATAGTTCGTTCCCGTATATGAAATTTACCTTGTACATACAATCTGTATATGAAAACGAAGGATGTGTCGAAAAAATGTTTGAAATAAAAATCATTTTATATTTAGAAATACAATGTGTAATATACAGTGTATTTCTTTAAATTTTCGAACAGAAATATTTCAAAAAGTTCTTAACCAATTGATATGAAATTTGAAACCCTCCGTTTCCTTGTCAATAAAGTTCATAGCAAATTTCATAATATTTGGATAATTATTGTTAAGGTTATTTGTACAGGAAAAATGAAAAATATTACATAAAAGAATGTACTTATTACAGACGTTACAACGCTCTTAAGCACGTTTTATTATTTGTGCAATTTATGTTCTTTATGGTTTTCTTAGACTATTTAAGTTACTATTTTTCACATTCCATTATTAAACTACATTAATCACTACTATAAACGGACATGATATTTATAATGAATTTGACATAAAATTGTTATTTTAATGATTAATTAAAATTAAATTATACAACTTAATTTAATATAAGTAAATAAATATCAGTGACCAAATTAAATAGCTGTTGTTAATTAAATATAGAAAGTATAATGTTTATTTTGGAACGACTTGTCTTGCTTCTTCTGCTTTTTGTTTTTTTGATTTATTACAGAAATTATAAATAATTATTAATTTCATATTATTTTTGATTCAATAATTTTATTTACAGAGCATGACGTACCTATGTGATTATCTCAATTGAAGTGTATGACAACAGATTGGGTAGAATATATTTTACAAATCATTTATGTAAAATGCAATCGTATTATATTACCAATACTAAATGTATTATTATCATCTATAATCGTATTATTTGTATTATTAGCGTAATTACTAATTGCAATGTACAGAATGATTTTACTTGACACATGCAAAAATCTGCTTCACAGAAATTTCTTTTACTACTATAAACTTTTACTTAGAATTTATGTACAGTATTTTGTATGTAGCAAAATGTCATTCACATCATAAATTCTGACCCCTTATTTGATTTTTGATCAAGATTAAATTGATCAAGAAATCGTAACGTGAAGGAAGTCGAAGTCTCCCTATGTTATGCAACTAATTTTGTGATGCGATTAATTTTGAAGAAAATCGTTTGTAAAAACCTTAAAATCACTGATAACCATTAGAATACAGTGCGACACTCGTAGGGTCCATTTCGACTGCATGCTTATTTTCTCGTTCTTGGATCATCCAAGGCTTGAATTTCGAATTTGGTGATTCGATGTGTTAAGAAGATATTTTGACCAAAAAACGTAACCAGACGTTTCAGACCACAAAATGATCTGTCTAAACCATTTACTAAAAATCTTTTTTTTAACTTAGAAGACCTATAAACGTGCATTTTCAGAAAAAAAACTTGATATTCATAATTTAACCCGAATACATTACTTGCTTTTTTTTCGAAAAATAAAGTAAATCGAAAAAATTATTTCAAACAAAAGTTTAATCATCAGTCCACACAGCCAGTACTCGTATGAACGACCGCCTGGAAGTGATATTTAATAGGATAGATTCTACGTTAATTGAGGGTTAACATAATTTTTTCAATGGAATATTATACTTTTTATTCCCAAAATCGGATTCTATAGAGTTAAAAAATTAAATTTTCATTAAAAAAATTTGTTTTTAATTCATAATTTTTTAAGCTTTTTGGGCAAAGAAAAAGATTCGTAAGAAACAAAATTTCTCAGAAATCTAACAAAATCTTCACCTGCTAATCGAATATATATTTATTATAATAATTTATATTAGAGAAACCTTATATCAAATAAAAGTTTTATTTCCAGTTATACTTAAAGAATATTTGTCACACATATAATAAATAAACCGACAGCATTATTTTTAGCATATTTACGTATTTATAATACATTCATTTTTTCTAGTAAAGAATAATTAATTAATTCTTGTATTTCAAAAAATGAAGTAAACCAGTTGGTTTAAGATAAATTTAATTAGAATATAATTAATTATATACAATTCTAATCAAATATGTTTAGTACATTTTTACTTAAAATTTAAATATTGTTTACTTTTTCATGTGGTATTTAAATTATATGTTTAGAATTCAAACTTTGAACTCATTTACAGTGAAAGTCACTAATAGATTTTCAGAACAATTTGCCTCAATTCTTTGTTTTATGGCCAGATAAAACACAGAATGAGACAATCATCGTTATTTGAATAATGGTTTGAATCGGGTGTCCTCTTCAATAATTTTTCTAAATAAAATCAAGGTGGAATTTAGAGAATGAAACTTGAAATGAAAAATGAAAGATACATAATTTTTGGGAGTTTATACACTGAGAACTCGTAAGAGATTTGAGTACCGGTCCGAATAAAAGTAAAAGTTTCAAATAAAAATTGTTGTACATTTGGATAATTATTTTCAAGAGTTATTTGTGAACGAAAATCTTGTCATTTTAACCGCCTTCAAAAAAGAAAGTTTCCCGATTTTAATGATTCTTTTTTTGATGGAAAGGAGGTATCCCGAGGTGCCATGACAAGGAAACCAGAATCTAATATCCCCAAGGGCATTAAATTTTATCCAAATGAATAATTTTTTGTGGTTTTATGCAACCCTCAAATGTAAAAAATAAAAATTTCTCAGAATCGACTAAAAAGTAAAAAATAATTTTATATTAAATATTTTATAAATAATTTCCTTGTGACCAATTACCTTTCGAAGTCGGTGCCAATTTTATTCTTAGTTAAAAAATTGTTTGTTTGGCATCCACTGAGAACTTTTTATTGATTTTTATTATTTTTGATAAATATACCAATTGATTGAATAAAATTTATTGCATAATTTTTATAAGAACACACTCTAGTATGGACTTAAAAGCTATTTTTTCCTTATTGCTCGTAAATCACATATTTTATCTGTTACAAATGTGGTTATTGAATTCGTCTTTTTAGTTTGAATATTAGAAATAATAATAATATTATTGGACTCCAATCGATACTGAAATAAAAATGTATTTATTATAAAATAAATTTTTAATTTTTTAATGTTGTTTTTTAAATTGATATTATAAATTTTATAGACATTTTACAAAAATTTTTTGCAAGTTTTTTTAAAATAAAAATCAAGAATATTATTTTATTTAATAAATATATCACATTCAATTATTGTAATACTTTAATCGAATATATCTTTTTAGTTTATCTAGATCATTTTATAATACAGCTAGCTATCTATACACCATAAGTTTTGTATACAAAACATATGTTGTAAAACTTGAATTTAAACAGATATTTTTCTCTTTTTTTTATTTTAAACAAACATAATACACATGTGTATGGATTTATGGTCTATTTAGCACATTTAATGCAATCTTTATACGGAGCATCCCCAAATTAATTATGCAAAAATTAATACCGTAATCCTTGAAAGATTAAATACGTATACTTTAAGAGCTATTATTACTGTTAAGAAAAAATGTTCTATTTACTTTATATACCAACGTATTGAAGGGAAAATTTGAGATATAGGGACAAGATTTATTCAATTTTGATTAAATCTTTCTCAAAATATTATTTTATACTCATAATGATTAATCACATATTACAAATTTAGCTGTCTATTTTCACATATCATTAATTTTCGATCAACCGTAACCCTATAAAATTTTGAGCAAATGTATATAAGATATTTTTAACCTTCATTTATCGATTAAATATTAATATTTTTTTTGTCTTATTTTCAGACACCGCCACAGAAAGGGATAACCGAAAATGATATTGAAACAAACGGTGGCTCTCGGCCACGATTTATACCAGTCACTTCATTGGAAGATGTTCAAGCTGTTAGATGTGCCGAATTTCATCCTGGTGGACAATTATATGCTGTTGGTTCAAATTCAAAAACGTTACGAATTTGTGCTTATCCAAAGCTTAGTGATATTAGGTAAGCGTTTTTTCTATTTGTAATGAAAGCAACAGAGAGAAAAAAATTTTTTTTTAGAAAAATTTCCACGTGTGATATTTGATTTGAATATTGGTCTTTATATTCATTCTCTTCATTCAAATTTTTAGAAATATTTAATTTAAAATTATTTTTAACTTTTAGTTCATTTTTTTAAGTTTTGAAGTAAATTTTTTTTTTTTTTTTTTGCGCAATTCCAGAAAACTAATATTTTTCCAAGTTTCATTTGTATACTTTTCCATTCGATATTAATATAAAAAATTCACTTTTTTTTTTATAGAAATGATCATCAAACATATCAACCAACTGTACTTTTTAAAAGAACGAAACATCATAAAGGCTCTATATATTGTTTAGCATGGTCACCAATGGGTGATTTATTGGCAACAGGATCAAATGACAAAACAGTAAAGTTAATGCGTTTTAATTCAGATACATCGAATTTGGAAGGACAAGAAGTTGAGTTAACAATGCATGATGGAACAATACGTGATTTATGTTTTATAGAAGATTCATCAAATAAGTCCAGTTTACTAATAAGTGGTGGGGCAGGTGATTGTAAAATATATGTAACAGACTGTGAAACAGGTACACCCTTTCAAGCATTATCTGGACATTCTGGACATGTTTTATCATTATACAATTGGGGTGGAGCTATTTTTGTTAGTGGAAGTCAAGATAAATCAGTACGATTTTGGGATTTAAGGACAAGAGGATGTGTTAATGTTTTTACACCAGCAACGGTACCTGGTAGTCGGGTGAGTTTCATATTTCTAATAACTGTATTATATCAAATGTATTTAACAGTCTCACGTGGACTACTTGATCAATTAAGTGCACTACTGATTTCACTATTTTTATCTAACTTTAACTTAACAATAGACAGATTTTTCGCTCATGTTATGATTTTTCAAAATACCAATATCGAAAATATTATTTTTCGATGTCAAGCTAAGAAATAAAATTATATCCATTTGCCACTTTTAAAATTTGCCCAATTAATATCTGATAATGTATTATAAAATTATAATTGTTAATAATCTTTTTTCCAATTTTTAGCAAGGTTCTGGTGTCGCCTCATTGTGCGTAGAATCGTCAGGTCGCTTACTAGTATCAGGTCATGAAGATGGATGTTGTGCTTTGTATGATATTCGTGGTAATAGACCAGTGCAATGTTTTAAACCTCATGCAGCTGACGTAAGATCAACACGATTTTCACCTTCGGCTTATTATTTACTAACCGCAGGATATGACAACAAATTGGTATTAACTGATTTACAAGGTAAACAATATTTTTTGTTAGCGTAACGCCTTGATTCACTATAACGACTGTTGAAACATAAAGTACAAGAAGGATATTATTATAAGTTTAGCAACCACCATGCAGATAGAAAGCTGCGATTACTTACACCATGTTTAGTCATACTTTTTTTTTGAATACCTCAAAGAGAGATTTAAAATTTTACGATACTTTAAATAAAATGGCAGTTATATAGTGTGTCCGGACAAGATTTCCATATCCATCCAGCAAAATGGTGGTGTTTTGCGTTAGTAGAGAACTAGATTGAATAGCTCGATCAACCTGCGTGCTGGCTTTTTAATTTATATCAGTAATTCTTGTCTTTGAAGTATTTCTTGTCAGATCATCAGCGAAGCAAAATTTTAATTTTTATGTATAATTTTATCCATGATACCCTTTAATAAGATGATTCTTAATAGTATTATTTACTCAATCGAGATGAGTGGTTGCACTAAGTCTTTTGTTTCCACTTTGTCCTAATTAATTTTAAGATGTTTTAATAAAATTGTTTCAATTTTAGGTGATTTAACAATGGCATTACCCAGTGTTGTCGTTGCCCAACATCAAGACAAAGTTATATCTGGACGTTGGCATCCAACAGAATTTTCATTTATTTCAACCAGCGCAGACAAGACTGCTACTTTATGGGCGTTGCCACCATTTTAAAATATATTTTTGTATAATATTGGTCTATATTTATATAATAATATAATATTTAACAAATATTAAGAATTAACATGACAAAATAAAAACAATTATTAATATTTAATTTTTCAAAATGCTTTGTTAATTCTTTTTGTTTTTGAAACATTAATTATTATTTTATTAATTTTAATATTTTTACAATGTTGCATGAATTATGTTCGAAAAATAATTTTTTTTCAATTCAAAATTAATTTTTAGGCAATATGTGTTTTATTTGACAAATTTCATGTTGTATAAAAAATTTTGTATATACTATTTTTTATTTAATAATGTAAACACTTAAAATTTGTAAAATTTATATATTTATTCTTTTACCAAATTTTATTTTTGTGTTCGATTTTTAATTGATTTTCGCATGTGATGTGTAATAAAAACGTCGATTTTATAAATTAAATTCCAACTAGTCGAATAAAAATAATGGATGAATCTCAATGAAACGATGAAATGATTTAGCACAAAACTATTACAGCAGATTATCGATATTTGCAATAGAAAGTGAGTTATTATATTTTAATTATTTTTACATCGAGAAAGTTTATTTTATTGTTGCATTTTTGATCCAACATATATTTTGAAAATAAGAATGTCTTGCATCATACATAGTACTAAATTGAAAACATATTGAATAAAAAAAAGTTTTGTCTTGAAGGAAAACCTTCTCGTTGTTTCAGCATGCTGCCTTCTTTAAAGTCTCAAGTATTGATTTACTTAATTGTGAAATCATAAAGCCAGTTTGTTAAGACAAAGGAGCAGATAATTATTTGTTTATATATATTATTTCTAACGTAAAAATTAAACCAACGCTTTAAGTTTAGTTTCTTTCTACATTGCATTTTATAATAATAAAATAAAGTTCGTTCGTAATAAATAGCATAAACAATAAAAATAAAAAATGATGAACTAAGATCAGTTTTAACAATGTGGGAGCATTACTAATCTGATAAGTCGAAAATAATAATTTAATCAACAGTAAAATAAATAATAAGAAATATATGTAAATAACACTAATAAGCTAAAACATAATGAAAAATTTAAAAAGTATTGCGGCCAAATTAGCCTTGAACACAAAAATATGTTTAAATATTAACTAAGATCCAATTCAATGTTTTATTTTTATAATGAGTCGATGATACTAATTTGAATCTAATTGAATTTTTAATTAACAAATAGAATCGAATTGTTTTATTTTGTTTTGTAATAAGAAACATGTTGCCATTTTACTTCATCCAATGGTAAAAAATACATTCTGTATATACACACGCTTAAAAACAATGTCAATATTTATATACAATCACTATTTACCACAAATGAATAATTTTATATAAATTGTTGACCAAATATTTATACTTTTACAAGATAAATGATTGTTATTTATAAAATTTTCTCTTCTGACCAAATAATTTTTATATTTTACCAAAAAAATATATTTCATATATATTTCGAAAATTTTTGATACTGACTTGATTAAACATTTTAAAATTATTTGATATCGGTTTTTGCATTTTGTTTGTATACAAACAAAAGTAGTCTAAATAAGACTGTCGATAATAATAAATGCATTGAAAACGAAAAAATTCTTTTATTTTAATCAGTTAGGGAACATTTTCGACAACATCAGTGTCTAAATTTCTTTTTTACATAATATAGAGATTTTTAAACAAACATTGGTGATTATTTTATTCTTAGAACATCAGCTAATACATTACGAGTAAATGTTATTTTTTTTTATATCTGGATCTATACTTGTCATAGCTATTCGTAACACAGTCTTAATTTGTATAGTAAAAGAATTTCGGATAATAAAGTTTGACAAATTTTTTGAACCAATTGAATCTCTGTTCTGAATCTGTCATTAGTGCAAGGATATTTTTATCTTCTTTTATCTTCTTTTGTTTTATAGTGTTTGTATACAATGCTAAAATATTCACTATCGAAAACTTGCTTTTGTCAACACGAAAGTAAATTAATTATCTCTCAATATAGATCGAACGATATTTAATTTTCTGTACATATTCGTGAGGTTAAGAATATTCAATTTCCAAAGTTATTATCTGACGACTTCTAGGGCCCTCGTATTATTTTTATAATTTTTGAGGTTAGTATTTATTAAAATACTATCTATGCTTGTGTATTACTTAAAAAGTTGAAGTGAATTTTATTCACAGTTAAAGTTATTCACTTTATTATTTTTGTGCCTATTATGCGATGTAAAATTTTTCCAACGTGATTCCAGCAATAGTGATGTCATCAAAAATTACAAATATATCAGATTTTATTATCATATTTATTAAATACAGAACTATATACATTTATAAAAGTTTGATGTCTTCAATATTTTGCAAATTTGTTTTTTATTTTATTGTCATTGTGACTTTGTTTTAAGATGATATTGAAAAAAAATACACTTGTAGACAGGATATTACGCAATCATATTTTATACAAAATATAACCGAATATAGCTTTAAATCTTCTTATATCGAATTTTAAAAACTTTTTTGGATTAATCGCCTTAAAAATAAATTTTAACTATTATGATCTGAACTAGAATGTATTGCCTTTTTCATCTCAATAATAATATAAGCCGAAATTATTTTAAATAATTTTCTAATATCGATAATTAAGTCAAATATTAATTTATTAACCTTTTTTTTGCAATTTTTTAAATATTTTCAACTGTAATTTGAAAACAAATATACTAGATATATATTAATAAAAAATTGCACATTTTAGTTTTAAAATGTAATTAAAAATATGTTTGTGAATTAAAAGAAACTAAACAATTATGATATAAATATTTGAAAAAAAAAATGTATATTTTTTAGAATTAATTAAAGCCGATAATTATTTGTTTCTATTGTAGATTATTAAAGAGTTTAATAATTGTTAATTTGCACTTGAATTATTATAAAAATATACTTATTAATATAATTTAACAGTATTTTTCCACTTAACAGAATATTATGATTCTATTTTAGCTTCATTATAGTTTTATGTCTGTAATAAAAGTAATATTAAAAATGAATTTTGTTTATTTCTATCTATCCTAATTTCTTCAATTAAACATTATTATTAAATGAGACAAAAATATATTTATGTAAGAATAATGACTGTCTTGTCTTTTTAACTGTGCTAAGCGAGGAGCTTAAGGAACTTTCTTATAGCAAGCATGATATAAAACTCATCAGCGGATGGATAATAAGTGTCACCGGGTGAATAAGCCAAATTTGTCTCATCTTTTCCCAATTATTTTAACTATTTTTATTTTGATTATTATATACTAATTTTTACAGAAAGTTAACTACTTCGAAAAAAATAATACCGATGCTTTAATAGAGCTACAAAACTGTACTTCATTGGACCCAATGGCCGGATTTTTCTCATTTACGAATCTGAATTCATATGTCCACAATACGTCACCAAATTGCAGTTCGTTTGCTCTTTTAGTTTTTGAGTTATCTTGATGGCGGATAGACGGAAATGGGGGGCTATATATAATTTCTGAATGAACCGGTTATTTCAAAAATCACATAAATCACAAATAAAATATTAAAGTCAATAAAAATTGCCATTCACATATAAACGATTTTTCAAATACATTTTCGGGCTAAATATGATTGGACTTTTAAATACACTTAAGTATGGAATAAATATTGTTTGTAATTTATGAATGAAAAAAGGAAAAACAAAATTAAAATTGTTCCTGATTTAGACTGTTTTAGTAAGAATCAAGATATGTAATTTGAAATAAACATTTATGTTTATCATTTTATTAACGATTTTAATGTAAATCAAACTAAATACTAGTGAACAATCTTTGAAGTAATATAGGTAATAAACACAATAAATTAATTTATTAAAAAAATAATGTTGTCTTTGAAACAAAAAAACGAGACATCTATACTTGCTAAACTCAATGTCTATCTAATACAATGCCTGCGCCTCCCTTGGTGCTCAGAACGTTCAAAACACTTATACAGCCGTTCCACTTGCCGACCGCAGTCGTTGCGGTTGCGACATAAACGTCATTATTAGCGGCCCCTCCGAGCTCATAACGACCAGTCGAAAAGAAGTGAACGTTAAGAATTTTTTGTCACACTTTTTGAAGTTTAAAAAAATTGCATTTTTTGACAATGAAAATTCGATGTCGTGGAAACTTATGCTTCTTCATCAGATGATTTTTAATTACATTAAAAAAGGATTATTGTGTTTGTTGTTTCTAATATGAATAATTTGTTGCTTAAACTGTAATTTTTTTCCAGAATTAATTAAAAATTTTTTTTTTTTTCATAAAATTGTTTCAGAATAAATTCATAATTGAGTATTTATTTACAATGTAATATAATTTTTAATGCTTTCAAATTTTAACATAAGACATAACTTCTACTAATTTATTTTCAAAACATTCATAAGCGCAAACTCCATTCTTTGGGTATGTATTTGAAATGCGCACAAGCTAGTGGAACGGCAAATACCGTGGTCGCTGCGCGTTGTGAGCGCCAAGTGGAATAAACTGATATACATTGTATTTCGTCGCATAAATTACTCAAAAATAAGTTATCCAAATATTATGGAATTCGGCACACATGTTCTTCGCATGAAAACAGAGGGCTTGTCGTAGAGTTTTTCCGGAAAAGATTTCTAAAATTAAAACTTTAAATATTTATTTTATATTAAAAAATATTTTTCGCATGAATTTTTCTGAGATGTATATATAACTCTTTTGCCATTTAACAACATGCATTCAAGTTTAAAACACTAAGCACGAAAATTACGCGGTATTGTATAGATAGGAAGGAATATGGCACTTGTAGTATTTAACCAGACTGAATATTCTGTAAGCAAAACTTTGTCCCAAAAAAGTCCATTTTTTATAAACTTGACAGGGTATTTTGAAATAACCGATTTATATAAAAATAAATCAATTTTTGGTTCTCAAAATTTTTTAATTGGCTTTTTTCGTAATCGTTATTACTTTATATAAAAAAATTAATATATTTTCATTTAATACATAAATCAATTTTTTCACTGTGGATATTTTACTAGAATATAAAGGAAATAATCATTGTCAAAAAATTCATTATTTTATAATCAAAGGTAAGCTATCGCATACCGATACCTAAAATTCGTTCCATTACTATCGATTGAGCATTTGTTAAACTTACCTATTTGGATTTATGCATTTTGAATGATTCAAACAACAAATCAAAGAGTATTAAATGTTATTACAATGAATGAATTTACATTGAATGGCGTAGATGAATGAGTATAGACAAAGTATATAACTTCCAACTTAAAATTTAAAAAAAAAATATTCCATTTGTAATTTTCAAGTTTGGTACAAAATATCTTTGAAGATCAACTACAAGGCCTCCAATTAGTAGAATTTCTTAAACCTTTCAACTTTTGTATTGAACTCTGTTCTAAAACATCATTTTCTAGCCCGATCTTTTTTTAATATTCAGTACAAAGAATAATAAATTCTGACAGATTTAAACTTTTTTTGTTACAATTTTTATTTGATATTTATTACCCTGCGTAAATTTTTATTATTTAATATACAGTATAGCGGTACAAAAAAATATTTAATAAATTTTTTTTAAAATTTGACACATATTTCATAGAAGAAAAACAAAAGCATTTGTTTTTAAATAGTGTACAAAATAGTATACATTAGATGTACACTTCAAATTTGAAATAAACGTAAAATTCAAAATTGAAATAATAATAATATACCTACCTACTTCATAAAATCGATTGATAGTAACTAGACCGCGTGGCGCATTTGTTTGTTACTTGCATACAAATATTACATGTGGCCAATAAATTTAAAAAGGGTGGTGGATAAAAAGCAGAGAAAAAGTCTCGCCGCATATATGCTACGTTTGTTACATACGTGTGTGGAATAGTTGCGTTTCAAATTATTTGTTATATTATATTCATTTGGTATTCGTGTGTGTGAACATTTTTGTTTTTTGTGTTGTTCGCTTGTGTTTGTTTATGTTTTTACCTTGTAAAAAGTTTCAAACAATTCGGTCACAATGACAAGAACGTTTTTACATACAAACTGTTTGTTTAATTAATTACATAACCTTGTTTGAAATTGTTTTGCTAAATTTGTTCAGGTAAGTTCATTTACATTAAATGTTGTTTATATTTTTTATATAAATTTATAGTGGTTTTGTTATTCTAGAAATGACAATTTCATCTACGATAAATATTCTTATATTATTTTTTTATCTGTTACTTTATTTTAAAAATGTGTTTTTAAATATTTTACATCTAACCACTATCGGACTTCATATGAACTAAAACCAAAATGAACGTTAGCTAAATGTTTGAAATGTTATGACAGATATCGGGTAACATGATTCATTTACAACAGGGGTGGAGTAAGAGGGTACTTTGTTGTTGACAACGAATTAATTCATAACCTTTGTTTGCTTTGTTCATATATTGTCTATTAGTAGAATCTTATTGATTTAAATTTGCCGGTTATAAGATTTAAGTTTTGAAATTTGATTAAGTGTACTTGCAATTAAAAATCAGAAATTATTTAAATGCACTAAATAAAAGAAAATTAATTTTGGTAAGCCAAAAACTTTAACAAAAAGGTGCGGTACACATTGGAGAAACTTGTTTCATGAAACTGGTTTAAAATAATAAGTTTCAAGAAAATCGTTTCATTAGAACGTGTACACAGGAGCAACGGTTTTTCGGTGGTGGTTTAGCTCGGGAAATAAGCTGAGATCATCATAAATTTAAGGATTTTTCTCAGATGCCGAAGTAACTTTATGTTCGCTTGTTAGAAGTAATGAATCCACTCTAATAACTTTAGTCAAAGTGCACTTTGTAATAAAGAAAAAAAATAAGCAACAGAAAACTGATAAACCAACGAATTTCTTAAAACCCGGTTTCCTGAAATCCATGAAACTAAAATTTCATCAAACGCAGTGTGCACCAACCTGTGTTAATCTTATCTGTTACAAGCAACTTCAGTTGCATGTTTCACATAACCAGTTTCAAGAAACAAGTTTCTCCAGTGTGCAACGCACTGATTTTATTTTCAAATGCTTGAAAAAGAACAAAATAAACTGTAAATTAAATCAAACCCTTCAATTTATTATATTACAAATTTATATGATGACAAAGCTTGTCGCATTTGTTTTATTGTCTACTAATACTTCGTCATGAAAAAATTAGTAAAATAATTTTTTATAACCTAGATGACTTCTTCGTACTTTATAATAATTTGAAAATTAGTTTAAAATTGTACCTAGTGTTTTTGAATTTGTGCATTTTTTTAAATCGTTATTTTATCTACACATTTTCTACTAATATAAGAAACTAATTATGAATTTTTGAATTAAATATTGGTATATAATTTAATATGCTTATACCGCCGGAGTATTTTAAGTATTGTAATAAAAATGCTACTTAGTTGTTTTCAGTTAACTGCACACAAACAGTTTTAATATCCTGATAAATCATTTGAATGAAAAGGGGGCGTTTTTTTTTATAATCGTAATTAAATAAGAAAATTAGCCAAGAATAATAATTCAGTTTTTAATTGTTAAACTATATAATAATAAAAATGAAGTTAATATTATTTTCAGTTGGGTAGATAAGTCTTTGTCCTAAGAAAAAAAACTTCTTTATTGTCACTAACTTTCTTTCCAGCGAGCATTCACTTGAGTTCTGCGAACAAGAAATAGTCGCTGGGTATGACACTTGGAGAATACGTTTGATGAGGAAGCAATTCGAAACCAAATTCATGCATTTCCGGCATGAATTGGGTTTGTGACACGGTGACACATTGTCTTGGTGAAACATCACTTTCTTCTTCTTCAAAAGTAGCCGTTTTTTTACTATTTCGCACTTCAAACGCTCGCAGGGGCGTAGGAGCCGTATGGGCAGCTGCCCACCCAGGAATTTCCCTGGGTGGGCCATGCCCCTTTGTTGAAGAGATTAAAAATTGTATTGCTCTATTACAATTTCGTGTAGGATAATTTTAAGGGCAAAACAATAGTTTTTCACGAAAAATTGACCTTTCTAGTCTAAGAGAGGATTAGATGACTCATCGATAATTTCGAACCTGCCCATCCAGCAAAAATTTCGTTCCTACGCCCCTGAACGCTCGTATCAGCTCGGTGTTGCTTTTGTTCGACAATAACAATAGTTGCTTCAGTCAAAACAGTATATCTCACAAACTACTGGTCTGACAGCTGTCAAATTTATACTCGTATCTTTTGAAGATTGGCAGTAACTGAAAATCATATGTATATAATCCTTGTGGCGCCATCTATGTGCCAGGACAAGACTTATCCACCCATCTAATATTATACCTAGTTGAAAATTACAAGCAAAAATGGGATTTTGGAATTTTACCGAACTTCCACTAATTTGTCGCAATAAAGAATTCGTTTTGGACTAAAACGCGGATTATGTGAAATTTAATAGTATTTTTATTGTAGTAAATATTACAGATTAGTTAGATAAATGTTAGACAAATATAGCCTCTACTAGTCTATTGACACCACGCTCTACGTTAAGACAGAATTGTGTGTTTGCGTATTTATTTTAGCTTTTTAGGTTTTACGTTTTCTTAAAAAGTGTTTTATATTTTATACAGATTTTTTTTTTTTGCATACGATGCAGTTTAGTTTGGTTTAATTTTTATGCGAAATACTTTACTCTATAAATTATTTGATAATAATAGGTTGCATGCCGTGTAATTATTATTATGATATTAAACATGTATACCAATAGCCCGGGAGGTAGCGTTGCATTTTTCATGGTCATTTCAAGCCGATCAATTTCCGATTTTATTTAAAGTTTATATGAACTTGATGATCGAATGGTGGTTTAGTAGTCGCACCGAAGGTGGACTAATAACAAGGTGGAGGATTAATAAAATATATTTTAGGTCGCTTGAAATTAATAATAGACGTAGTTTCAATAATGTAGTAAATAAAAAAAAATAGTCAGCAGAATATTTACGGGTGGAATAATTATCAGCTGAATATGATATTTGATTGCCTTAGATGGAGATTGCATGGTTGCTCAGCCGAAATTTTTATCCTGCTCGACCACCCTCTCGAAGCCTGCTGACTTTCATTACAGTGTATGACTGCTAATAAACATTAAATTCCAACATGTATTAATCGACTTGAAATGATTGTGTCATTTGCAACGCTACCTCCTGGACCACAAGCAATAAAACGTATTTATTTCAGTTTAAAGCCGGGCACATCTCTGCTCAAATATACATGTATTAAGAAATAATCGTTTTGTTGTATTTATTTCTAGACTTCTAAATTTTATATGTATTCAAAATTTATAAATATTAATAGTAAATAATATAAATATTAAAAAAATAATATATTGTTTTAAACATACGTTTGTTGTTTAGTGCTCAGCTATGCTATAATTCTATTTATTTTTTGTTGAAAAATTTTTATGATTATAGTTTGTAAATGAATCGTACATAATGATTGCATATTATTGTAAAAATTGTTTAAAAATGTGCTATTTTAAATTATTTGTGTTTTTTATATATTTATTGATGTATTAAATAAATTGCATGTCAACGATTTGTAACATTTTTATTTGGTAAGCCTTTTTTAAATCATTATTATATTTTTAATTTTCTAGAGATTATTTAAATACCCTAGCCTCTTGGTTCAGTTGAACGTGTCCTTGATTGTAATACGACAGTCTACCGAGGATGCGGGTTCGAATCCACCATCGTCACAAAATTGAATTGTTTCGATGGACTGGTGCAGTGCAATACTCGATCTTGGAGCATTTAAATAAATCAGCGGATCACCTGCTATAGAGATCGGTATAAAAGAACCTCCTCTCCACAACCAGCATTACTTCCATATTGTAATACCAATAATTTTTTTAAATCCTTGACATATCAATATTTCAAGGAAATGCCACCATTTGAGTTTGTTTGCGATTTTAGTCTCAACTGTCGCAATGACAACTAACAAAATCGATGTAAAACCCATTTCACACGAAGCATTATATTTGAACTGGTTAGATTCAATGCAATCGGTTTACGTTAATAAATTCCCTGTGGGAAGTTCTTGCAATGAGGCCGATTTTGTGAATCTCGAATTTTCACATATCTTTACGTTTCAATTTCACTAGAACCAAAATTCAACGTTTTTAGAAAGATGCCTGCTGTGTGTGTGTGTGTGTGCGTATGTGCATGGGTAATTTTTTGGTAATGCATGGGTAATTAAATAAAATTGTCTACTTAAGTTTCGTTATTGTTACCAATCTAGAGAATCTTATGAATTTATTTTTGTATTCATTAGTCCAGTAAATGAAGAGAAAAAAACAGAATAACTGTATGTTGAATTTAACCTTTGCATTCGATTGAGGGATGAATTTTAAAAAAAATTTCTTTAAAGCTTATATCACAACATTATCTTACAATGTTTATAATGCTTTTAAACTACAATGTTGTTGATAAAATTTAAAAGCTAATAAACTACTTTCCTGGAAATTTATTGAAAATTATATTATTATTTTTCATTGAATATCTCTATTAATAGATTTCTCTAGGTGCTTGGTTTATCTATTTATATACATGGCGTTAGTTACACGATAGTACGTTTCTATGCACAATATTCGTTATGATTTATATTTTTCATGCAAAATAGTCTAAAAAATACCATAAGTGGTTTCTATCTATGTCTTTGTGGTGCGCTGAATCGAATGGAATAGGTCGAATTGCTGGGAATAAAAATTAATAAATTTCCTCATGAATTAGAGATGAGCAAAACTTAATTACGTTATTATTTGGTAGTAGCTAATTTTTTCGATCATATTTTGCTTTGGACGCCCTTTATTTGGCCATCCATCCCAAAAAAACAATATCTTTTACTATAGTAAATATATATTTTTCAGTTTACAATAGACTCTACTCATCAAATTCATTCTACTTTAAAATTTAAAATATAATAAAAGGATTAAAAGGTTTAAATTAATTTTAAAAAAATAATCGTTGTAACCGTATGACAATCAAATTTTTTTAAACATCCAAACCCTGGAATGTATAAAAATCGTTTACAAATATATGCATTAATTGAATATATGACATAATACAATTATTGTAAACTTTTAAAATTATCATTGAAGGATATCCGGTTACTAGCTTTTATCATACATAAATTTATTAGACTTAGTAATTTAATGATAAAATCAAATTTATTGTTTATAAAATGAAATACATACCTTGATATAACCATATTTGTAATTGTTGCAATTTCCAAGAAAATTTTGAAACGAACTACACAAATTTATTCGTATGTTTTAATGTGATTTACCATTTTTCAGTACAACATATTTCATCATAATTTTTAGCTTTTATTAAGCCTAATACATTAGGATTGCTGTTTTCGATTTTGGTATTTAGTTTTTAATAATTGGAGTGAGTGTATTTATTTATCATATTTGTTATGATAAAATATCGGTTCGGATTGAATTGGGCTCTTTATGAAAGAAGCGATTATATATTTCAAAAATTGTAAGAGAAAACTAAAATATTTATATTTCAAAATGGCTAATTAAGAAAAAGATATAGGGGAATAGTGGGGGATAAAATAGGAACTATGCTTTTAAGTAGAATAAAAAACTAAATATACATGCCAGAAAATTATTATTTATTATTATAACATTATTCATTAACTTAATAGGTGTTCCCTCTGTAAGACTATACTAAAAAAATAACAAAAAACATTTTCCGGAAAGAAAATCTTTTCCAGTCTATAAGAATAAACTCTTTTGCCTCATCTTGCCTCGTCCTTGGGATAAAATGGGGTCCTCACATGGACAAGATGAGGTACAGCAGTCTTAAATATTTTAGTGTTGACAGGTGATGCCATCCTTCATGGGATTCAGACCTAAACCCTGATAATAAAGACACTTAGTGTCTTTATGATTCTTTATTTTGTTCTTTTTTTCTTTACAAGAGCCTTTTCCTTCTTCTATGCGGTTACCATCTTCTCATTGAGTTTTTTTTAAATTAATGTTTCCCCGTAAAGCTCAGCTCCTTGGAAATGGGGCCACTGCTTGATCAGGATGTAAATAACACATATCTACCTAATTTCAGATAAAATAAATAGAAATTGTTGTCGACATCAAAATTTATGCATTTCTGACAGTTTCATTCGACACACTCTAAAAATAATACCAAATAATTAAAATACGTTTTTTTACTCAGAAAAAAACGCTAAAAAGTTAAGAGGTCAAACTAGAAGGCCTGGTACATAATGCGGTGTGTGTGGCACTGCGCGAAGGGACATGACACAGCGCGATTTTTTGTAATATACACAAAGGAATGGGTGAGCGCAAATTGACGACCCGACGTGTCGCACGACTAGCGAGACGCAACAAACGCGTGGTTTAGTACCCAAGGTACAGTTTTTCGCGCCACGCGTCGCGCGTTTCAAGACTCCAATAAAAAAACTAAAAACAAAACACAAAATAAACAAAAGCACGAGAGAACTACGTGTCAATATGCGTTGTTTTTTTATCAATTAGTTTTCTTTTATAATCAAAATTGTTTTAAAAATTGTTAATCACTACCACACATTATTATAAAATCCACATGGCATCAAAAAAATGAACAGATTTAAATTAATTTTTTTTTATTAAAATTGAATAAATAAATAATGGAAAATTATGAAAAATAAATCCATTGATAGCTAGTCTATAAATAAAATTTTTTTATTATAATATGACAATAATGATTCTCTGGTTTGATATTGGTTAATAATTATTGTATTTACCAATAATTCCAACATTATTTGACATTTACAATTATTGAATGGATTTAATCGAACTATCTACTTGGTGGATGATGGAGAGGTAAATATTTTAAAGTAGATACTCACGAATGCAATTCAGGTAGATTGTAATCGAGTCCTAAAATAATTAATTGTTTACTAATTGGTATTTGGTAGATCGAATATGTGAAGACGTCTTCATCTACAAAACACAACAATGTAATTGTGGCAGATCCCGGACTGACGCAACGTTATGACAGGCTTAGGCCAATCAATAAAGTTAAGCAACAGCAGTCACATTCTGTATTTGGATGGGTGACCACCTAGCAGTACTGTGTACTGTTGTTGTATAAAAATAATAATAAAAATAATAATCCCCTTTGGTTAATGGCTATATAGCTAAAAGTAGTTGAAGCCAGATATTAAAAAAAAAAAAAAACTTTCCTATTTACAATTTGTTTCAACGGTACTATGGTTACGAAATACAACTTCATCAAAAAATTGTTATAAAAGTCTTGGATGCTTAGTAAAAAATTTAAAGGAATTTTTATTATTTATTATTACCTTATCATTTTTTGCAATTATAAAATTTTCATTTGTATGCAAACAATTGAACAAATAATTATATTTTCTATACTATTTTATACAAAATTTCAGCTACTCGTAGAGTATCAATCGATTCAGTTGTCTCTTCCAAGAAGTATGCACATTAAAAATGGATTGTTTTATACAATCTTTAGTGAATACCTGCCTTTATTCATATAAAAATATTTCTATAGTATTAAAGTATAAAGGTACATATGATATTATTTTATGAGTAAATGAATTGTGAAAAAATTTAATTAGAAATATCAGTGTCGATTGTAATTGAATTAAGAGGAAAAATAATACGTATGGTATTATTATTATTATTATCCATCTTTTGTTTAACTTCCATTGTACAAAAGTGTGCTTCTGGGAATTGGAATATAATGTGATAAACTTAATGCATTAATACTGTTAATGGATTTTAATTGAATACTGACTGCTCCCCCCCCTTTAATATATGATCCAAACTGTATTGAAAACGTTATTATTTTTAAATATTGATCCATTATAAAATCAATCATATTGTACTACAAGTAATAAGTTTTAAAATGAAGTAATATCTTATAGCATTGTTTATTTCCTGTGTATAACGTAAAACCGCAGTTGTCTGATTTCATTATTTCCTGTATATAAGGGACGTGTATTTCTCTCATAAAATGTCTCATTAATAGTCTCTTGTAAGAATGCAATTATGCTTACCTAAATTTGTGAAACAAAAATTCTGTTAAAGTTACTTTTTATTAGGCTCGAAAAATATTCTATCGCTCGCACAAGCTAAAAATTTATGGATATCAATGATTTTGTTATTCTAATGAAGAGCATTTATTAAGAAATATTATTAAATTTAAATGCAAAATACAATTAACAATAACAATAGAAATAAGAAAAATATTTCTACTTAATTTTGGCGTCCGAACTTGCAATTTTTTTTTATATAATCTAGTGAATTATGCTAGTTGTTACCCAAATTAAATTTTAAATATCATTATCCTGATGAATATTAAAATATATATAATCAAAAAGCACCATATCAAGGGTAATTTACAGCTGTCGTGCGATTGACATGGACGTTATTACTTTTCTAAAATTTATAATGCTGCGAATTATTAGGTGATGTACGAAAAATTTATGTTTTGTTTTGAACAACTTGCTTTTTTGTGCAATCAAGAATCGGTTTTTTGTACCACTTACTTACCAGTTTACTTGTCGGTAAATCAAATAATGGAAGTTACAGAGAACTTTTTAATATTTCATAAAATTCAATATTAGCGTTGTTACGAAAAGATACGACATACAGATAAAAATAGATTATTCTTCTTCTAATAAATTGTTTTCATTTGATCTGATAAGGGGAATCATATCTCAAATTTTAAATAGGAAAAAATAAAACATTAATATTGTCAAGAATAACTAAAATGTATCTTTTATATCGTTCTATGCCAATTGATCAATAAATGATATTTAGGAATACCACGAGTAATACTTGTCCCGAGTTCGCAATGGAAGTTATTTGTAATCTGCAGCTAAAAGACTTATAAATTCTAGTTACAGATGATAAAATAATTTATTTTGATAATTGAATAATACATTGTGACGGAATAAGTACAGTTGTATATAATCTTATGTAATTTGATGGATATATTAATATTAGATAGAACCCATGAAATTGTTAATAAAAACCACAAGAAGTTGCTTTGGACCGTGTTAAACTTTAAGAAAAAAAGAAAACGTGCAAATTGTATAAATGAGAATAAGTTAATATTATCATAAATTATATGGGGACAAAAATTGTTTGTCTGAGACTGATGTAAATGTAGACATAGCTTTTGATTGAAATCTCAACATTTGTTATATAATTTTCAATTTTGCTTTATTTTATTATATTTCTCATTTTTAGTGTTTGTTTTTATATGATGTAACAAAATTAATGTATAGGATTTGTGTATTTTTTATTCTGTGAATCTTATTGATTTTGTAATATAAGTCAAATAAATAAATAGTAACTAAATAAAGAAGTTTCTTTATTGTGACCGCCCCGAAAATCAAAATCGGAGATGTCGTTATTACGTCATGTTTAGCGGTCTCTCAAGTTTTTTGCGACTTTTCACAAAAATGTATATGTTAACAGTAAGGTAAGTGCACATACAGAATATTGGTCATTAAATTTTTAACAATTTCGGTCAATTGGGCTCCATAGATCCATGACAGAATTTTTAATTCTTAAGAGGTAAAAGAATAGATCAAAAACAAAAACGGTTGTTAAAAAAATAAAAAAATATCTTACTTAAAGCATTTTTCTATAAAATTTTAAAATTCATGTATAATTATTTTAAAAATTGTTATAACCCACTTTATTTTCTATTTGGATTAGAAATACAAGTCAGAAAAAGCAAGGTCAGAGTGAGTTCATAGCTAGCTTGTTTTTTTATCATAATTATTTTAGCTTAACATGTCCTCATGATTGCTTACTGTTACTTAATTACAAGGAGGATTTAAAAAAAAATAAAAATAAAAACTAGCTGGTCATTAGATAGATTTTTTACAATTATTAAATTTTGGCTCACAACTGGTTACTTTAAGCCAATTATTTTACAGGTATCATTTGATTTTAGTTACATAGTTGCAGGCTAATATTTAATTGAATCAAATTTTTAGCTATATATCCAGTATTCTATTTGCTCAAATATTGTCCCATACAAGTAGAATTACTTACTGAGGTAATGGCCGGCCAGTGGCACTAGCCAATGGTGAGCTATAACTCCTATTTATTAGCTAAGAGGTTGTCAGGGATGAGTTTAAATTTTACTCGAGTTATAAGGAAGTTCTTGACGCGACTTTGTAGAGTCGCACCCATTGCGTCTAGTTTGTTTCTCATATAATTTATACTTTAATTACATGTTTGTGAATTTAAAAAATTAAATTATATTGATTTAATATCATTTACTTTCCATCAATTTCATTTATTCATGAATAAAGAGCGAGAAGTTAATTAGTGGTGTAATTAATTTATAACAGTTAAATGTAGAGTAAAAACTTGTTGCTGAAATATATCTACATGAAAACTATTTATTGAAAAGTTAAATAAACTTTGTTTTAAAAAAATAATATCTGTAGGCGCTGTTTTAAAAAAATTATTATTTAACAATTTAGGTGCAGTGGTTTGAATTCAGTATTTTTGAAAGTGTGTCAAAAACGTTCATTATGATTTTAAAATTCTGTATAAGTATTTTTGATAAATATGATGCGATACTTGCTTAAATAAAAAGGTAAATGTCCGTTTATTGAAGATCTGAAATCTCTTGGAGATTTTTCCACCGATTGACGTCAAACTGACCTTGTATATGTTTTATCCAAACTATGATTCGTTGCTATATTAACATACTCTTTTCTTTGACATCCGTGTAGCGTTGGTTAGTTTGTCAGCGAAGCGATTTCCGAAAACATTCACTTTATAAATAAGAAATAATAAGTATTATTAACAATATTATAATATAAATACAGATGTTTTTCATTAATTGTACTCATGTGTTAACGATTCGTTAATACGTTTTTTAATTAATTGTTAATCACAACTCTACGATACATGCTCACATTGCCCCCACCTGGTTCGACAGTTTTAATTTAGTTTTATTTGAAATTATATGTTTTTATTAATTAATTAGACTTAAAAGGTATACGTATAACCACTCATCATGCAGTATTTCAATGACTTCTGCCTGCTACGCCAAATACGTGCTGCCACGCACTGTTGTAAAATTAAGCGGTATCACGCTTGGGTTACCTCTGCTGAATCAAGTCGCCTATCTTGGTGACTTGATAGTTCACAGTTTGTAAGTCTTTGAATCAAACATGCAGTCTAGGCAGAGTTCCCTTGACTCTCTTGACTTTTATTATTTCAGATATAATAAGTTTCCCGCTTGCAGTGGTTGTGTGAATCATGGCCAGTGCGTAAGGACGCTATTCTTGGCTTCACAGTGCATGTGTCAATGCGGGAACATGTGTATCAAAACGAGGTACAGATTCTAGATATTTTAAATATCGAAGAAACATATAATGCTAAAATTGTCAGCCTATTTTTGAAAGTCTTATAAATAAAAAGGCGGGCAAGTTGTGCATAGGAACATTCGTATTACTCTATTTTAAATGTATAATATTATTTTATCATTTCGTTTTCTATAATTTTTATTCTCATTGTTTATGGGTAGTTTTCATTTTTTTACTTTATTCTAGGTTTAATTTTCATGTGTATTTTCTAATTCTTCTTTGTGTTTCTTTTTTTTTATTTTTTATAACTTGATTTCATGTTAGAGCATCTTAATAAAGACTACTTACTGACCAAAAAATAAAAGAAGGACTTTGAATCACAGAATAAGTTTAATTCAAAATTTTAGAAAATACAATTTTTTGAATTGTTCTTTAGTGAAAAATTTGCACTTTTTAATTATGAATTTATAATATTGCATATTTTATGAGGTCAATATACACGCCTAAAATTTTGGTGGGCCGTAATATTGTTGATTTATTATTTCATCTTATGAAGAATATTTTGTGAGTAAATATCTAATGGGTTGGCATTTTTATAACCAGTTTCATTTTTATTTCAATACCCTCTCATTATTTCCCTTCAATTGATTTGAGAATTTTTATTACTAAATTTTTTTCAATTTTACAAAAACATTCACAGCGATTCACTCAAACGACGGTCAAATAACAACTACATTCGATATTCGATACTTTTACAGAATACAGTGGACCCCCGGTAATCCGAGAAACAGTTTCCAGGGCAGTATCGGATTAGCGAATTTGTCGGATTATAGAGTACTGCCTAAAACCCCCTATAGTCCAGAATTTTTTACGAAAGAGTACCTTGTAACCCGACAAATTACAGATCCAGTGATAAGATTCTACATGTTACATATATGTTGTCTGAAGTACAAATCATACTTCATTATGTTCTCTGCAGTGCAAATTATACTTCATTCAAATTTAGTAAATTAAACAATATAATAGAGAGCATGACGGATTACAGGGGGTGTCGGATTATCGTGGATCCACTGTATGATACACAAGTACTGTTATACTCGAAACTCGCTTTGCACTTACACAAGTATGTGTTGTTATATTGTTATAAATATCAAGTACAAAAGTATCGGTATCGAAAAAATAGTACACGATATCAAAAAGTATCGATAGTTTTACCGTATATTTACTAATATCGTATGGTTCATTGCTAAAACAGTAAACACTCTTAATAAAGAATACACTTTCACGTCATAACATATGTATATATATAGAGGTATATTGTGCTGAATTTAGAATATCCAGTCATGATTTATTATAATTGCTAAATTTTGTTTGTCATTAAACACATCATTGATCATTAATACATCTATTACCAATTTTGTACGAATGGAAAATTACTGCTGATTATAAAAATGATATATGTAATTATTTGTATGTGATTATTTCTAAGAATTTCAGTTTACTCTCTCTATTCATATGCTGATTATATTGCTGTGTGTAATTCAAATCTTTCAGTTGTTTGTTTGAGTATATTAATCTTAGTCTCAAGTATGTAACGCTAGTAAATATTGAGCCACAAATTTTGGTATACATGTTCATAAAATCACTAATTAGACCATTTCCGCATGCCCGCCCGTTCCTGCGTGCCTATTAAATCGTATTATCCTAAGCCTAAATTTTATTATAAATTCGGATTAGTGGCCAAGTGAGTTAAGGCACTAATAGCTTCACCCATTTGATTACTTAGGCAGGAGGTTTCGAATCCAGGCAGCGTCAATTATAATAAAAAAAAAGCCGGTTTGTTGAACACACTCTCGTCGCTTGAATAAAAACGGAGTAACCGACAACATAAAAATTTAAGTGTCACCTAGCACCCAAAATGACAGATACAACGGATGGGGTGCGGTTCTCTTCTTAATATACTCATTTAAGCCTAAATATTATTTTAAAATCTTAAAATAATTTCGTTTCATACTAATTCATTCTCTTAGAAAATTAAGTATCTTAATAGAAAAAATTCATTAAGAAAATTACGTCGTTTTAAACTGTTTAGTATCTGTCTTTAGAAATTTACTAAAAGAATATGTTTATTCAATCACGTTTAAATATTGCAAGCACTGGGTGCTAGTTTTATACTCAGGTAATCTCATTAGCTAGTTTGAATATAAAATTCTTAGAATACTAGTAGTATTCAAATTTCTGAGAATCATTATAAATAATTTGTAGTGGAACTTTTTTATTAATTGGATGTGAGAAAAATAAATATTTATTCCAATTAAGGATTTAAAAAAACAATTTTCTATATAGATAGTGGAGTTTCTAGTGGTGCTTTACCTAGGAATAGTACACTGAATAAATTGATGTCAAACTTTCTAGATTATGATTTATATGCTAAATACTAAAGTTTACTTTTTTCAGTGTTCTTTCTTCCACGCACCCTACTAAGACCCATCTGGGTGATTAAATTTTGCTGTTATAAAAATTTTCTGTGTATACAGTATTAAATGAATTGTATCGCATTCAAGGAAAATTTCAATCGTAACATTTAATGTTGAATTACAAAAATATATACTGAAATACGGAGAAAACCGTTATTAACATGCGTAAAAGGAGTTTTATATTGAGTCATGATTGAAGTCGTTTGCTCAAAAACTAACGCAGTTTTTTTTTTTTTTTTTATAATTATTAATGAGAACTCTAGGATTTTTCGAATAAATTTCGATTTTTTTCCCCAATTTCCTAGATCAAATTATTTTTTATTTTATAAATACATATTTCGACTACAAAGTAGATGATATCCCAAGGATGGTACCATAAGGAAATCAGAATCTGGTGTCCCTAAAGGGAGAGAAGGGGTAAAAACTAATTTTCGTGGTTGTACATCACTCTAAAGTAAAAACTAAAAATTTTTCAAGAAAATAAACTTAAATGTAAAAACAAATTTTACAGTGAAAACATCTATAAATAATTTCTTTGTGAGTCCAATTACCTTTCGAAGTAGGTGCTGATCTTATCTTTAGTTAAAAAATTGATTGTTTGTCGTCAACTGAAAAAGGTAACTTTTCACAAGAAAATTATT
Organism: Chrysopa pallens; assembly: GCA_020423425.1. Lineage (NCBI taxonomy): Eukaryota > Metazoa > Arthropoda > Insecta > Neuroptera > Chrysopidae > Chrysopa > Chrysopa pallens. Next base: position 87,229,871 of record CM035593.1, read on the forward strand.
TATAGAAATTTTTCATTTAAAATAATTTTTTACTTTTTTTGTTAATTTTTTTGAAGGTGATTTAAATACCAAAAATACATTCTAAACGTTTACCTGATTTAAAATATTTTGTTTAGAGATAAAACTCGATTGTCATTAAAAATAATTTTTTTATTTTCTTAAACAATTTGTGTATTTTTCCGTTCTTTTTTTGAGCTATCGATTTCAATAATAAATCGTTATGAATGCCTTTGTTTGCATTTTTATTAAGATCTGATAAATTTCACGAACTATTGTTCGTTTTTATTTTATTCAACGTCAAATGTGATTAATTTAATTTTCTCGAACAATACATCAGCTTCAACGTACTTTTCACTAATTTATGACTTCGCATACATGTACTGGAATCTTAAAATGCCACACTTTTATCTATTTTTATTTTTTCACCTAATTTATAACATTAAATACTCGATTGTTATGTTGTGTAGAGTTGTTTATCAAAATTTTGTTTGTCAATCTCAATCATTGATTAAAATCTTACAAAATTACTGAAATTACTGATTATTGGAAAAATTACAAAATACACTGTAAAATTAGGGTATTTTAAAATTTTAAGTAAGCGTGGAAGATTCAGGTTGTCGCATTAAATTTTTCCACGAGTATACATTCACTGTAGTAGACTTTCTTTGTTTCCATGCTTTAAGCTCTATAGGAACTGCACTCGGAATGATTTTAAAATAAAAACAAAGCATCATCTTCAAATATACTTTTGGCACCATCGTAATTGAATCTGTATCAGTATGCAGTGTAGAATATACTGAATATAAATACTTCTATGTACTTAAACGATTTAAAAGACGTACTGTATACTGTTTAATATTTTTTGGCAAATTTATTTAAAAATGATTTGTTAATTGACACAAATCAGGTCAATAGAATAAATCAAAATTACACATGTAAATAACCCAATATCTATAAAACACACCCAAAAAATCCAACCTTGAATATAATTTGAATACAATACTGTGTAATGGTGGCATTTCATCAACGAAAACGTACAGACATTATAAATTATGAATAAAAATCCCATTATAAATTATAATTCATCTACACTACATCTTTTCGTTTTAAAATACATGAATATATCTTATAAACTTTGTATAGTCCCGGTCAAAAAAAACGCACCTACTTAAACGTCTCATGTTTTTTTTTTTAATTACAAAATATACGATTTTTATGATATAATTTATAAATTATTCAGCTTAAAATTAAAGATATACTTGGACAAATAAAATTAAATCTGTTAAGTATCATAAAAAACACTTAAGACAAGTATGGTTTTAAGTTTTTTAATTAGTTTAGACTTAAAATGTATAATGAATACACAATTTTAATTAATTGTACATTATAATCACACATATATGTAATGATTGTAATTGTTGTTAAATAATAATTAACATTTGTTCATGTATGTAATAATATAACAACAAATTGGCATAGAATCCATCTAAATGGCTTAAGGATAATGTGTCCTTTCATACAACTGTAATTTACATTAATTATCCTTGTATTAGTTGTGTGTTAATTAAATAATAACATTTTTTATTTGTTGTATTTTTAGTATTCCATACCAAAAGATAATTTAACTGTTCGATAATTCTTGTTTTGCTAGGCCCAAACATTATAAAATTGTTTTAACAAACGGAACTGAATATATTTCCATTATATTAACACACTGTGAGCCCCCTCCATCCAAAAAAAAAAACGAATATCAGGTCTTAAATTAAAAGGGCCCACTTTTCAAAATTTGCGTGAGGCAAAAATTGTTGCCCTAGACATAAGTGAACTACTCATTTGTTATAAATTATTTAAACAAAAAAAATGGCTGTGTGACTATATCTTAATAATAATTATTATAAGTTATAAAGTTACTATTTTATAGAATCAATATTTATACTAGAAATTGCAATTCAAAACGGTAGAAATTTTAAATTTCCCTTTGTTTTCCAATAAACTCGTTCATGATAAAAATCATGATAAGTTTATATAAATATACATAGGAAAAACCTTTTATTCCAAAATATTATGCTTCGGCCAAATAACAATCTTGGAATGAAAACGGCAGGCTTATCAAAGAGTTTCACTGGAAAAAGCATGTTATTTTATTTAATGTTTCAAATAGAATGATTTCGCGTCAGTGGGAATGAGGCAATACAATGAATAGCTTATGAAATATGTAACAAGATTAAATCATTTATTTATTGAAAAAATTATTTTGAATGTTTGAATTTGTTTGCAATGGTACTTCATAGACCGGTAGCTATTATATTAATTTTTATGTAATTGGCGAGTCAAGAGGAATATTGGTGAATTTGAAAGATAGGAGTATATTAAATCGTTAACTTGAAACATTGGAACAATTTTTTCGAATTATGAATGACTAACTGTATTTTATATACGCCAAAAGAAAATAGAATACAACTCAAAATAACTCTGATATGTGTATGGGAGGGTAATGATTAACAAGGCGATAATCATGGGTAAATGTCATGTTGGTTTTAGCTATTTCTTCTGGCTATTTCTATATTAAAAATAATGACTTATTCAATCATAAGAATCTATTTAACATTTTCAATCAATAAAACGCCATAAGTTTTTTCTGATCTCTGTAAATTGAAATAACTCCATTGAATATTGAAATATGAATAACAAGATTTTATAGATCATATTACCAAACCCGGCTACCATTCCATTGTCAAGCAGTTTGAATTCGGTTAAAAAAAAACCGATTGTTGCTGCCGGACTGTCATACGAGTTCGTAACGACTGGGTAAAGAGTGAGTGGTACCTTGACATGATTCATTTATTACATGAGCTTGAAATCCACTTAACAGTTTTTTATTTGTTTATTATAATGATATTGATCTAAATTTATAATCGAAAAAAGGATAATTGTTGTCTATTAATAACAATAAGGTTAACTAGACTATTAAAAGTTTACTAACCTCCCATAAACAGCTGCATGTTATAAATATGAACTGTGTGAATAGGATATTGCATTGCACAGTTATCTTACATTTATGTTAATATACTCTCAATAGCTCGCTCATACTTACTATAAGTTAAAATATTAAAATGAAGAAAGGCATATATGTAACATAATTGATTTAGTGATAGATTACTGATACAAAATTTATTATAATTTGTTGCAAATACGATGATCGTTTTTTGAATGTTCTCAAACTTTTTAATTTTGTGTTTTCAAACTCGATGAAACGTAAACACGACAGTAGAAAGAGCAATCACACACATGTATAGGATATAAAGTACGAGAAACTGAGATAGAAGTATCTTAAAAACTCACCATCTTCCACTTCCCGCCCTTAGAGACCACCCGTAAATTGTTTTGGTTTTCATTTTTGTTATATTCTCTTCCTTTTACAATGGATTTTCATCCTACTATATTTTTTTGGGTTTTAAAAATTATTCTCGTCTAAAATGGCTGACATATTTTTGAAAGTGAAATAAAATTTTTGAAACTTTGAATAAAATAATTTGGATTACCACTACCTAGATGAAAATATGGGAAAACATAACCATGGGGGTAGGCTAAAATAAGCTTGGCATATTAATTATATTGTTTGTCGAGTATTTTAGAAGACAAACTGCGTTTTATGTTTAGTTATTAAGTATTTTGTTTTCTATTTTTTTACGTTTTTATCAATTTGTCGTTAATCTGTGATAATTTTATGAAATGCTTTAAAATTTTGATCCATTATAATTAAGAAGATTTTTTTTTTATATGAAAATTTTTTCTTTCTGTTTAAATGCACATATTTAATACAAAGCATGCAATTAGTGTAACGACCCTGAATAATGATTTTACTTTGACATGATTCGAAATCGTCTAAATAACAATAAAAAAAATTGATTTAAAAGTAAAATCAAGTGATCTATGATTTTGCATTTTTTTTAGAAATGTGTATATAAATAATAAAATCATGTGATTTATTTATTATTAATTATGTAGATATGAACATGTACTAACTATATTGGTCTGTTTTTACTTGACAAGTAATTTACTCAAACTTTTAATTCAAACATCTTTCTTATAATTCACTCCATTTGGTAAAAATGGAGCAAAATTTTGACTACAGCTAAACGACCCGGTGGAAAAGTTAGCTTTAAAGATTGTTAATTAAATGTCACAGTATGCATAAAAATAAAAGAGGAGGATGTTTTTGGAAGTAAATATTTTTTTCCGAACATTCCAGGAAAAACGGTACATTTTTCGAATATGGAACTGGCCAATTTTTTGTAAAAATGTTGCGCTGTTTTGCCACTGCAGTGCTTTAAAATTTGTAATATAATATCGCATTCAGTTCGTCGTAGTTTTGCCCATTTTTGTCCATAAAAATATTCGCTACCCATCTAAAACATACCTAATAGTCATGGTAATATCAAGATCTAGGACAGATTTATTATTTAACATTCTCTTGGTCAAGGATTGTTTTATTTCATTTTTTTTAAGAAACTTTTTCAACGTGTAATTATATTTACAATGATATCATTTTTTTTTTTTGTAAAATATTTATTAATATCAATATTTCAATAACTACCATGTGATTATTGTTACAATTGAGTGCGCTATTATTAACATAGATATAAATGGTATTATATCTGATGGTTAGTTGACATCTTGTGATCTTATCATGTGAATATCGACGTGATAATGTAAAAACTATTCGACCGTAGTCCGAGGCGGCTTCAAAGTGTTTTATTAATTTTTTTTATTTTTTTTTATTTTCATGGTTATTAATTTTAGTTTAATGCTTAATCCAAGAATAAATTTAGGAATGTCTTGTAAGTCATATTTTATAGAACTTCGTATTTGAGGCATAAAAACACCAAATTTGGAAAAATAATAATCAAATTTTAACTGCTATCCATTTAGACTTAATTCCCACATCTTATAAAGCAATTTGAGTACTAAACTCAGGTTACATAAATTCTTTGAATCGTGCTACTTCAAAACTCAACGGTAGATATTTGCTAATGATTGTAAATAATTTACGAAATTTAACATGATGAATAAAATTGGATTTCATATCAAAACTTACTAAGTGATTTTTTTAAACTTTGTATCATAGCTTACGAATTTTGTGACCAATTTCAAATTTGTTGCAACCATTAATTTCAGTGTAAAATCTTAAAGTAAGTTATCATAAGGTTTAGGCTGCCATTTGAAATTTTTTGAAAGAAGGGGTTACCATTTAAAACTAGACTGAAAAATATTAAATACGTATTTTTTCTTGTCATAGAATTATCGATTAAACAGATAGTCTAGGCCTGTTAAAATAACCACCTGCATATCAACCAAACCATCCTGTAAGTGTTGCCTCTTTTCTCCAAATTAAAAACACCAGGTGTAGACCATATTTAAAAATAAATTGTTTTAGCTTTTTTGATCTTAAATCGCTTACACCACGAAGACCAAACATTTTACAAAAAAATTCCAAGGGTTTCAAATAATTTATTTTTGCCCAATATGTATAAAATAATTTTTATAGTAGCTCCAACTCTTATAATCCCTCTAAAAAAGACAGTGGGGTCCTATAAAAACAATTCGACACAATACTATTCTTAAACAAAATTACATGGATAGAATACAATCCTCTATTCTTGCACTCAAGTACTTCTAGGGTCCTACTCTATTAATTGACTATATACAATGATCATAATAATAATTGACACGTAAATAAATAATCATCGATTAAAATAGATTTATTCAAATTGAAT